>CM051549.1:9492897-9918955 GCA_028022735.1 Gypaetus barbatus | reverse complement strand
TGCTTTCCCAGAGACGCAACATCTCAAGGCGCCTGTTCTCGGCAGAGCCTCTTTCTGAAATGGCAAACATCCGGCTCCCTTCTCCACAAGGAAGGGGACAGCCCTGAAAGTTGTTGCTGCTCTTCACCTTCCCTTCGCAGCCTATTCACAGGCACAACAGCCCTGGGGATCTGTGCTTTCCCAGAGATGCAACATCTCAAGGCGCCTGTTCTCGGCAGAGCCTCTTTCTGAAATCGCAAACGTCCGGCTCCTTCTCCCGCAAGGAAGGGGCCAGCCCTGACAGCTGTTGCTGCTCTTCACCCTTCCCTTGGCAGGCCTATTCACAGGCACAACAGCCCTGGGGATCTGTGCTTTCCCAGAGATGCAACATCTCAGGCGCCTGTTCTCGGCAGAGCCTCTTTCTGAAATGGCAAACATCCGGCTCCTTCTCCACAAGGAAGGGGACAGCCCTGAAAGTTGTTGCTGCTCTTCACCTTCCCTTCGCAGCCTATTCACAGGCACAACAGCCCTGGGGATCTGTGCTTTCCCAGAGATGCAACATCTCAAGGCGCCTGTTCTCGGCAGAGCTCTTTTCTGAAATCGCAAACGTCCGGCTCCTTCTCCCGCAAGGAAGGGGACAGCCCTGACAGCTGTTGCTGCTCTTCACCTTCCCTTGGCAGCCTATTCACAGGCACAACAGCCCTGGGGATCTGTGCTTTCCCAGAGACACAACATCTCATCGTACCCATTCTCGGCAGAGCCTTTTTCCGAAAAGGCAAACGTCCGGCTCCTTCCCCGACAAGGAAGGTGCCAGCCCTGACAGCTGTTGCTGCTCTTCACCTTCCCTTGGCAGCCTATTCACAGCACAACAGCCCTGGGGATCTGTGCTTTCCCCAGAGATGCAGCATCTCAAGGCGCCTGTTCTCGGCAGAGCCTCTTTCTGAAATGGCAAACGTCCGGCTCCTTCTCCCGGAAGGAAGGGGCCAGCCCTGACAGCTGTTGCTGCTCTTCACCTTCCCCTTGGCAGCCTATTCACAGGCACAACAGCCCTGGGGATCTGTGCTTTCCCAGAGACACAACATCTCATCGTACCCATTCTCGGCAGAGCCTTTTTTCCGAAAAGGCAAACGTCCGGCTCCTTCCCCGACAAGGAAGGTGCCAGCCCTGACAGCTGTTGCTGCTCTTCACCTTCCCTTGGCAGCCTATTCACAGGCACAACAGCCCTGGGGATCTGTGCTTTCCCAGAGACGCAACATCTCATCGTACCCATTCTCGGCAGAGCCTTTTTTCCAAAAAGGCAAACGTCCGGCTCCTTCCCCGACAAGGAAGGTGCCAGCCCTGAAAGGTGTTGCTGCTCTTCACCTTCCCTTGGCAGCCTATTCACAGGCACAACAGCCCTGGGGATCTGTGCTTTCCCAGAGATGCAACATCTCAAGACGCCTGTTCTCCGGCAGAGCCTCTTTCTGAAATGGCAAACATCCGGCTCCTTCTCCACAAGGAAGGTGCCAGCCCCTGACAGCTGTTGCTGCTCTTCACCTTCCCTTGGCAGCCTATTCACAGGCACAACAGCCCCTGGGGATCTGTGCTTTCCAGAGATGCAACATCTCAAGGCGCCTGTTCTCGGCAGAGCCTCTTTCTGAAATGGCAAACATCCGGCTCCTTCCCCGACAAGGAAGGTGCCAGCCCTGACAGCTGTTGCTGCTCTTCACCTTCCTTGGCAGCCTATTCACAGGCACAACAGCCCTGGGGATCTGTGCTTTCCCAGAGATGCAACATCTCAAGGCGGCCTGTTCTCGGCAGAGCCTCTTTCTGAAATCGCAAACATCCGGCTCCTTCTCCCGCAAGGAAGGGGCCAGCCCTGACAGCTGTTGCTGCTCTTCACCTTCCCTTGGCAGCCTATTCACAGGCACAACAGCCCTGGGGATCTGTGCTTTCCAGAGACGCAACATCTCAAGGCGCCTGTTCTCGGCAGAGCCTCTTTCTGAAATGGCAAACATCCGGCTCCTTCTCCCACAAGGAAGGGACAGCCCTGAAAGTTGTTGCTGCTCTTCACCTTCCCTTGGCAGCCTATTCACAGGCACAACAGCCCTGGGGATCTGTGCTTTCCCAGAGATGCAACATCTCAAGGCGCCTGTTCTCGGCAGAGCCTCTTTCTGAAATCGCAAACGTCCGGCTCCTTCTGCCGCAAGGAAGGGGCCAGCCCTGACAGCTGTTGCTGCTCTTCACCTTCCCTTGGCAGCCTATTCACAGGCACAACAGCCCTGGGGATCTGTGCTTTCCCAGAGATGCAACATCTCAAGGGCGCCTGTTCTCGGCAGAGCCTCTTTCTGAAATGGCAAACATCCGGCTCCTTCCCCGACAAGGAAGGGGACAGCCCTGAAAGTTGTTGCTGCTCTTCACCTTCCCTTGGCAGCCTATTCACAGGCACAACAGCCCTGGGATCTGTGCTTTCCCAGAGATGCAACATCTCAAGGCGCCTGTTCTCGGCAGAGCCTCTTTCTGAAATGGCAAACGTCCGGCTCCTTCTCCGGAAGGAAGGGGCCAGCCCTGACAGCTGTTGCTGCTCTTCACCTTCCCTTGGCAGCCTATTCACAGGCACAACAGCCCTGGGGATCTGTGCTTTCCCAGAGACACAAACATCTCATCGTACCCATTCTCGGCAGAGCCTTTTTTCCGAAAAGGCAAACGTCCGGCTCCTTCCCCGACAAGGAAGGTGCCAGCCCTGACAGCTGTTGCTGCTCTTCACCTTCCCTTGGCAGCCTATTCACAGGCACAACAGCCCTGGGGATCTGTGCTTTCCAGAGACGCAACATCTCAAGGCGCCTGTTCTCGCAGAGCCTCTTTCTGAAATGGCAAACATCCGGCTCTTCTCCACAAGGAAGGGGACAGCCCTGAAAGTTGTTGCTGCTCTTCACCTTCCCTTCGCAGCCTATTCACAGGCACAACAGCCCTGGGGATCTGTGCTTTCCCAGAGATGCAACATCTCAAGGCGCCTGTTCTCGGCAGAGCCTCTTTCTGAAATCGCAAACGTCCGGCTCCTTCTCCGCAAGGAAGGGGCCAGCCCTGACAGCTGTTGCTGCTCTTCACCTTCCCTTGGCAGCCTATTCACAGGCACAACAGCCCTGGGGATCTGTGCTTTCCCAGAGATGCAACATCTCAAGGCGCCTGTTCTCGGCAGAGCCTCTTTCTGAAATGGCAAACATCCGGCTCCTTCTCCCACAAGGAAGGGACAGCCCTGAAAGTTGTTGCTGCTCTTCACCTTCCCTTCGCAGCCTATTCACAGGCACAACAGCCCTGGGGATCTGTGCTTTCCCAGAGATGCAACATCTCAAGGCGCCTGTTCTCGGCAGAGCCTCTTTCTGAAATCGCAAACGTCCGGCTCCTTCTCCCGCAAGGAAGGGGACAGCCCTGACAGCTGTTGCTGCTCTTCACCTTCCCTTGGCAGCCTATTCACAGGCACAACAGCCCTGGGGATCTGTGCTTTCCCAGAGGACACAACATCTCATCGTACCCATTCTCGGCAGAGCCTTTTTTCCGAAAAGGCAAACGTCCGGCTCCTTCCCCGACAAGGAAGGTGCCAGCCCTGACAGCTGTTGCTGCTCTTCACCTTCCCTTGGCAGCCTATTCACAGGCACAACAGCCCTGGGGATCTGTGCTTTCCCAGAGATGCAGCATCTCAAGGCGCCTGTTCTCGGCAGAGCCTCTTTCTGAAATGGCAAACGTCCGGCTCCTTCTCCCGGAAGGAAGGGGCCAGCCCTGACAGCTGTTGCTGCTCTTCACCTTCCCTTGGCAGCCTATTCACAGGCACAACAGCCCTGGGGATCTGTGCTTTCCCAGAGACACAACATCTCATCGTACCCATTCTCGGCAGAGCCTTTTTTTCCGAAAAGGCAAACGTCCGGCTCCTTCCCCGACAAGGAAGGTGCCAGCCCTGACAGCTGTTGCTGCTCTTCACCTTCCCCTTGGCAGCCTATTCACAGGCACAACAGCCCTGGGGATCTGTGCTTTCCCAGAGACGCAACATCTCATCGTACCCATTCTCGGCAGAGCCTTTTTTTCCAAAAAGGCAAACGTCCGGCTCCTTCCCCCGACAAGGAAGGTGCCAGCCCTGAAAGGTGTTGCTGCTCTTCACCTTCCCTTGGCAGCCTATTCACAGGCACAACAGCCTGGGGATCTGTTCTTTCCAGAGATGCAACATCTCAAGACGCCTGTTCTCGGCAGAGCCTCTTTCTGAAATGGGCAAACATCCGGCTCCTTCTCCCACAAGGAAGGTGCCAGCCCTGACAGCTGTTGCTGCTCTTCACCTTCCCTTGGCAGCCTATTCACAGGCACAACAGCCCTGGGGATCTGTGCTTTCCCAGAGATGCAACATCTCAAGGCGCCTGTTCTCGGCAGAGCCTCTTTCTGAAATGGCAAACATCCGGCTCCTTCCCCGACAAGGAAGGTGCCAGCCCTGACAGCTGTTGCTGCTCTTCACCTTCCCTTGGCAGCCTATTCACAGGCACAACAGCCCTGGGGATCTGTGCTTTCCCAGAGATGCAACATCTCAAGGCGCCTGTTCTCGGCAGAGCCTCTTTCTGAAATCGCAAACGTCCGGCTCCTTCTCCCGCAAGGAAGGGGCCAGCCCTGACAGCTGTTGCTGCTCTTCACCTTCCCTTGGCAGCCTATTCACAGGCACAACAGCCCTGGGGATCTGTGCTTTCCCAGAGATGCAACATCTCAAGGCGCCTGTTCTCGGCAGAGCCTCTTTCTGAAATGGCAAACATCCGGCTCCTTCTCCCACAAGGAAGGGGACAGCCCTGAAAGTTGTTGCTGCTCTTCACCTTCCCTTCGCAGCCTATTCACAGGCACAACAGCCCTGGGGATCTGTGCTTTCCCAGAGATGCAAACATCTCAAGGCGCCTGTTCTCGGCAGAGCCTCTTTCTGAAATCGCAAACGTCCGGCTCCTTCTCCCGCAAGGAAGGGGACAGCCCTGACAGCTGTTGCTGCTCTTCACCTTCCCTTGGCAGCCTATTCACAGGCACAACAGCCCTGGGGATCTGTGCTTTCCCAGAGACACAACATCTCATCGTACCCATTCTCGGCAGAGCCTTTTTTTCCGAAAAGGCAAACGTCCGGCTCCTTCCCCGACAAGGAAGGTGCCAGCCCTGACAGCTGTTGCTGCTCTTCACCTTCCCTTGGCAGCCTATTCACAGGCACAACAGCCCTGGGGATCTGTGCTTTCCCAGAGATGCAGCATCTCAAGGCGCCTGTTCTCGGCAGAGCCTCTTTCTGAAATGGCAAACGTCCGGCTCCTTCTCCCGGAAGGAAGGGGGCCAGCCCTGACAGCTGTTGCTGCTCTTCACCTTCCCTTGGCAGCCTATTCACAGGCACAACAGCCCCTGGGGATCTGTGCTTTCCCAGAGACACAACATCTCATCGTACCCATTCTCGGCAGAGCCTTTTTTCCGAAAAGGCAAACGTCCGGCTCCTTCCCCGACAAGGAAGGTGCCAGCCCTGACAGCTGTTGCTGCTCTTCACCTTCCCTTGGCAGCCTATTCACAGGCACAACAGCCCTGGGGATCTGTGCTTTCCCAGAGACGCAACATCTCATCGTACCCATTCTCGGCAGAGCCTTTTTTTCCAAAAAGGCAAACGTCCGGCTCCTTCCCCGACAAGGAAGGTGCCAGCCCTGAAAGGTGTTGCTGCTCTTCACCTTCCCTTGGCAGCCTATTCACAGGCACAACAGCCCTGGGGATCTGTGCTTTCCAGAGATGCAACATCTCAAGACGCCTGTTCTCGGCAGAGCCTCTTTCTGAAATGGCAAACATCCGGCTCCTTCTCCCACAAGGAAGGTGCCAGCCCTGACAGCTGTTGCTGCTCTTCACCTTCCCTTGGCAGCCTATTCACAGGCACAACAGCCCTGGGGATCTGTGCTTTCCCAGAGATGCAACATCTCAAGGCGCCTGTTCTCGGCAGAGCCTCTTTCTGAAATGGCAAACATCCGGCCTCCTTCCCCGACAAGGAAGGTGCCAGCCCTGACAGCTGTTGCTGCTCTTCACCTTCCCTTGGCAGCCCTATTCACAGGCACAACAGCCTGGGGATCTGTGCTTTCCCAGAGATGCAACATCTCAAGGCGCCTGTTCTCGGCAGAGCCTCTTTCTGAAATGGCAAACATCCGGCTCCTTCTCCCACAAGGAAGGGGACAGCCCTGAAAGTTGTTGCTGCTCTTCACCTTCCCTTGGCAGCCTATTCACAGGCACAACAGCCCTGGGGATCTGTGCTTTCCCAGAGATGCAACATCTCAAGGCGCCTGTTCTCGGCAGAGCCTCTTTCTGAAATCGCAAACGTCCGGCTCCTTCTCCCGCAAGGAAGGGGCCAGCCCTGACAGCTGTTGCTGCTCTTCACCTTCCCTTGGCAGCCTATTCACAGGCACAACAGCCCTGGGGATCTGTGCTTTCCCAGAGATGCAACATCTCAAGGCGCCTGTTCTCGGCAGAGCCTCTTTCTGAAATGGCAAACATCCGGCTCCTTCTCCCACAAGGAAGGGGACAGCCCTGAAAGTTGTTGCTGCTCTTCACCTTCCCTTCGCAGCCTATTCACAGGCACAACAGCCCTGGGGATCTGTGCTTTCCCAGAGATGCAACATCTCAAGGCGCCTGTTCTCGGCAGAGCCTCTTTCTGAAATCGCAAACGTCCGGCTCCTTCTCCCGCAAGGAAGGGGCCAGCCCTGACAGCTGTTGCTGCTCTTCACCTTCCCTTGGCAGCCTATTCACAGGCACAACAGCCCTGGGGATCTGTGCTTTCCCAGAGATGCAACATCTCAAGGCGCCTGTTCTCGGCAGAGCCTCTTTCTGAAATGGCAAACATCCGGCTCCTTCTCCCACAAGGAAGGGGACAGCCCTGAAAGTTGTTGCTGCTCTTCACCTTCCCTTGGCAGCCTATTCACAGGCACAACAGCCCTGGGGATCTGTGCTTTCCCAGAGATGCAACATCTCAAGGCGCCTGTTCTCGGCAGAGCCTCTTTCTGAAATGGCAAACGTCCGGCTCCTTCTCCCGGAAGGAAGGGGCCAGCCCTGACAGCTGTTGCTGCTCTTCACCTTCCCTTGGCAGCCTATTCACAGGCACAACAGCCCTGGGGATCTGTGCTTTCCCAGAGACGCAACATCTCATCGTACCCATTCTCGGCAGAGCCTTTTTTCCGAAAAGGCAAACGTCCGGCTCCTTCCCCGACAAGGAAGGTGCCAGCCCTGACAGCTGTTGCTGCTCTTCACCTTCCCTTGGCAGCCTATTCACAGGCACAACAGCCCTGGGGATCTGTGCTTTCCCAGAGACGCAACATCTCATCGTACCCATTCTCGGCAGAGACTTTTTTCCAAAAAGGCAAACGTCTGGCTCCTTCTCCCGCAAGGAAGGTGCCAGCCCTGACAGCTGTTGCTGCTCTTCACCTTCCCTTGGCCGCCTATTCACAGGCACAACAGCCCTGGGGATCTGTGCTTTCCCAGAGATGCAACATCTCAAGGCGCCTGTTCTCGGCAGAGCCTCTTTCTGAAATCGCAAACGTCCGGCTCCTTCTCCCGCAAGGAAGGGGCCAGCCCTGACAGCTGTTGCTGCTCTTCACCTTCCCTTGGCAGCCTATTCACAGGCACAACAGCCCTGGGGATCTGTGCTTTCCCAGAGATGCAACATCTCAAGGCGCCTGTTCTCGGCAGAGCCTCTTTCTGAAATGGCAAACATCCGGCTCCTTCTCCCACAAGGAAGGTGCCAGCCCTGACAGCTGTTGCTGCTCTTCACCTTCCCTTGGCAGCCTATTCACAGGCACAACAGCCCTGGGGATCTGTGCTTTCCCAGAGATGCAACATCTCAAGGCGCCTGTTCTCGGCAGAGCCTCTTTCTGAAATCGCAAACGTCCGGCTCCTTCTCCCGCAAGGAAGGGGCCAGCCCTGACAGCTGTTGCTGCTCTTCACCTTCCCTTGGCAGCCTATTCACAGGCACAACAGCCCTGGGGATCTGTGCTTTCCCAGAGATGCAACATCTCAAGGCGCCTGTTCTCGGCAGAGCCTCTTTCTGAAATGGCAAACATCCGGCTCCTTCTCCCACAAGGGAAGGGGACAGCCCTGAAAGTTGTTGCTGCTCTTCACCTTCCCTTCGCAGCCTATTCACAGGCACAACAGCCCTGGGGATCTGTGCTTTCCCAGAGATGCAACATCTCAAGGCGCCTGTTCTCGGCAGAGCCTCTTTCTGAAATCGCAAACGTCCGGCTCCTTCTCCCGCAAGGAAGGGGCCAGCCCTGACAGCTGTTGCTGCTCTTCACCTTCCTTGGCAGCCTATTCACAGGCACAACAGCCCTGGGGATCTGTGCTTTCCCAGAGATGCAACATCTCAAGGCGCCTGTTCTCGGCAGAGCCTCTTTCTGAAATGGCAAACATCCGGCTCCTTCTCCCACAAGGAAGGGGACAGCCCTGAAAGTTGTTGCTGCTCTTCACCTTCCCTTGGCAGCCTATTCACAGGCACAACAGCCCTGGGGATCTGTGCTTTCCCAGAGATGCAACATCTCAAGGCGCCTGTTCTCGGCAGAGCCTCTTTCTGAAATGGCAAACGTCCGGCTCCTTCTCACCGGAAGGAAGGGGCCAGCCCTGACAGCTGTTGCTGCTCTTCACCTTCCCTTGGCAGCCTATTCACAGGCACAACAGCCCTGGGGATCTGTGCTTTCCCAGAGACGCAACATCTCATCGTACCCATTCTCGGCAGAGCCTTTTTTCCGAAAAGGCAAACGTCCGGCTCCTTCCCCGACAAGGAAGGTGCCAGCCCTGACAGCTGTTGCTGCTCTTCACCTTCCCTTGGCAGCCTATTCACAGGCACAACAGCCCTGGGGATCTGTGCTTTCCCAGAGACGCAACATCTCATCGTACCCATTCTCGGCAGAGACTTTTTTCCAAAAAGGCAAACGTCTGGCTCCTTCTCCCGCAAGGAAGGTGCCAGCCCTGACAGCTGTTGCTGCTCTTCACCTTCCCTTGGCCGCCTATTCACAGGCACAACAGCCCTGGGGATCTGTGCTTTCCCAGAGGATGCAACATCTCAAGGCGCCTGTTCTCGGCAGAGCCTCTTTCCTGAAATCGCAAACGTCCGGCTCCTTCTCCCGCAAGGAAGGGGCCAGCCCTGACAGCTGTTGCTGCTCTTCACCTTCCCTTGGCAGCCTATTCACAGGCACAACAGCCCTGGGGATCTGTGCTTTCCCAGAGATGCAACATCTCAAGGCGCCTGTTCTCGGCAGAGCCTCTTTCTGAAATGGCAAACATCCGGCTCCTTCTCCCACAAGGAAGGGGGACAGCCCTGACAGCTGTTGCTGCTCTTCACCTTCCCTTGGCAGCCTATTCACAGGCACAACAGCCCTGGGGATCTGTGCTTTCCCAGAGATGCAACATCTCAAGGCGCCTGTTCTCGGCAGAGCCTCTTTCTGAAATGGCAAACATCCGGCTCCTTCTCCCACAAGGAAGGGGACAGCCCTGAAAGTTGTTGCTGCTCTTCACCTTCCCTTGGCAGCCTATTCACAGGCACAACAGCCCCTGGGGATCTGTGCTTTCCCAGAGATGCAACATCTCAAGGCGCCTGTTCTCGGCAGAGCCTCTTTCTGAAATCGCAAACGTCCGGCTCCTTCTCCCGCAAGGAAGGGGCCAGCCCTGACAGCTGTTGCTGCTCTTCACCTTCCCTTGGCAGCCTATTCACAGGCACAACAGCCCTGGGGATCTGTGCTTTCCCAGAGATGCAACATCTCAAGGCGCCTGTTCTCGGCAGAGCCTCTTTCTGAAATGGCAAACATCCGGCTCCTTCTCCCACAAGGAAGGGGACAGCCCTGAAAGTTGTTGCTGCTCTTCACCTTCCCTTCGCAGCCTATTCACAGGCACAACAGCCCTGGGGATCTGTGCTTTCCCAGAGATGCAACATCTCAAGGCGCCTGTTCTCGGCAGAGCCTCTTTCTGAAATCGCAAACGTCCGGCTCCTTCTCCCGCAAGGAAGGGGCCAGCCCTGACAGCTGTTGCTGCTCTTCACCTTCCCTTGGCAGCCTATTCACAGGCACAACAGCCCTGGGGATCTGTGCTTTCCCAGAGATGCAACATCTCAAGGCGCCTGTTCTCGGCAGAGCCTCTTTCTGAAATGGCAAACATCCGGCTCCTTCTCCCACAAGGAAGGGGACAGCCCTGAAAGTTGTTGCTGCTCTTCACCTTCCCTTGGCAGCCTATTCACAGGCACAACAGCCCTGGGGATCTGTGCTTTCCCAGAGATGCAACATCTCAAGGCGCCTGTTCTCGGCAGAGCCTCTTTCTGAAATGGCAAACGTCCGGCTCCTTCTCCCGGAAGGAAGGGGCCAGCCCTGACAGCTGTTGCTGCTCTTCACCTTCCCTTGGCAGCCTATTCACAGGCACAACAGCCCTGGGGATCTGTGCTTTCCCAGAGACGCAACATCTCATCGTACCCATTCTCGGCAGAGCCTTTTTTCCGAAAAGGCAAACGTCCGGCTCCTTCCCCGACAAGGAAGGTGCCAGCCCTGACAGCTGTTGCTGCTCTTCACCTTCCCTTGGCAGCCTAATCACAGGCACAACAGCCCTGGGGATCTGTGCTTTCCCAGAGACGCAACATCTCATCGTACCCATTCTCGGCAGAGACTTTTTTCCAAAAAGGCAAACGTCTGGCTCCTTCTCCCGCAAGGAAGGTGCCAGCCCTGACAGCTGTTGCTGCTCTTCACCTTCCCTTGGCCGCCTATTCACAGGCACAACAGCCCTGGGGATCTGTGCTTTCCCAGAGATGCAACATCTCAAGGCGCCTGTTCTCGGCAGAGCCTCTTTCTGAAATCGCAAACGTCCGGCTCCTTCTCCCGCAAGGAAGGGGCCAGCCCTGACAGCTGTTGCTGCTCTTCACCTTCCCTTGGCAGCCTATTCACAGGCACAACAGCCCTGGGGATCTGTGCTTTCCCAGAGATGCAACATCTCAAGGCGCCTGTTCTCGGCAGAGCCTCTTTCTGAAATGGCAAACATCCGGCTCCTTCTCCCACAAGGAAGGTGCCAGCCCTGACAGCTGTTGCTGCTCTTCACCTTCCCTTGGCAGCCTATTCACAGGCACAACAGCCCTGGGGATCTGTGCTTTCCCAGAGATGCAACATCTCAAGGCGCCTGTTCTCGGCAGAGCCTCTTTCTGAAATCGCAAACGTCCGGCTCCTTCTCCCGCAAGGAAGGGGCCAGCCCTGACAGCTGTTGCTGCTCTTCACCTTCCCTTGGCAGCCTATTCACAGGCACAACAGCCCTGGGGATCTGTGCTTTCCCAGAGATGCAACATCTCAAGGCGCCTGTTCTCGGCAGAGCCTCTTTCTGAAATGGCAAACATCCGGCTCCTTCTCCCACAAGGAAGGGGACAGCCCTGAAAGTTGTTGCTGCTCTTCACCTTCCCTTCGCAGCCTATTCACAGGGCACAACAGCCCTGGGGATCTGTGCTTTCCCAGAGATGCAACATCTCAAGGCGCCTGTTTCTCGGCAGAGCCTCTTTCTGAAATCGCAAACGTCCGGCTCCTTCTCCCGCAAGGAAGGGGCCAGCCCTGACAGCTGTTGCTGCTCTTCACCTTCCCTTGGCAGCCTATTCACAGGCACAACAGCCCTGGGGATCTGTGCTTTCCCAGAGATGCAACATCTCAAGGCGCCTGTTCTCGGCAGAGCCTCTTTCTGAAATGGCAAACATCCGGCTCCTTCTCCCACAAGGAAGGGGACAGCCCTGAAAGTTGTTGCTGCTCTTCACCTTCCCTTGGCAGCCTATTCACAGGCACAACAGCCCTGGGGATCTGTGCTTTCCCAGAGATGCAACATCTCAAGGCGCCTGTTCTCGGCAGAGCCTCTTTCTGAAATGGCAAACGTCCGGCTCCTTCTCCCGGAAGGAAGGGGCCAGCCCTGACAGCTGTTGCTGCTCTTCACCTTCCCTTGGCAGCCTATTCACAGGCACAACAGCCCTGGGGATCTGTGCTTTCCCAGAGACGCAACATCTCATCGTACCCATTCTCGGCAGAGCCTTTTTTCCGAAAAGGCAAACGTCCGGCTCCTTCCCCGACAAGGAAGGTGCCAGCCCTGACAGCTGTTGCTGCTCTTCACCTTCCCTTGGCAGCCTATTCACAGGCACAACAGCCCTGGGGATCTGTGCTTTCCCAGAGACGCAACATCTCATCGTACCCATTCTCGGCAGAGACTTTTTTCCAAAAAGGCAAACGTCTGGCTCCTTCTCCCGCAAGGAAGGTGCCAGCCCTGACAGCTGTTGCTGCTCTTCACCTTCCCTTGGCCGCCTATTCACAGGCACAACAGCCCTGGGGATCTGTGCTTTCCCAGAGATGCAACATCTCAAGGCGCCTGTTCTCGGCAGAGCCTCTTTCTGAAATCGCAAACGTCCGGCTCCTTCTCCCGCAAGGAAGGGGCCAGCCCCTGACAGCTGTTGCTGCTCTTCACCTTCCCTTGGCAGCCTATTCACAGGCACAACAGCCCTGGGGATCTGTGCTTTCCCAGAGATGCAACATCTCAAGGCGCCTGTTCTCGGCAGAGCCTCTTTCTGAAATGGCAAACATCCGGCTCCTTCTCCCACAAGGAAGGGGACAGCCCTGAAAGTTGTTGCTGCTCTTCACCTTCCCTTCGCAGCCTATTCACAGGCACAACAGCCCTGGGGATCTGTGCTTTCCCAGATATGCAACATCTCAAGGCGCCTGTTCTCGGCATAGCCTCTTTCTGAAATCGCAAACGTCCGGCTCCTTCTCCCGCAAGAAAGGGCCAGCCCTGACAGCTGTTGCTGCTCTTCACCTTCCCTTGGCAGCCTATTCACAGGCACAACAGCCCTGGGGATCTGTGCTTTCCCAGAGATGCAACATCTCAAGGCGCCTGTTCTCGGCAGAGCCTCTTTCTGAAATGGCAAACATCCGGCCTCCTTCTCCCACAAGGAAGGGGACAGCCCTGAAAGTTGTTGCTGCTCTTCACCTTCCCTTGGCAGCCTATTCACAGGCACAACAGCCCTGGGGATCTGTGCTTTCCCAGAGATGCAACATCTCAAGGCGCCTGTTCTCGGCAGAGCCTCTTTCTGAAATGGCAAACGTCCGGCTCCTTCTCCCGGAAGGAAGGGGCCAGCCCTGACAGCTGTTGCTGCTCTTCACCTTCCCTTGGCAGCCTATTCACAGGCACAACAGCCCTGGGGATCTGTGCTTTCCCAGAGACACAACATCTCATCGTACCCATTCTCGGCAGAGCCTTTTTTCCGAAAAGGCAAACGTCCGGCTCCTTCCCCGACAAGGAAGGTGCCAGCCCTGACAGCTGTTGCTGCTCTTCACCTTCCCTTGGCAGCCTATTCACAGGCACAACAGCCCTGGGGATCTGTGCTTTCCCAGAGACGCAACATCTCATCGTACCCATTCTCGGCAGAGCCTTTTTTCCAAAAAGGCAAACGTCCGGCTCCTTCCCCGACAAGGAAGGTGCCAGGCCTGACAGCTGTTGCTGCTCTTCACCTTCCCTTGGCAGCCTATTCACAGGCACAACAGCCCTGGGGATCTGTGCTTTCCCAGAGATGCAACATCTCAAGACGCCTGTTCTCGGCAGAGCCTCTTTCTGAAATGGCAAACATCCGGCTCCTTCTCCCACAAGGAAGGTGTCAGCCCTGACAGCTGTTGCTGCTCTTCACCTTCCCTTGGCAGCCTATTCACAGGCACAACAGCCCTGGGGATCTGTGCTTTCCCAGAGATGCAACATCTCAACGCGCCTGTTCTCGGCATAGCCTCTTTCTGAAATGGCAAACATCGTCCGGCTCCTTCCCCGACAAGGAAGGTGCCAGCCCTGACAGCTGTTGCTGCTCTTCACCTTCCCTTGGCAGCCTATTCACAGGCACAACAGCCCTGGGGATCTGTGCTTTCCCAGAGATGCAACATCTCAAGGCGCCTGTTCTCGGCAGAGCCTCTTTCTGAAATGGCAAACATCCGGCTCCTTCTCCCACAAGGAAGGGGACAGCCCTGAAAGTTGTTGCTGCTCTTCACCTTCCCTTGGCAGCCTATTCACAGGCACAACAGCCCTGGGGATCTGTGCTTTCCCAGAGATGCAACATCTCAAGGCGCCTGTTCTCGGCAGAGCCTCTTTCTGAAATCGCAAACGTCCGGCTCCTTCTCCCGCAAGGAAGGGGCCAGCCCTGACAGCTGTTGCTGCTCTTCACCTTCCCTTGGCAGCCTATTCACAGGCA
Source organism: Gypaetus barbatus (assembly GCA_028022735.1). Lineage (NCBI taxonomy): Eukaryota > Metazoa > Chordata > Aves > Accipitriformes > Accipitridae > Gypaetus > Gypaetus barbatus. The sequence continues at coordinate 9,904,755 of CM051549.1, read as the reverse complement.
CAACAGCCCTGGGGATCTGTGCTTTCCCAGAGATGCAACATCTCAAGGCGCCTGTTCTCGGCAGAGCCTCTTTCTGAAATCGCAAACGTCCGGCTCCTTCTCCCACAAGGAAGGGGACAGCCCTGAAAGTTGTTGCTGCTCTTCACCTTCCCTTGGCAGCCTATTCACAGGCACAACAGCCCTGGGGATCTGTGCTTTCCCAGAGATGCAACATCTCAAGGCGCCTGTTCTCGGCAGAGCCTCTTTCAGAAATCGCAAACGTCCGGCTCCTTCTCCCGCAAGGAAGGGGCCAGCCCTGACAGCTGTTGCTGCTCTTCACCTTCCCTTGGCAGCCTATTCACAGGCACAACAGCCCTGGGGATCTGTGCTTTCCCAGAGATGCAACATCTCAAGGCGCCTGTTCTCGGCAGAGCCTCTTTCTGAAATGGCAAACATCCGGCTCCTTCTCCCACAAGGAAGGGGACAGCCCTGAAAGTTGTTGCTGCTCTTCACCTTCCCTTCGCAGCCTATTCACAGGCACAACAGCCCTGGGGATCTGTGCTTTCCCAGAGATGCAACATCTCAAGGCGCCTGTTCTCGGCAGAGCCTCTTTCTGAAATGGCAAACGTCCGGCTCCTTCTCCCGCAAGGAAGGGGCCAGCCCTGACAGCTGTTGCTGCTCTTCACCTTCCCTTGGCAGCCTATTCACAGGCACAACAGCCCTGGGGATCTGTGCTTTCCCAGAGACACAACATCTCATCGTACCCATTCTCGGCAGAGCCTCTTTTCCGAAAAGGCAAACGTCCGGCTCCTTCCCCGGCAAGGAAGGTGCCAGCCCTGACAGCTGTTGCTGCTCTTCACCTTCCCTTGGCAGCCTATTCACAGGCACAACAGCCCTGGGGATCTGTGCTTTCCCAGAGACGCAACATCTCATCGTACCCATTCTCGGCAGAGCCTTTTTTCCAAAAAGGCAAACGTCCGGCTCCTTCTCCCGCAAGGAAGGTGCCAGCCCTGAAAGCTGTTGCTGCTCTTCACCTTCCCTTGGCAGCCTATTCACAGGCACAACAGCCCTGGGGATCTGTGCTTTCCCAGAGATGCAACATCTCAAGGCGCCTGTTCTCGGCAGAGCCTCTTTCTGAAATGGCAAACATCCGGCTCCTTCTCCCACAAGGAAGGGGACAGCCCTGAAAGTTGTTGCTGCTCTTCACCTTCCCTTGGCAGCCTATTCACAGGCACAACAGCCCTGGGGATCTGTGCTTTCCCAGAGATGCAACATCTCAAGGCGCCTGTTCTCGGCAGAGCCTCTTTCTGAAATGGCAAACGTCCGGCTCCTTCTCCCGCAAGGAAGGGGCCAGCCCTGACAGCTGTTGCTGCTCTTCACCTTCCCTTGGCAGCCTATTCACAGGCACAACAGCCCTGGGGATCTGTGCTTTCCCAGAGATGCAACATCTCAAGGCGCCTGTTCTCGGCAGAGCCTCTTTCTGAAATGGCAAACATCCCATCCGGCTCCTTCTCCCACAAGGAAGGGGACAGCCTGAAAGTTGTTGCTGCTCTTCACCTTCCCTTCGCAGCCTATTCACAGGCACAACAGCCCTGGGGATCTGTGCTTTCCCAGAGATGCAACATCTCAAGGCGCCTGTTCTCGGCATAGCCTCTTTCTGAATCGCAAACGTCCGGCTCCTTCTCCCGCAAGAAAGGGGCCAGCCCTGACAGCTGTTGCTGCTCTTCACCTTCCCTTGGCAGCCTATTCACAGGCACAACAGCCCTGGGGATCTGTGCTTTCCCAGAGATGCAACATCTCAAGGCGCCTGTTCTCGGCAGAGCCTCTTTCTGAAATGGCAAACATCCGGCTCCTTCTCCCACAAGGAAGGGGACAGCCCTGAAAGTTGTTGCTGCTCTTCACCTTCCCTTCGCAGCCTATTCACAGGCACAACAGCCCTGGGGATCTGTGCTTTCCCAGAGATGCAACATCTCAAGGCGCCTGTTCTCGGCAGAGCCTCTTTCTGAAATGGCAAACGTCCGGCTCCTTCTCCGGAAGGAAGGGGCCAGCCCTGACAGCTGTTGCTGCTCTTCACCTTCCCTTGGCAGCCTATTCACAGGCACAACAGCCCTGGGGATCTGTGCTTTCCCAGAGACACAACATCTCATCGTACCCATTCTCGGCAGAGCCTTTTTTCCGAAAAGGCAAACGTCCGGCTCCTTCCCCGACAAGGAAGGTGCCAGCCCTGACAGCTGTTGCTGCTCTTCACCTTCCCTTGGCAGCCTATTCACAGGCACAACAGCCCTGGGGATCTGTGCTTTCCCAGAGACGCAACATCTCATCGTACCCATTCTCGGCAGAGCCTTTTTTCAAAAAGGCAAACGTCCGGCTCCTTCTCCCGCAAGGAAGGGGCCAGGCCTGACAGCTGTTGCTGCTCTTCACCTTCCCTTGGCAGCCTATTCACAGGCACAACAGCCCTGGGGATCTGTGCTTTCCCAGAGATGCAACATCTCAAGGCGCCTGTTCTCGGCAGAGCCTCTTTCTGAAATGGCAAACATCCGGCTCCTTCTCCCACAAGGAAGGGACAGCCCTGAAAGTTGTTGCTGCTCTTCACCTTCCCTTGGCAGCCTATTCACAGGCACAACAGCCCTGGGGATCTGTGCTTTCCCAGAGATGCAACATCTCAAGGCGCCTGTTCTCGGCAGAGCCTCTTTCTGAAATCGCAAACGTCCGGCTCCTTCTCCCGCAAGGAAGGGGCCAGCCCTGACAGCTGTTGCTGCTCTTCACCTTCCCTTGGCAGCCTATTCACAGGCACAACAGCCCTGGGGATCTGTGCTTTCCCAGAGATGCAACATCTCAAGGCGCCTGTTCTCGGCAGAGCCTCTTTCTGAAATGGCAAACGTCCGGCTCCTTCTCCCGCAAGGAAGGTGCCAGCCCTGACAGCTGTTGCTGCTCTTCACCTTCCCTTGGCAGCCTATTCACAGGCACAACAGCCCTGGGGATCTGTGCTTTCCCAGAGATGCAACATCTCAAGGCGCCTGTTCTCGGCAGAGCCTCTTTCTGAAATGGCAAACGTCCGGCTCCTTCTCCCGCAAGGAAGGGGCCAGCCCTGACAGCTGTTGCTGCTCTTCACCTTCCCTTCGCAGCCTATTCACAGGCACAACAGCCCTGGGGATCTGTGCTTTCCCAGAGATGCAACATCTCAAGGCGCCTGTTCTCGGCAGAGCCTCTTTCTGAAATCGCAAACGTCCGGCTCCTTCTCCCGCAAGAAAGGGGCCAGCCCTGACAGCTGTTGCTGCTCTTCACCTTCCCTTGGCAGCCTATTCACAGGCACAACAGCCCTGGGGATCTGTGCTTTCCCAGAGATGCAACATCTCAAGGCGCCTGTTCTCGGCAGAGCCTCTTTCTGAAATGGCAAACATCCGGCTCCTTCTCCCACAAGGAAGGGGACAGCCCTGAAAGTTGTTGCTGCTCTTCACCTTCCCTTCGCAGCCTATTCACAGGCACAACAGCCCTGGGGATCTGTGCTTTCCCAGAGATGCAACATCTCAAGGCGCCTGTTCTCGGCAGAGCCTCTTTCTGAAATGGCAAACGTCCGGCTCCTTCTCCCGGAAGGAAGGGGCCAGCCCTGACAGCTGTTGCTGCTCTTCACCTTCCCTTGGCAGCCTATTCACAGGCACAACAGCCCTGGGGATCTGTGCTTTCCAGAGACGCAACATCTCATCGTACCCATTCTCGGCAGAGCCTTTTTTCCAAAAAGGCAAACGTCCGGCTCCTTCTCCCGCAAGGAAGGGGCCAGCCCTGACAGCTGTTGCTGCTCTTCACCTTCCTTGGCAGCCTATTCACAGGCACAACAGCCCTGGGGATCTGTGCTTTCCCAGAGATGCAACATCTCAAGGCGCCTGTTCTCGGCAGAGCCTCTTTCTGAAATGGCAAACATCCGGCTCCTTCTCCCACAAGGAAGGGGACAGCCCTGAAAGTTGTTGCTGCTCTTCACCTTCCCTTGGCAGCCTATTCACAGGCCACAACAGCCCTGGGGATCTGTGCTTTCCCAGAGATGCAACATCTCAGGCGCCTGTTCTCGGCAGAGCCTCTTTCTGAAATCGCAAACGTCCGGCTCCTTCTCCCGCAAGGAAGGGGCCAGCCCTGACAGCTGTTGCTGCTCTTCACCTTCCCTTGGCAGCCTATTCACAGGCACAACAGCCCTGGGGATCTGTGCTTTCCCAGAGATGCAACATCTCAAGGCGCCTGTTCTCGGCAGAGCCTCTTTCTGAAATGGCAAACGTCCGGCTCCTTCTCCCGCAAGGAAGGTGCCAGCCCTGACAGCTGTTGCTGCTCTTCACCTTCCCTTGGCAGCCTATTCACAGGCACAACAGCCCTGGGGATCTGTGCTTTCCCAGAGATGCAACATCTCAAGGCGCCTGTTCTCGGCAGAGCCTCTTTCTGAAATGGCAAACGTCCGGCTCCTTCTCCCGCAAGGAAGGGGCCAGCCCTGACAGCTGTTGCTGCTCTTCACCTTCCCTTGGCAGCCTATTCACAGGCACAACAGCCTGGGGATCTGTGCTTTCCCAGAGATGCAACATCTCAAGGCGCCTGTTCTCGGCAGAGCCTCTTTCTGAAATCGCAAACGTCCGGCTCCTTCTCCCGGAAGGAAGGGGCCAGCCCTGACAGCTGTTGCTGCTCTTCACCTTCCCTTGGCAGCCTATTCACAGGCACAACAGCCCTGGGGATCTGTGCTTTCCCAGAGACACAACATCTCATCGTACCCATTCTCGGCAGAGCCTTTTTTCCGAAAAGGCAAACGTCCGGCTCCTTCCCCGACAAGGAAGGTGGCCAGCCCCTGACAGCTGTTGCTGCTCTTCACCTTCCCTTGGCAGCCTATTCACAGGCACAACAGCCCTGGGGATCTGTGCTTTCCCAGAGACGCAACATCTCATCGTAACCATTCTCGGCAGAGCCTTTTTTCCAAAAAGGCAAACGTCCGGCTCCTTCCCCGACAAGGAAGGTGCCAGCCCTGAAAGGTGTTGCTGCTCTTCACCTTCCCTTGGCAGCCTATTCACAGGCACAACAGCCCTGGGGATCTGTGCTTTCCCAGAGATGCAACATCTCAAGACGCCTGTTCTCGGCAGAGCCTCTTTCTGAAATGGCAAACGTCCGGCTCCTTCTCCCACAAGGAAGGTGCCAGCCCTGACAGCTGTTGCTGCTCTTCACCTTCCCTTGGCAGCCTATTCACAGGCACAACAGCCCTGGGGATCTGTGCTTTCCCAGAGATGCAACATCTCAAGGCGCCTGTTCTCGGCAGAGCCTCTTTCTGAAATGGCAAACATCCGGCTCCTTCCCCGACAAGGAAGGTGCCAGCCCTGACAGCTGTTGCTGCTCTTCACCTTCCCTTGGCAGCCTATTCACAGGCACAACAGCCCTGGGGATCTGTGCTTTCCCAGAGATGCAACATCTCAAGGCGCCTGTTCTCGGCAGAGCCTCTTTCTGAAATGGCAACATCCGGCTCCTTCTCCCACAAGGAAGGGGACAGCCCTGAAAGTTGTTGCTGCTCTTCACCTTCCCTTGGCAGCCTATTCACAGGCACAACAGCCCTGGGGATCTGTGCTTTCCCAGAGATGCAACATCTCAAGGCGCCTGTTCTCGGCAGAGCCTCTTTCTGAAATGGCAAACGTCCGGCTCCTTCTCCCGGAAGGAAGGGGCCAGCCCTGACAGCTGTTGCTGCTCTTCACCTTCCCTTGGCAGCCTATTCACAGGCACAACAGCCCTGGGGATCTGTGCTTTCCCAGAGACACAACATCTCATCGTACCCATTCTCGGCAGAGCCTTTTTTCCGAAAAGGCAAACGTCCGGCTCCTTCCCCGACAAGGAAGGTGCCAGCCCTGACAGCTGTTGCTGCTCTTCACCTTCCCTTGGCAGCCTATTCACAGGCACAACAGCCCTGGGGATCTGTGCTTTCCCAGAGACGCAACATCTCATCGTACCCCATTCTCGGCAGAGCCTTTTTTCCAAAAAGGCAACGTCCGGCTCCTTCTCCCGCAAGGAAGGGGCCAGCCCTGACAGCTGTTGCTGCTCTTCACCTTCCCTTGGCAGCCTATTCACAGGCACAACAGCCCTGGGGATCTGTGCTTTCCCAGAGATGCAACATCTCAAGGCGCCTGTTCTCGGCAGAGCCTCTTTCTGAAATGGCAAACATCCGGCTCCTTCTCCCGCAAGGAAGGGACAGCCTGAAAGTTGTTGCTGCTCTTCACCTTCCCTTCGCAGCCTATTCACAGGCACAACAGCCCTGGGGATCTGTGCTTTCCCAGAGATGCAACATCTCAAGGCGCCTGTTCTCGGCAGAGCCTCTTTCTGAAATGGCAAACGTCCGGCTCCTTCTCCCGCAAGGAAGGGGCCAGCCCTGACAGCTGTTGCTGCTCTTCACCTTCCCTTGGCAGCCTATTCACAGGCACAACAGCCCTGGGATCTGTGCTTTCCCAGAGATGCAACATCTCAAGGCGCCTGTTCTCGGCAGAGCCTCTTTCTGAAATGGCAAACATCCGGCTCCTTCTCCCACAAGGAAGGGGACAGCCCTGAAAGTTGTTGCTGCTCTTCACCTTCCCTTCGCAGCCTATTCACAGGCACAACAGCCCTGGGGATCTGTGCTTTCCCAGAGATGCAACATCTCAAGGCGCCTGTTCTCGGCATAGCCTCTTTCTGAAATCGCAAACGTCCGGCTCCTTCTCCCGCAAGAAAGGGGCCAGCCCTGACAGCTGTTGCTGCTCTTACACCTTCCCTTGGCAGCCTATTCACAGGCACAACAGCCCTGGGGATCTGTGCTTTCCCAGAGATGCAACATCTCAAGGCGCCTGTTTCTCGGCAGAGCCTCTTTCTGAAATGGCAAACGTCCGGCTCCTTCTCCCACAAGTAAGGGGACAGCCCTGAAAGTTGTTGCTGCTCTTCACCTCCCTTCGCAGCCTATTCACAGGCACAACAGCCCTGGGGATCTGTGCTTTCCCAGAGATGCAACATCTCAAGGCGCCTGTTCTCGGCAGAGCCTCTTTCTGAAATGGCAAACGTCCGGCTCCTTCTCCCGGAAGGAAGGGGCCAGCCCTGACAGCTGTTGCTGCTCTTCACCTTCCCTTCGCAGCCTATTCACAGGCACAACAGCCCTGGGGATCTGTGCTTTCCCAGAGACACAACATCTCATCGTACCCATTCTCGGCAGAGCCTTTTTTCCGAAAAGGCAAACATCCGGCTCATTCCCCGACAAGGAAGGTGCCAGCCCTGACAGCTGTTGCTGCTCTTCACCTTCCCTTGGCAGCCTATTCACAGGCACAACAGCCCTGGGGATCTGTGCTTTCCCAGAGACGCAACATCTCATCGTACCCATTCTCGGCAGAGCCTTTTTTCCAAAAAGGCAAACGTCCGGCTCCTTCCCCGACAAGGAAGGTGCCAGCCCTGAAAGGTGTTGCTGCTCTTCACCTTCCCTTGGCAGCCTATTCACAGGCACAACAGCCCTGGGGATCTGTGCTTTCCCAGAGATGCAACATCTCAAGACGCCTGTTCTCGGCAGAGCCTCTTTCTGAAATGGCAAACATCCGGCTCCTTCTCCCACAAGGAAGGTGTCAGCCCTGACAGCTGTTGCTGCTCTTCACCTTCCCTTGGCAGCCTATTCACAGGCACAACAGCCCTGGGGATCTGTGCTTTCCCAGAGATGCAACATCTCAAGGCGCCTGTTCTCGGCATAGCCTCTTTCTGAAATGGCAAACATCCGGCTCCTTCCCCGACAAGGAAGGTGCCAGCCCTGACAGCTGTTGCTGCTCTTCACCTTCCCTTGGCAGCCTATTCACAGGCACAACAGCCCTGGGGATCTGTGCTTTCCCAGAGATGCAACATCTCAAGGCGCCTGTTCTCGGCAGAGCCTCTTTCTGAAATGGCAAACATCCGGCTCCTTCTCCCACAAGGAAGGGGACAGCCCTGAAAGTTGTTGCTGCTCTTCACCTTCCCTTGGCAGCCTATTCACAGGCACAACAGCCCTGGGGATCTGTGCTTTCCCAGAGATGCAACATCTCAAGGCGCCTGTTCTCGGCAGAGCCTCTTTCTGAAATCGCAAACGTCCGGCTCCTTCTCCCGCAAGGAAGGGGACAGCCCTGACAGCTGTTGCTGCTCTTCACCTTCCCTTGGCAGCCTATTCACAGGCACAACAGCCCTGGGGATCTGTGCTTTCCCAGAGATGCAACATCTCAAGGCGCCTGTTCTCGGCAGAGCCTCTTTCTGAAATCGCAAACGTCCGGCTCCTTCTCCCACAAGGAAGGGGCCAGCCCTGACAGTTGTTGCTGCTCTTCACCTTCCCTTCGCAGCCTATTCACAGGCACAACAGCCCTGGGGATCTGTGCTTTCCCAGAGATGCAACATCTCAAGGCGCCTGTTCTCGGCAGAGCCTCTTTCAGAAATCGCAAACGTCCGGCTCCTTCTCCCGCAAGGAAGGGGCCAGCCCTGACAGCTGTTGCTGCTCTTCACCTTCCCTTGGCAGCCTATTCACAGGCACAACAGCCCTGGGGATCTGTGCTTTCCCAGAGATGCAACATCTCAAGGCGCCTGTTCTCGGCAGAGCCTCTTTCTGAAATGGCAAACATCCGGCTCCTTCTCCCACAAGGAAGGGGACAGCCCTGAAAGTTGTTGCTGCTCTTCACCTTCCCTTCGCAGCCTATTCACAGGCACAACAGCCCTGGGGATCTGTGCTTTCCCAGAGATGCAACATCTCAAGGCGCCTGTTCTCGGCAGAGCCTCTTTCTGAAATGGCAAACGTCCGGCTCCTTCTCCCGGAAGGAAGGGGCCAGCCCTGACAGCTGTTGCTGCTCTTCACCTTCCCTTGGCAGCCTATTCACAGGCACAACAGCCCTGGGGATCTGTGCTTTCCCAGAGACACAACATCTCATCGTACCCATTCTCGGCAGAGCCTCTTTTCCGAAAAGGCAAACGTCCGGCTCCTTCCCCGGCAAGGAAGGTGCCAGCCCTGACAGCTGTTGCTGCTCTTCACCTTCCCTTGGCAGCCTATTCACAGGCACAACAGCCCTGGGGATCTGTGCTTTCCCAGAGACGCAACATCTCATCGTACCCATTCTCGGCAGAGCCTTTTTTCCAAAAAGGCAAACGTCCGGCTCCTTCTCCCGCAAGGAAGGTGCCAGCCCTGAAAGCTGTTGCTGCTCTTCACCTTCCCTTGGCAGCCTATTCACAGGCACAACAGCCCTGGGGATCTGTGCTTTCCCAGAGATGCAACATCTCAAGGCGCCTGTTCTCGGCAGAGCCTCTTTCTGAAATGGCAAACATCCGGCTCCTTCTCCCACAAGGAAGGGGACAGCCCTGAAAGTTGTTGCTGCTCTTCACCTTCCCTTGGCAGCCTATTCACAGGCACAACAGCCCTGGGGATCTGTGCTTTCCCAGAGATGCAACATCTCAAGGCGCCTGTTCTCGGCAGAGCCTCTTTCTGAAATGGCAAACGTCCGGCTCCTTCTCCCGGAAGGAAGGGGCCAGCCCTGACAGCTGTTGCTGCTCTTCACCTTCCCTTGGCAGCCTATTCACAGGCACAACAGCCCTGGGGATCTGTGCTTTCCCAGAGATGCAACATCTCAAGGCGCCTGTTCTCGGCAGAGCCTCTTTCTGAAATGGCAAACATCCGGCTCCTTCTCCCACAAGGAAGGGGACAGCCCTGAAAGTTGTTGCTGCTCTTCACCTTCCCTTCGCAGCCTATTCACAGGCACAACAGCCCTGGGGATCTGTGCTTTCCCAGAGATGCAACATCTCAAGGCGCCTGTTCTCGGCAGAGCCTCTTTCTGAAATCGCAAACGTCCGGCTCCTTCTCCCGCAAGGAAGGGGCCAGCCCTGACAGCTGTTGCTGCTCTTCACCTTCCCTTGGCAGCCTATTCACAGGCACAACAGCCCTGGGGATCTGTGCTTTCCCAGAGATGCAACATCTCAAGGCGCCTGTTCTCGGCAGAGCCTCTTTCTGAAATCGCAAACATCCGGCTCCTTCTCCCGGAAGGAAGGGGCCAGCCCTGACAGCTGTTGCTGCTCTTCACCTTCCCTTGGCAGCCTATTCACAGGCACAACAGCCCTGGGGATCTGTGCTTTCCCAGAGATGCAACATCTCAAGGCGCCTGTTCTCGGCAGAGCCTCTTTCTGAAATGGCAAACGTCCGGCTCCTTCTCCCGGAAGGAAGGGGCCAGCCCTGACAGCTGTTGCTGCTCTTCACCTTCCCTTGGCAGCCTATTCACAGGCACAACAGCCCTGGGGATCTGTGCTTTCCCAGAGACACAACATCTCATCGTACCCATTCTCGGCAGAGCCTTTTTTCCGAAAAGGCAAACGTCCGGCTCCTTCCCCGACAAGGAAGGTGCCAGCCCTGACAGCTGTTGCTGCTCTTCACCTTCCCTTGGCAGCCTATTCACAGGCACAACAGCCCTGGGGATCTGTGCTTTCCCAGAGACGCAACATCTCATCGTACCCATTCTCGGCAGAGCCTTTTTTCCAAAAAGGCAAACGTCCGGCTCCTTCTCCCGCAAGGAAGGGGCCAGCCCTGACAGCTGTTGCTGCTCTTCACCTTCCCTTGGCAGCCTATTCACAGGCACAACAGCCTGGGGATCTGTGCTTTCCCAGAGATGCAACATCTCAAGGCGCCTGTTCTCGGCAGAGCCTCTTTCTGAAATGGCAAACGTCCGGCTCCTTCTCCCGCAAGGAAGGGGCCAGCCCTGACAGCTGTTGCTGCTCTTCACCTTCCCTTGGCAGCCTATTCACAGGCACAACAGCCCTGGGGATCTGTGCTTTCCAGAGATGCAACATCTCAAGGCGCCTGTTCTCGGCAGAGCCTCTTTCTGAAATCGCAAACGTCCGGCTCCTTCTCCCGGAAGGAAGGGGCCAGCCCTGACAGCTGTTGCTGCTCTTCACCTTCCTTGGCAGCCTATTCACAGGCACAACAGCCCTGGGGATCTGTGCTTTCCCAGAGACACAACATCTCATCGTACCCATTCTCGGCAGAGCCTTTTTTCCGAAAAGGCAAACGTCCGGCTCCTTCCCCGACAAGGAAGGTGCCAGCCCTGACAGCTGTTGCTGCTCTTCACCTTCCCTTGGCAGCCTATTCACAGGCACAACAGCCCTGGGGATCTGTGCTTTCCCAGAGACGCAACATCTCATCGTACCCATTCTCGGCAGAGCCTTTTTCCAAAAAGGCAAACGTCCGGCTCCTTCCCCGACAAGGAAGGTGCCAGCCCTGACAGCTGTTGCTGCTCTTCACCTTCCCTTGGCAGCCTATTCACAGGCACAACAGCCCTGGGGATCTGCGCTTTCCCAGAGATGCAACATCTCAAGACGCCTGTTCTCGGCAGAGCCTCTTTCTGAAATGGCAAACATCCGGCTCCTTCTCCCACAAGGAAGGTGCCAGCCCTGACAGCTGTTGCTGCTCTTCACCTTCCCTTGGCAGCCTATTCACAGGCACAACAGCCCTGGGGATCTGTGCTTTCCCAGAGATGCAACATCTCAAGGCGCCTGTTCTCGGCAGAGCCTCTTTCTGAAATGGCAAACATCCGGCTCCTTCCCCGACAAGGAAGGTGCCAGCCCTGACAGCTGTTGCTGCTCTTCACCTTCCTTGGCAGCCTATTCACAGGCACAACAGCCCTGGGGATCTGTGCTTTCCCAGAGATGCAACATCTCAAGGCGCCTGTTCTCGGCAGAGCCTCTTTCTGAAATGGCAAACATCCGGCTCCTTCTCCCACAAGGAAGGGGACAGCCCTGAAAGTTGTTGCTGCTCTTCACCTTCCCTTGGCAGCCTATTCACAGGCACAACAGCCCTGGGGATCTGTGCTTTCCCAGAGATGCAACATCTCAAGGCGCCTGTTCTCGGCAGAGCCTCTTTCTGAAATGGCAAACGTCCGGCTCCTTCTCCCGGAAGGAAGGGGCCAGCCCTGACAGCTGTTGCTGCTCTTCACCTTCCCTTGGCAGCCTATTCACAGGCACAACAGCCCTGGGGATCTGTGCTTTCCCAGAGACACAACATCTCATCGTACCCATTCTCGGCAGAGCCTTTTTTCCGAAAAGGCAAACGTCCGGCTCCTTCCCCGACAAGGAAGGTGCCAGCCCTGACAGCTGTTGCTGCTCTTCACCTTCCCTTGGCAGCCTATTCACAGGCACAACAGCCCTGGGATCTGTGCTTTCCCAGAGACGCAACATCTCATCGTACCCATTGTCGGCAGAGCCTTTTTTCCAAAAAGGCAAACGTCCGGCTCCTTCTCCCGCAAGGAAGGGGCCAGCCCTGACAGCTGTTGCTGCTCTTCACCTTCCCTTGGCAGCCTATTCACAGGCACAACAGCCCTGGGGATCTGTGCTTTCCAGAGATGCAACATCTCAAGGCGCCTGTTCTCGGCAGAGCCTCTTTCTGAAATCGCAAACGTCCGGCTCCTTCTCCCGCAAGGAAGGGACAGCCCTGACAGCTGTTGCTGCTCTTCACCTTCCCTTGGCAGCCTATTCACAGGCACAACAGCCCTGGGGATCTGTGCTTTCCCAGAGATGCAACATCTCAAGGCGCCTGTTCTCGGCAGAGCCTCTTTCTGAAATCGCAAACGTCCGGCTCCTTCTCCCACAAGGAAGGGGCCAGCCCTGACAGTTGTTGCTGCTCTTCACCTTCCCTTCGCAGCCTATTCACAGGCACAACAGCCCTGGGGATCTGTGCTTTCCCAGAGATGCAACATCTCAAGGCGCCTGTTCTCGGCAGAGCCTCTTTCAGAAATCGCAAACGTCCGGCTCCTTCTCCCGCAAGGAAGGGGCCAGCCCTGACAGCTGTTGCTGCTCTTCACCTTCCCTTGGCAGCCTATTCACAGGCACAACAGCCCTGGGGATCTGTGCTTTCCCAGAGATGCAACATCTCAAGGCGCCTGTTCTCGGCAGAGCCTCTTTCTGAAATGGCAAACATCCGGCTCCTTCTCCACAAGGAAGGGGACAGCCCTGAAAGTTGTTGCTGCTCTTCACCTTCCCTTCGCAGCCTATTCACAGGCACAACAGCCCTGGGGATCTGTGCTTTCCCAGAGATGCAACATCTCAAGGCGCCTGTTCTCGGCAGAGCCTCTTTCTGAAATGGCAAACGTCCGGCTCCTTCTCCCGGAAGGAAGGGGCCAGCCCTGACAGCTGTTGCTGCTCTTCACCTTCCCTTGGCAGCCTATTCACAGGCACAACAGCCCTGGGGATCTGTGCTTTCCCAGAGACACAACATCTCAATCGTACCCATTCTCGGCAGAGCCCTTTTCCGAAAAGGCAAACGTCCGGCTCCTTCCCCGGCAAGGAAGGTGCCAGCCCTGACAGCTGTTGCTGCTCTTCACCTTCCCTTGGCAGCCTATTCACAGGCACAACAGCCCTGGGGATCTGTGCTTTCCCAGAGACGCAACATCTCATCGTACCCATTCTCGGCAGAGCCTTTTTTCCAAAAAGGCAAACGTCCGGCTCCTTCTCCCGCAAGGAAGGTGCCAGCCCTGAAAGCTGTTGCTGCTCTTCACCTTCCCTTGGCAGCCTATTCACAGGCACAACAGCCCTGGGGATCTGTGCTTTCCCAGAGATGCAACATCTCAAGGCGCCTGTTCTCGGCAGAGCCTCTTTCTGAAATGGCAAACATCCGGCTCCTTCTCCCACAAGGAAGGGGACAGCCCTGAAAGTTGTTGCTGCTCTTCACCTTCCCTTGGCAGCCTATTCACAGGCACAACAGCCCTGGGGATCTGTGCTTTCCCAGAGATGCAACATCTCAAGGCGCCTGTTCTCGGCAGAGCCTCTTTCTGAAATGGCAAACGTCCGGCTCCTTCTCCCGGAAGGAAGGGGCCAGCCCTGACAGCTGTTGCTGCTCTTCACCTTCCCTTGGCAGCCTATTCACAGGCACAACAGCCCTGGGGATCTGTGCTTTCCCAGAGATGCAACATCTCAAGGCGCCTGTTCTCGGCAGAGCCTCTTTCTGAAATGGCAAACATCCGGCTCCTTCTCCCACAAGGAAGGGGACAGCCCTGAAAGTTGTTGCTGCTCTTCACCTTCCCTTCGCAGCCTATTCACAGGCACAACAGCCCTGGGGATCTGTGCTTTCCCAGAGATGCAACATCTCAAGGCGCCTGTTCTCGGCAGAGCCTCTTTCTGAAATCGCAAACGTCCGGCTCCTTCTCCCGCAAGGAAGGGGCCAGCCCTGACAGCTGTTGCTGCTCTTCACCTTCCCTTGGCAGCCTATTCACAGGCACAACAGCCCTGGGGATCTGTGCTTTCCCAGAGATGCAACATCTCAAGGCGCCTGTTCTCGGCAGAGCCTCTTTCTGAAATCGCAAACATCCGGCTCCTTCTCCCGGAAGGAAGGGGCCAGCCCTGACAGCTGTTGCTGCTCTTCACCTTCCCTTGGCAGCCTATTCACAGGCACAACAGCCCTGGGGATCTGTGCTTTCCCAGAGATGCAACATCTCAAGGCGCCTGTTCTCGGCAGAGCCTCTTTCTGAAATGGCAAACGTCCGGCTCCTTCTCCCGGAAGGAAGGGGCCAGCCCTGACAGCTGTTGCTGCTCTTCACCTTCCCTTGGCAGCCTATTCACAGGCACAACAGCCCTGGGGATCTGTGCTTTCCCAGAGACACAACATCTCATCGTACCCATTCTCGGCAGAGCCTTTTTTCCGAAAAGGCAAACGTCCGGCTCCTTCCCCGACAAGGAAGGTGCCAGCCCTGACAGCTGTTGCTTCTCTTCACCTTCCCTTGGCAGCCTATTCACAGGCACAACAGCCCTGGGGATCTGTGCTTTCCCAGAGACGCAACATCTCATCGTACCCATTCTCGGCAGAGCCTTTTTTCCAAAAAGGCAAACGTCCGGCTCCTTCTCCCGCAAGGAAGGGGCCAGCCCTGACAGCTGTTGCTGCTCTTCACCTTCCCTTGGCAGCCTATTCACAGGCACAACAGCCCTGGGGATCTGTGCTTTCCCAGAGATGCAACATCTCAAGGCGCCTGTTCTCGGCAGAGCCTCTTTCTGAAATGGCAAACGTCCGGCTCCTTCTCCCGCAAGGAAGGGGCCAGCCCTGACAGCTGTTGCTGCTCTTCACCTTCCCTTGGCAGCCTATTCACAGGCACAACAGCCCTGGGGATCTGTGCTTTCCCAGAGATGCAACATCTCAAGGCGCCTGTTCTCGGCAGAGCCTCTTTCTGAAATCGCAAACGTCCGGCTCCTTCTCCCGGAAGGAAGGGGCCAGCCCTGACAGCTGTTGCTGCTCTTCACCTTCCCTTGGCAGCCTATTCACAGGCACAACAGCCCTGGGGATCTGTGCTTTCCCAGAGACACAACATCTCATCGTACCCATTCTCGGCAGAGCCTTTTTTCCGAAAAGGCAAACGTCCGGCTCCTTCCCCGACAAGGAAGGTGCCAGCCCTGACAGCTGTTGCTGCTCTTCACCTTCCCTTGGCAGCCTATTCACAGGCACAACAGCCCTGGGGATCTGTGCTTTCCCAGAGACGCAACATCTCATCGTACCCATTCTCGGCAGAGCCTTTTTTCCAAAAAGGCAAACGTCCGGCTCCTTCCCCGACAAGGAAGGTGCCAGCCCTGACAGCTGTTGCTGCTCTTCACCTTCCCTTGGCAGCCTATTCACAGGCACAACAGCCCTGGGGATCTGTGCTTTCCCAGAGACGCAACATCTCATCGTACCCATTCTCGGCAGAGCCTTTTTTCCAAAAAGGCAAACGTCCGGCTCCTTCCCCGACAAGGAAGGTGCCAGCCCTGACAGCTGTTGCTGCTCTTCACCTTCCCTTGGCAGCCTATTCACAGGCACAACAGCCCTGGGGATCTGCGCTTTCCCAGAGATGCAACATCTCAAGACGCCTGTTCTCGGCAGAGCCTCTTTCTGAAATGGCAAACATCCGGCTCCTTCTCCCACAAGGAAGGTGCCAGCCCTGACAGCTGTTGCTGCTCTTCACCTTCCCTTGGCAGCCTATTCACAGGCACAACAGCCCTGGGGATCTGTGCTTTCCCAGAGATGCAACATCTCAAGGCGCCTGTTCTCGGCAGAGCCTCTTTCTGAAATGGCAAACATCCGGCTCCTTCCCCGACAAGGAAGGTGCCAGCCCTGACAGCTGTTGCTGCTCTTCACCTTCCCTTGGCAGCCTATTCACAGGCACAACAGCCCTGGGGATCTGTGCTTTCCCAGAGATGCAACATCTCAAGGCGCCTGTTCTCGGCAGAGCCTCTTTCTGAAATGGCAAACATCCGGCTCCTTCTCCCACAAGGAAGGGGACAGCCCTGAAAGTTGTTGCTGCTCTTCACCTTCCCTTGGCAGCCTATTCACAGGCACAACAGCCCTGGGGATCTGTGCTTTCCCAGAGATGCAACATCTCAAGGCGCCTGTTCTCGGCAGAGCCTCTTTCTGAAATGGCAAACGTCCGGCTCCTTCTCCCGGAAGGAAGGGGCCAGCCCTGACAGCTGTTGCTGCTCTTCACCTTCCCTTGGCAGCCTATTCACAGGCACAACAGCCCTGGGGATCTGTGCTTTCCCAGAGACACAACATCTCATCGTACCCATTCTCGGCAGAGCCTTTTTTCCGAAAAGGCAAACGTCCGGCTCCTTCCCCGACAAGGAAGGTGCCAGCCCTGACAGCTGTTGCTGCTCTTCACCTTCCCTTGGCAGCCTATTCACAGGCACAACAGCCCTGGGGATCTGTGCTTTCCCAGAGACGCAACATCTCATCGTACCCATTGTCGGCAGAGCCTTTTTTCCAAAAAGGCAAACGTCCGGCTCCTTCTCCCGCAAGGAAGGGGCCAGCCCTGACAGCTGTTGCTGCTCTTCACCTTCCCTTGGCAGCCTATTCACAGGCACAACAGCCCTGGGGATCTGTGCTTTCCCAGAGATGCAACATCTCAAGGCGCCTGTTCTCGGCAGAGCCTCTTTCTGAAATGGCAAACATCCGGCTCCTTCTCCCACAAGGAAGGGGACAGCCCTGAAAGTTGTTGCTGCTCTTCACCTTCCCTTCGCAGCCTATTCACAGGCACAACAGCCCTGGGGATCTGTGCTTTCCCAGAGATGCAACATCTCAAGGCGCCTGTTCTCGGCAGAGCCTCTTTCTGAAATGGCAAACGTCCGGCTCCTTCTCCCACAAGGAAGGGGCCAGCCCTGACAGCTGTTGCTGCTCTTCACCTTCCCTTGGCAGCCTATTCACAGGCACAACAGCCCTGGGGATCTGTGCTTTCCCAGAGACACAACATCTCATCATACCCATTCTCGGCAGAGCCTTTTTTCCGAAAAGGCAAACGTCCGGCTCCTTCCCCGACAAGGAAGGTGCCAGCCCTGACAGCTGTTGCTGCTCTTCACCTTCCCTTGGCAGCCTATTCACAGGCACAACAGCCCTGGGGATCTGTGCTTTCCCAGAGACGCAACATCTCATCGTACCCATTCTCGGCAGAGCCTTTTTTCCAAAAAGGCAAACGTCCGGCTCCTTCTCCCGCAAGGAAGGTGCCAGCCCTGAAAGCTGTTGCTGCTCTTCACCTTCCCTTCGCAGCCTATTCACAGGCACAACAGCCCTGGGGATCTGTGCTTTCCCAGAGATGCAACATCTCAAGGCGCCTGTTCTCGGCAGAGCCTCTTTCTGAAATCGCAAACGTCCGGCTCCTTCTCCCGCAAGGAAGGGGCCAGCCCTGACAGCTGTTGCTGCTCTTCACCTTCCCTTGGCAGCCTATTCACAGGCACAACAGCCCTGGGGATCTGTGCTTTCCCAGAGATGCAACATCTCAAGGCGCCTGTTCTCGGCAGAGCCTCTTTCTGAAATGGCAAACATCCGGCTCCTTCTCCCACAAGGAAGGGGACAGCCCTGAAAGGTTGTTGCTGCTCTTCACCTTCCCTTGGCAGCCTATTCACAGGCACAACAGCCCTGGGGATCTGTGCTTTCCCAGAGATGCAACATCTCAAGGCGCCTGTTCTCGGCAGAGCCTCTTTCTGAAATCGCAAACGTCCGGCTCCTTCTCCCGCAAGGAAGGGGCCAGCCCTGACAGCTGTTGCTGCTCTTCACCTTCCCTTGGCAGCCTATTCACAGGCACAAACAGCCCTGGGGATCTGTGCTTTCCCAGAGACACAACATCTCATCGTACCCATTCTCGGCAGAGCCTTTTTTCCGAAAAGGCAAACGTCCGGCTCCTTCCCCGACAAGGAAGGTGCCAGCCCTGACAGCTGTTGCTGCTCTTCACCTTCCCTTGGCAGCCTATTCACAGGCACAACAGCCCTGGGGATCTGTGCTTTCCCAGAGATGCAACATCTCATCGTACCCATTCTCGGCAGAGCCTTTTTTCCAAAAAGGCAAACGTCCGGCTCCTTCCCCGACAAGGAAGGTGCCAGGCCTGACAGCTGTTGCTGCTCTTCACCTTCCCTTGGCAGCCTATTCACAGGCACAACAGCCCTGGGGATCTGTGCTTTCCCAGAGATGCAACATCTCAAGACGCCTGTTCTCGGCAGAGCCTCTTTCTGAAATGGCAAACATCCGGCTCCTTCTCCCACAAGGAAGGTGTCAGCCCTGACAGCTGTTGCTGCTCTTCACCTTCCCTTGGCAGCCTATTCACAGGCACAACAGCCCTGGGGATCTGTGCTTTCCCAGAGATGCAACATCTCAAGGCGCCTGTTCTCGGCATAGCCTCTTTCTGAAATGGCAAACATCCGGCTCCTTCCCCGACAAGGAAGGTGCCAGCCCTGACAGCTGTTGCTGCTCTTCACCTTCCCTTGGCAGCCTATTCACAGGCACAACAGCCCTGGGGATCTGTGCTTTCCCAGAGATGCAACATCTCAAGGCGCCTGTTCTCGGCAGAGCCTCTTTCTGAAATGGCAAACATCCGGCTCCTTCTCCCACAAGGAAGGGGACAGCCCTGAAAGTTGTTGCTGCTCTTCACCTTCCCTTGGCAGCCTATTCACAGGCACAACAGCCCTGGGGATCTGTGCTTTCCCAGAGATGCAACATCTCAAGGCGCCTGTTCTCGGCAGAGCCTCTTTCTGAAATCGCAAACGTCCGGCTCCTTCTCCCGCAAGGAAGGGGCCAGCCCTGACAGCTGTTGCTGCTCTTCACCTTCCCTTGGCAGCCTATTCACAGGCACAACAGCCCTGGGGATCTGTGCTTTCCCAGAGATGCAACATCTCAAGGCGCCTGTTCTCGGCAGAGCCTCTTTCTGAAATGGCAAACATCCGGCTCCTTCTCCCACAAGGAAGGGGACAGCCCTGAAAGTTGTTGCTGCTCTTCACCTTCCCTTCGCAGCCTATTCACAGGCACAACAGCCCTGGGGATCTGTGCTTTCCCAGAGATGCAACATCTCAAGGCGCCTGTTCTCGGCAGAGCCTCTTTCTGAAATGGCAAACGTCCGGCTCCTTCTCCCGCAAGGAAGGGGCCAGCCCTGACAGCTGTTGCTGCTCTTCACCTTCCCTTGGCAGCCTATTCACAGGCACAACAGCCCTGGGGATCTGTGCTTTCCCAGAGATGCAACATCTCAAGGCGCCTGTTCTCGGCAGAGCCTCTTTCTGAAATGGCAAACATCCGGCTCCTTCTCCCACAAGGAAGGGGACAGCCCTGAAAGTTGTTGCTGCTCTTCACCTTCCCTTCGCAGCCTATTCACAGGCACAACAGCCCTGGGGATCTGTGCTTTCCCAGAGATGCAACATCTCAAGGCGCCTGTTCTCGGCAGAGCCTCTTTCTGAAATGGCAAACGTCCGGCTCCTTCTCCCACAAGGAAGGGGCCAGCCCTGACAGCTGTTGCTGCTCTTCACCTTCCCTTGGCAGCCTATTCACAGGCACAACAGCCCTGGGGATCTGTGCTTTCCCAGAGACACAACATCTCATCGTACCCATTCTCGGCAGAGCCTCTTTTCCGAAAAGGCAAACGTCCGGCTCCTTCCCCGGCAAGGAAGGTGCCAGCCCTGACAGCTGTTGCTGCTCTTCACCTTCCCTTGGCAGCCTATTCACAGGCACAACAGCCCTGGGGATCTGTGCTTTCCCAGAGATGCAACATCTCATCGTACCCATTCTCGGCAGAGCCTTTTTTCCAAAAAGGCAAACCTCCGGCTCCTTCTCCCGCAAGGAAGGTGCCAGCCCTGAAAGCTGTTGCTGCTCTTCACCTTCCCTTGGCAGCCTATTCACAGGCACAACAGCCCTGGGGATCTGTGCTTTCCCAGAGATGCAACATCTCAAGGCGCCTGTTCTCGGCAGAGCCTCTTTCTGAAATGGCAAACATCCGGCTCCTTCTCCCACAAGGAAGGGGACAGCCCTGAAAGTTGTTGCTGCTCTTCACCTTCCCTTCGCAGCCTATTCACAGGCACAACAGCCCTGGGGATCTGTGCTTTCCCAGAGATGCAACATCTCAAGGCGCCTGTTCTCGGCAGAGCCTCTTTCTGAAATGGCAAACATCCGGCTCCTTCTCCCACAAGGAAGGTGCCAGGCCTGACAGCTGTTGCTGCTCTTCACCTTCCCTTGGCAGCCTATTCACAGGCACAACAGCCCTGGGGATCTGTGCTTTCCCAGAGATGCAACATCTCAAGGCGCCTGTTCTCGGCAGAGCCTCTTTCTGAAATCGCAAACGTCCGGCTCCTTCTCCCGCAAGGAAGGGGCCAGCCCTGACAGCTGTTGCTGCTCTTCACCTTCCCTTGGCAGCCTATTCACAGGCACAACAGCCCTGGGGATCTGTGCTTTCCCAGAGATGCAACATCTCAAGGCGCCTGTTCTCGGCAGAGCCTCTTTCTGAAATGGCAAACATCCGGCTCCTTCTGCCACAAGGAAGGGGACAGCCCTGAAAGTTGTTGCTGCTCTTCACCTTCCCTTCGCAGCCTATTCACAGGCACAACAGCCCTGGGGATCTGTGCTTTCCCAGAGATGCAACATCTCAAGGCGCCTGTTCTCGGCAGAGCCTCTTTCTGAAATGGCAAACATCCGGCTCCTTCTCCCACAAGGAAGGGGACAGCCCTGAAAGTTGTTGCTGCTCTTAACCTTCCCTTCGCAGCCTATTCACAGGCACAACAGCCCTGGGGATCTGTGCTTTCCCAGAGATGCAACATCTCAAGGCGCCTGTTCTCGGCAGAGCCTCTTTCTGAAATCGCAAACGTCCGGCTCCTTCTCCCGCAAGGAAGGGGCCAGCCCTGACAGCTGTTGCTGCTCTTCACCTTCCCTTGGCAGCCTATTCACAGGCACAACAGCCCTGGGGATCTGTGCTTTCCCAGAGATGCAACATCTCAAGGCGCCTGTTCTCGGCAGAGCCTCTTTCTGAAATGGCAAACATCCGGCTCCTTCTCCCACAAGGAAGGGGACAGCCCTGAAAGTTGTTGCTGCTCTTCACCTTCCCTTCGCAGCCTATTCACAGGCACAACAGCCCTGGGGATCTGTGCTTTCCCAGAGATGCAACATCTCAAGGCGCCTGTTCTCGGCAGAGCCTCTTTCTGAAATGGCAAACGTCCGGCTCCTTCTCCCGGAAGGAAGGGGCCAGCCCTGACAGCTGTTGCTGCTCTTCACCTTCCCTTGGCAGCCTATTCACAGGCACAACAGCCCTGGGGATCTGTGCTTTCCCAGAGACACAACATCTCATCGTACCCATTCTCGGCAGAGCCTCTTTTCCGAAAAGGCAAACGTCCGGCTCCTTCCCCGGCAAGGAAGGTGCCAGCCCTGACAGCTGTTGCTGCTCTTCACCTTCCCTTGGCAGCCTATTCACAGGCACAACAGCCCTGGGGATCTGTGCTTTCCCAGAGACGCAACATCTCATCGTACCCATTCTCGGCAGAGCCTTTTTTCCAAAAAGGCAAACGTCCGGCTCCTTCTCCCGCAAGGAAGGTGCCAGCCCTGAAAGCTGTTGCTGCTCTTCACCTTCCCTTGGCAGCCTATTCACAGGCACAACAGCCCTGGGGATCTGTGCTTTCCCAGAGATGCAACATCTCAAGGCGCCTGTTCTCGGCAGAGCCTCTTTCTGAAATCGCAAACGTCCGGCTCCTTCTCCCGCAAGGAAGGGGCCAGCCCTGACAGCTGTTGCTGCTCTTCACCTTCCCTTGGCAGCCTATTCACAGGCACAACAGCCCTGGGGATCTGTGCTTTCCCAGAGATGCAACATCTCAAGGCGCCTGTTCTCGGCAGAGCCTCTTTCTGAAATGGCAAACATCCGGCTCCTTCTCCCACAAGGAAGGGGACAGCCCTGAAAGTTGTTGCTGCTCTTCACCTTCCCTTCGCAGCCTATTCACAGGCACAACAGCCCTGGGGATCTGTGCTTTCCCAGAGATGCAACATCTCAAGGCGCCTGTTCTCGGCAGAGCCTCTTTCTGAAATGGCAAACGTCCGGCTCCTTCTCCCGGAAGGAAGGGGCCAGCCCTGACAGCTGTTGCTGCTCTTCACCTTCCCTTCGCAGCCTATTCACAGGCACAACAGCCCTGGGGATCTGTGCTTTCCCAGAGACACAACATCTCATCGTACCCATTCTCGGCAGAGCCTTTTTTGCGAAAAGGCAAACGTCCGGCTCCTTCCCCGACAAGGAAGGTGCCAGCCCTGACAGCTGTTGCTGCTCTTCATCTTCCCTTGGCAGCCTATTCACAGGCACAACAGCCCTGGGGATCTGTGCTTTCCCAGAGACGCAACATCTCATCGTACCCATTCTCGGCAGAGCCTTTTTTCCAAAAAGGCAAACGTCCGGCTCCTTCCCCGACAAGGAAGGTGCCAGGCCTGACAGCTGTTGCTGCTCTTCACCTTCCCTTGGCAGCCTATTCACAGGCACAACAGCCCTGGGGATCTGTGCTTTCCCAGAGATGCAACATCTCAAGACGCCTGTTCTCGGCAGAGCCTCTTTCTGAAATGGCAAACATCCGGCTCCTTCTCCCACAAGGAAGGTGTCAGCCCTGACAGCTGTTGCTGCTCTTCACCTTCCCTTGGCAGCCTATTCACAGGCACAACAGCCCTGGGGATCTGTGCTTTCCCAGAGATGCAACATCTCAAGGCGCCTGTTCTCGGCATAGCCTCTTTCTGAAATGGCAAACATCCGGCTCCTTCCCCGACAAGGAAGGTGCCAGCCCTGACAGCTGTTGCTGCTCTTCACCTTCCCTTGGCAGCCTATTCACAGGCACAACAGCCCTGGGGATCTGTGCTTTCCCAGAGATGCAACATCTCAAGGCGCCTGTTCTCGGCAGAGCCTCTTTCTGAAATGGCAAACATCCGGCTCCTTCTCCCACAAGGAAGGGGCCAGCCCTGACAGCTGTTGCTGCTCTTCACCTTCCCTTGGCAGCCTATTCACAGGCACAACAGCCCTGGGGATCTGTGCTTTCCCAGAGATGCAACATCTCAAGGCGCCTGTTCTCGGCAGAGCCTCTTTCTGAAATCGCAAACGTCCGGCTCCTTCTCCCGCAAGGAAGGGGCCAGCCCTGACAGCTGTTGCTGCTCTTCACCTTCCCTTGGCAGCCTATTCACAGGCACAACAGCCCTGGGGATCTGTGCTTTCCCAGAGATGCAACATCTCAAGGCGCCTGTTCTCGGCAGAGCCTCTTTCTGAAATGGCAAACATCCGGCTCCTTCTCCCACAAGGAAGGGGACAGCCCTGAAAGTTGTTGCTGCTCTTCACCTTCCCTTCGCAGCCTATTCACAGGCACAACAGCCCTGGGGATCTGTGCTTTCCCAGAGATGCAACATCTCAAGGCGCCTGTTCTCGGCAGAGCCTCTTTCTGAAATGGCAAACGTCCGGCTCCTTCTCCCGGAAGGAAGGGGCCAGCCCTGACAGCTGTTGCTGCTCTTCACCTTCCCTTCGCAGCCTATTCACAGGCACAACAGCCCTGGGGATCTGTGCTTTCCCAGAGACACAACATCTCATCGTACCCATTCTCGGCAGAGCCTTTTTTGCGAAAAGGCAAACGTCCGGCTCCTTCCCCGACAAGGAAGGTGCCAGCCCTGACAGCTGTTGCTGCTCTTCATCTTCCCTTGGCAGCCTATTCACAGGCACAACAGCCCTGGGGATCTGTGCTTTCCCAGAGACGCAACATCTCATCGTACCCATTCTCGGCAGAGCCTTTTTTCCAAAAAGGCAAACGTCCGGCTCCTTCCCCGACAAGGAAGGTGCCAGCCCTGACACCTGTTGCTGCTCTTCACCTTCCCTTGGCAGCCTATTCACAGGCACAACAGCCCTGGGGATCTGTGCTTTCCCAGAGATGCAACATCTCAAGACGCCTGTTCTCGGCAGAGCCTCTTTCTGAAATGGCAAACATCCGGCTCCTTCTCCCACAAGGAAGGTGTCAGCCCTGACAGCTGTTGCTGCTCTTCACCTTCCCTTGGCAGCCTATTCACAGGCACAACAGCCCTGGGGATCTGTGCTTTCCCAGAGATGCAACATCTCAAGGCGCCTGTTCTCGGCATAGCCTCTTTCTGAAATGGCAAACATCCGGCTCCTTCCCCGACAAGGAAGGTGCCAGCCCTGACAGCTGTTGCTGCTCTTCACCTTCCCTTGGCAGCCTATTCACAGGCACAACAGCCCTGGGGATCTGTGCTTTCCCAGAGATGCAACATCTCAAGGCGCCTGTTCTCGGCAGAGCCTCTTTCTGAAATGGCAAACATCCGGCTCCTTCTCCCACAAGGAAGGGGCCAGCCCTGACAGCTGTTGCTGCTCTTCACCTTCCCTTGGCAGCCTATTCACAGGCACAACAGCCCTGGGGATCTGTGCTTTCCCAGAGATGCAACATCTCAAGGCGCCTGTTCTCGGCAGAGCCTCTTTCTGAAATGGCAAACATCCGGCTCCTTCTCCCACAAGGAAGGGGACAGCCCTGAAAGTTGTTGCTGCTCTTCACCTTCCCTTCGCAGCCTATTCACAGGCACAACAGCCCTGGGGATCTGTGCTTTCCCAGAGATGCAACATCTCAAGGCGCCTGTTCTCGGCAGAGCCTCTTTCTGAAATGGCAAACGTCCGGCTCCTTCTCCCACAAGGAAGGGGCCAGCCCTGACAGCTGTTGCTGCTCTTCACCTTCCCTTGGCAGCCTATTCACAGGCACAACAGCCCTGGGGATCTGTGCTTTCCCAGAGACACAACATCTCATCGTACCCATTCTCGGCAGAGCCTCTTTTCCGAAAAGGCAAACGTCCGGCTCCTTCCCCGGCAAGGAAGGTGCCAGCCCTGACAGCTGTTGCTGCTCTTCACCTTCCCTTGGCAGCCTATTCACAGGCACAACAGCCCTGGGGATCTGTGCTTTCCCAGAGATGCAACATCTCATCGTACCCATTCTCGGCAGAGCCTTTTTTTCAAAAAGGCAAACCTCCGGCTCCTTCTCCCGCAAGGAAGGTGCCAGCCCTGAAAGCTGTTGCTGCTCTTCACCTTCCCTTGGCAGCCTATTCACAGGCACAACAGCCCTGGGGATCTGTGCTTTCCCAGAGATGCAACATCTCAAGGCGCCTGTTCTCGGCAGAGCCTCTTTCTGAAATGGCAAACATCCGGCTCCTTCTCCCACAAGGAAGGGGACAGCCCTGAAAGTTGTTGCTGCTCTTCACCTTCCCTTCGCAGCCTATTCACAGGCACAACAGCCCTGGGGATCTGTGCTTTCCCAGAGATGCAACATCTCAAGGCGCCTGTTCTCGGCAGAGCCTCTTTCTGAAATGGCAAACATCCGGCTCCTTCTCCCACAAGGAAGGTGCCAGGCCTGACAGCTGTTGCTGCTCTTCACCTTCCCTTGGCAGCCTATTCACAGGCACAACAGCCCTGGGGATCTGTGCTTTCCCAGAGATGCAACATCTCAAGGCGCCTGTTCTCGGCAGAGCCTCTTTCTGAAATCGCAAACGTCCGGCTCCTTCTCCCGCAAGGAAGGGGCCAGCCCTGACAGCTGTTGCTGCTCTTCACCTTCCCTTGGCAGCCTATTCACAGGCACAACAGCCCTGGGGATCTGTGCTTTCCCAGAGATGCAACATCTCAAGGCGCCTGTTCTCGGCAGAGCCTCTTTCTGAAATGGCAAACATCCGGCTCCTTCTCCCACAAGGAAGGGGACAGCCCTGAAAGTTGTTGCTGCTCTTCACCTTCCCTTCGCAGCCTATTCACAGGCACAACAGCCCTGGGGATCTGTGCTTTCCCAGAGATGCAACATCTCAAGGCGCCTGTTCTCGGCAGAGCCTCTTTCTGAAATGGCAAACATCCGGCTCCTTCTCCCACAAGGAAGGGGACAGCCCTGAAAGTTGTTGCTGCTCTTAACCTTCCCTTCGCAGCCTATTCACAGGCACAACAGCCCTGGGGATCTGTGCTTTCCCAGAGATGCAACATCTCAAGGCGCCTGTTCTCGGCAGAGCCTCTTTCTGAAATCGCAAACGTCCGGCTCCTTCTCCCGCAAGGAAGGGGCCAGCCCTGACAGCTGTTGCTGCTCTTCACCTTCCCTTGGCAGCCTATTCACAGGC
The DNA here is from genome assembly GCA_028022735.1 of Gypaetus barbatus. Lineage (NCBI taxonomy): Eukaryota > Metazoa > Chordata > Aves > Accipitriformes > Accipitridae > Gypaetus > Gypaetus barbatus. Next base: position 9,878,429 of record CM051549.1, on the reverse strand, counting down.
ACAACAGCCCTGGGGATCTGTGCTTTCCCAGAGATGCAACATCTCAAGGCGCCTGTTCTCGGCAGAGCCTCTTTCTGAAATGGCAAACATCCGGCTCCTTCTCCCACAAGGAAGGGGACAGCCCTGAAAGTTGTTGCTGCTCTTCACCTTCCCTTCGCAGCCTATTCACAGGCACAACAGCCCTGGGGATCTGTGCTTTCCCAGAGATGCAACATCTCAAGGCGCCTGTTCTCGGCAGAGCCTCTTTCTGAAATGGCAAACGTCCGGCTCCTTCTCCCGCAAGGAAGGGGCCAGCCCTGACAGCTGTTGCTGCTCTTCACCTTCCCTTGGCAGCCTATTCACAGGCACAACAGCCCTGGGGATCTGTGCTTTCCCAGAGACACAACATCTCATCGTACCCATTCTCGGCAGAGCCTCTTTTCCGAAAAGGCAAACGTCCGGCTCCTTCCCCGGCAAGGAAGGTGCCAGCCCTGACAGCTGTTGCTGCTCTTCACCTTCCCTTGGCAGCCTATTCACAGGCACAACAGCCCTGGGGATCTGTGCTTTCCCAGAGACGCAACATCTCATCGTACCCATTCTCGGCAGAGCCTTTTTTCCAAAAAGGCAAACGTCCGGCTCCTTCTCCCGCAAGGAAGGTGCCAGCCCTGAAAGCTGTTGCTGCTCTTCACCTTCCCTTGGCAGCCTATTCACAGGCACAACAGCCCTGGGGATCTGTGCTTTCCCAGAGATGCAACATCTCAAGGCGCCTGTTCTCGGCAGAGCCTCTTTCTGAAATCGCAAACGTCCGGCTCCTTCTCCCGCAAGGAAGGGGCCAGCCCTGACAGCTGTTGCTGCTCTTCACCTTCCCTTGGCAGCCTATTCACAGGCACAACAGCCCTGGGGATCTGTGCTTTCCCAGAGATGCAACATCTCAAGGCGCCTGTTCTCGGCAGAGCCTCTTTCTGAAATGGCAAACATCCGGCTCCTTCTCCCACAAGGAAGGGGACAGCCCTGAAAGTTGTTGCTGCTCTTCACCTTCCCTTCGCAGCCTATTCACAGGCACAACAGCCCTGGGGATCTGTGCTTTCCCAGAGATGCAACATCTCAAGGCGCCTGTTCTCGGCAGAGCCTCTTTCTGAAATGGCAAACGTCCGGCTCCTTCTCCCGGAAGTAAGGGGCCAGCCCTGACAGCTGTTGCTGCTCTTCACCTTCCCTTCGCAGCCTATTCACAGGCACAACAGCCCTGGGGATCTGTGCTTTCCCAGAGACACAACATCTCATCGTACCCATTCTCGGCAGAGCCTTTTTTGCGAAAAGGCAAACGTCCGGCTCCTTCCCCGACAAGGAAGGTGCCAGCCCTGACAGCTGTTGCTGCTCTTCATCTTCCCTTGGCAGCCTATTCACAGGCACAACAGCCCTGGGGATCTGTGCTTTCCCAGAGACGCAACATCTCATCGTACCCATTCTCGGCAGAGCCTTTTTTCCAAAAAGGCAAACGTCCGGCTCCTTCCCCGACAAGGAAGGTGCCAGGCCTGACAGCTGTTGCTGCTCTTCACCTTCCCTTGGCAGCCTATTCACAGGCACAACAGCCCTGGGGATCTGTGCTTTCCCAGAGATGCAACATCTCAAGACGCCTGTTCTCGGCAGAGCCTCTTTCTGAAATGGCAAACATCCGGCTCCTTCTCCCACAAGGAAGGTGTCAGCCCTGACAGCTGTTGCTGCTCTTCACCTTCCCTTGGCAGCCTATTCACAGGCACAACAGCCCTGGGGATCTGTGCTTTCCCAGAGATGCAACATCTCAAGGCGCCTGTTCTCGGCAGAGCCTCTTTCTGAAATGGCAAACATCCGGCTCCTTCCCCGACAAGGAAGGTGCCAGCCCTGACAGCTGTTGCTGCTCTTCACCTTCCCTTGGCAGCCTATTCACAGGCACAACAGCCCTGGGGATCTGTGCTTTCCCAGAGATGCAACATCTCAAGGCGCCTGTTCTCGGCAGAGCCTCTTTCTGAAATGGCAAACATCCGGCTCCTTCTCCCACAAGGAAGGGGACAGCCCTGAAAGTTGTTGCTGCTCTTCACCTTCCCTTGGCAGCCTATTCACAGGCACAACAGCCCTGGGGATCTGTGCTTTCCCAGAGATGCAACATCTCAAGGCGCCTGTTCTCGGCAGAGCCTCTTTCTGAAATCGCAAACGTCCGGCTCCTTCTCCCGCAAGGAAGGGGCCAGCCCTGACAGCTGTTGCTGCTCTTCACCTTCCCTTGGCAGCCTATTCACAGGCACAACAGCCCTGGGGATCTGTGCTTTCCCAGAGATGCAACATCTCAAGGCGCCTGTTCTCGGCAGAGCCTCTTTCTGAAATGGCAAACATCCGGCTCCTTCTCCCACAAGGAAGGGGCCAGCCCTGAAAGTTGTTGCTGCTCTTCACCTTCCCTTGGCAGCCTATTCACAGGCACAACAGCCCTGGGGATCTGTGCTTTCCCAGAGATGCAACATCTCAAGGCGCCTGTTCTCGGCAGAGCCTCTTTCTGAAATCGCAAACGTCCGGCTCCTTCTCCCGCAAGGAAGGTGCCAGCCCTGACAGCTGTTGCTGCTCTTCACCTTCCCTTGGCAGCCTATTCACAGGCACAACAGCCCTGGGGATCTGTGCTTTCCCAGAGATGCAACATCTCAAGGCGCCTGTTCTCGGCAGAGCCTCTTTCTGAAATGGCAAACATCCGGCTCCTTCTCCCACAAGGAAGGGGACAGCCCTGAAAGTTGTTGCTGCTCTTCACCTTCCCTTCGCAGCCTATTCACAGGCACAACAGCCCTGGGGATCTGTGCTTTCCCAGAGATGCAACATCTCAAGGCGCCTGTTCTCGGCAGAGCCTCTTTCTGAAATGGCAAACGTCCGGCTCCTTCTCCCACAAGGAAGGGGCCAGCCCTGACAGCTGTTGCTGCTCTTCACCTTCCCTTGGCAGCCTATTCAGAGGCACAACAGCCCTGGGGATCTGTGCTTTCCCAGAGACGCAACATCTCATCGTACCCATTCTCGACAGAGATTTTTTCCAAAAAGGCAAACGTCCGGCTCCTTCCCCGACAAGGAAGGTGCCAGCCCTGACAGCTGTTGCTGCTCTTCACCTTCCCTTGGCAGCCTATTCACAGGCACAACAGCCCTGGGGATCTGTGCTTTCCCAGAGACGCAACATCTCATCGTACCCATTCTCGGCAGAGCCTTTTTTCCAAAAAAGCACACGTCCGGCTCCTTCTCCCGCAAGGAAGGTGCCAGCCCTGAAAGCTGTTGCTGCTCTTCACCTTCCCTTGGCAGCCTATTCACAGGCACAACAGCCCTGGGGATCTGTGCTTTCCCAGAGATGCAACATCTCAAGGCGCCTGTTCTCGGCAGAGCCTCTTTCTGAAATGGCAGACATCCGGCTCCTTCTCCCACAAGGAAGGGGACAGCCCTGAAAGTTGTTGCTGCTCTTCACCTTCCCTTCGCAGCCTATTCACAGGCACAACAGCCCTGGGGATCTGTGCTTTCCCAGAGATGCAACATCTCAAGGCGCCTGTTCTCGGCAGAGCCTCTTTCTGAAATCGCAAACGTCCGGCTCCTTCTCCCGCAAGGAAGGGGCCAGCCCTGACAGCTGTTGCTGCTCTTCACCTTCCCTTGGCAGCCTATTCACAGGCACAACAGCCCTGGGGATCTGTGCTTTCCCAGAGATGCAACATCTCAAGGCGCCTGTTCTCGGCAGAGCCTCTTTCTGAAATGGCAAACATCCGGCTCCTTCTCCCACAAGGAAGGGGACAGCCCTGAAAGTTGTTGCTGCTCTTCACCTTCCCTTCGCAGCCTATTCACAGGCACAACAGCCCTGGGGATCTGTGCTTTCCCAGAGATGCAACATCTCAAGGCGCCTGTTCTCGGCAGAGCCTCTTTCTGAAATGGCAAACGTCCGGCTCCTTCTCCCGGAAGTAAGGGGCCAGCCCTGACAGCTGTTGCTGCTCTTCACCTTCCCTTCGCAGCCTATTCACAGGCACAACAGCCCTGGGGATCTGTGCTTTCCCAGAGACACAACATCTCATCGTACCCATTCTCGGCAGAGCCTTTTTTGCGAAAAGGCAAACGTCCGGCTCCTTCCCCGACAAGGAAGGTGCCAGCCCTGACAGCTGTTGCTGCTCTTCATCTTCCCTTGGCAGCCTATTCACAGGCACAACAGCCCTGGGGATCTGTGCTTTCCCAGAGACGCAACATCTCATCGTACCCATTCTCGGCAGAGCCTTTTTTCCAAAAAGGCAAACGTCCGGCTCCTTCCCCGACAAGGAAGGTGCCAGGCCTGACAGCTGTTGCTGCTCTTCACCTTCCCTTGGCAGCCTATTCACAGGCACAACAGCCCTGGGGATCTGTGCTTTCCCAGAGATGCAACATCTCAAGACGCCTGTTCTCGGCAGAGCCTCTTTCTGAAATGGCAAACATCCGGCTCCTTCTCCCACAAGGAAGGTGTCAGCCCTGACAGCTGTTGCTGCTCTTCACCTTCCCTTGGCAGCCTATTCACAGGCACAACAGCCCTGGGGATCTGTGCTTTCCCAGAGATGCAACATCTCAAGGCGCCTGTTCTCGGCATAGCCTCTTTCTGAAATGGCAAACATCCGGCTCCTTCCCCGACAAGGAAGGTGCCAGCCCTGACAGCTGTTGCTGCTCTTCACCTTCCCTTGGCAGCCTATTCACAGGCACAACAGCCCTGGGGATCTGTGCTTTCCCAGAGATGCAACATCTCAAGGCGCCTGTTCTCGGCAGAGCCTCTTTCTGAAATGGCAAACATCCGGCTCCTTCTCCCACAAGGAAGGGGACAGCCCTGAAAGTTGTTGCTGCTCTTCACCTTCCCTTGGCAGCCTATTCACAGGCACAACAGCCCTGGGGATCTGTGCTTTCCCAGAGATGCAACATCTCAAGGCGCCTGTTCTCGGCAGAGCCTCTTTCTGAAATCGCAAACGTCCGGCTCCTTCTCCCGCAAGGAAGGGGCCAGCCCTGACAGCTGTTGCTGCTCTTCACCTTCCCTTGGCAGCCTATTCACAGGCACAACAGCCCTGGGGATCTGTGCTTTCCCAGAGATGCAACATCTCAAGGCGCCTGTTCTCGGCAGAGCCTCTTTCTGAAATGGCAAACATCCGGCTCCTTCTCCCACAAGGAAGGGGACAGCCCTGAAAGTTGTTGCTGCTCTTCACCTTCCCTTGGCAGCCTATTCACAGGCACAACAGCCCTGGGGATCTGTGCTTTCCCAGAGATGCAACATCTCAAGGCGCCTGTTCTCGGCAGAGCCTCTTTCTGAAATCGCAAACGTCCGGCTCCTTCTCCCGCAAGGAAGGGGCCAGCCCTGACAGCTGTTGCTGCTCTTCACCTTCCCTTGGCAGCCTATTCACAGGCACAACAGCCCTGGGGATCTGTGCTTTCCCAGAGATGCAACATCTCAAGGCGCCTGTTCTCAGCAGAGCCTCTTTCTGAAATGGCAAACATCCGGCTCCTTCTCCCACAAGGAAGGGGACAGCCCTGAAAGTTGTTGCTGCTCTTCACCTTCCCTTCGCAGCCTATTCACAGGCACAACAGCCCTGGGGATCTGTGCTTTCCCAGAGATGCAACATCTCAAGGCGCCTGTTCTCGGCAGAGCCTCTTTCTGAAATGGCAAACGTCCGGCTCCTTCTCCCACAAGGAAGGGGCCAGCCCTGACAGCTGTTGCTGCTCTTCACCTTCCCTTGGCAGCCTATTCAGAGGCACAACAGCCCTGGGGATCTGTGCTTTCCCAGAGACGCAACATCTCATCGTACCCATTCTCGACAGAGATTTTTTCCAAAAAGGCAAACGTCCGGCTCCTTCCCCGACAAGGAAGGTGCCAGCCCTGACAGCTGTTGCTGCTCTTCACCTTCCCTTGGCAGCCTATTCACAGGCACAACAGCCCTGGGGATCTGTGCTTTCCCAGAGACGCAACATCTCATCGTACCCATTCTCGGCAGAGCCTTTTTTCCAAAAAAGCACACGTCCGGCTCCTTCTCCCGCAAGGAAGGTGCCAGCCCTGAAAGCTGTTGCTGCTCTTCACCTTCCCTTGGCAGCCTATTCACAGGCACAACAGCCCTGGGGATCTGTGCTTTCCCAGAGATGCAACATCTCAAGGCGCCTGTTCTCGGCAGAGCCTCTTTCTGAAATGGCAAACATCCGGCTCCTTCTCCCACAAGGAAGGGGACAGCCCTGAAAGTTGTTGCTGCTCTTCACCTTCCCTTCGCAGCCTATTCACAGGCACAACAGCCCTGGGGATCTGTGCTTTCCCAGAGATGCAACATCTCAAGGCGCCTGTTCTCGGCAGAGCCTCTTTCTGAAATGGCAAACGTCCGGCTCCTTCTCCCACAAGGAAGGGGCCAGCCCTGACAGCTGTTGCTGCTCTTCACCTTCCCTTGGCAGCCTATTCAGAGGCACAACAGCCCTGGGGATCTGTGCTTTCCCAGAGACGCAACATCTCATCGTACCCATTCTCGACAGAGATTTTTTCCAAAAAGGCAAACGTCCGGCTCCTTCCCCGACAAGGAAGGTGCCAGCCCTGACAGCTGTTGCTGCTCTTCACCTTCCCTTGGCAGCCTATTCACAGGCACAACAGCCCTGGGGATCTGTGCTTTCCCAGAGACGCAACATCTCATCGTACCCATTCTCGGCAGAGCCTTTTTTCCAAAAAAGCACACGTCCGGCTCCTTCTCCCGCAAGGAAGGTGCCAGCCCTGAAAGCTGTTGCTGCTCTTCACCTTCCCTTGGCAGCCTATTCACAGGCACAACAGCCCTGGGGATCTGTGCTTTCCCAGAGATGCAACATCTCAAGGCGCCTGTTCTCGGCAGAGCCTCTTTCTGAAATGGCAGACATCCGGCTCCTTCTCCCACAAGGAAGGGGACAGCCCTGAAAGTTGTTGCTGCTCTTCACCTTCCCTTCGCAGCCTATTCACAGGCACAACAGCCCTGGGGATCTGTGCTTTCCCAGAGATGCAACATCTCAAGGCGCCTGTTCTCGGCAGAGCCTCTTTCTGAAATCGCAAACGTCCGGCTCCTTCTCCCGCAAGGAAGGGGCCAGCCCTGACAGCTGTTGCTGCTCTTCACCTTCCCTTGGCAGCCTATTCACAGGCACAACAGCCCTGGGGATCTGTGCTTTCCCAGAGATGCAACATCTCAAGGCGCCTGTTCTCGGCAGAGCCTCTTTCTGAAATGGCAAACATCCGGCTCCTTCTCCCACAAGGAAGGGGACAGCCCTGAAAGTTGTTGCTGCTCTTCACCTTCCCTTCGCAGCCTATTCACAGGCACAACAGCCCTGGGGATCTGTGCTTTCCCAGAGATGCAACATCTCAAGGCGCCTGTTCTCGGCAGAGCCTCTTTCTGAAATGGCAAACGTCCGGCTCCTTCTCCCGGAAGTAAGGGGCCAGCCCTGACAGCTGTTGCTGCTCTTCACCTTCCCTTCGCAGCCTATTCACAGGCACAACAGCCCTGGGGATCTGTGCTTTCCCAGAGACACAACATCTCATCGTACCCATTCTCGGCAGAGCCTTTTTTGCGAAAAGGCAAACGTCCGGCTCCTTCCCCGACAAGGAAGGTGCCAGCCCTGACAGCTGTTGCTGCTCTTCATCTTCCCTTGGCAGCCTATTCACAGGCACAACAGCCCTGGGGATCTGTGCTTTCCCAGAGACGCAACATCTCATCGTACCCATTCTCGGCAGAGCCTTTTTTCCAAAAAGGCAAACGTCCGGCTCCTTCCCCGACAAGGAAGGTGCCAGGCCTGACAGCTGTTGCTGCTCTTCACCTTCCCTTGGCAGCCTATTCACAGGCACAACAGCCCTGGGGATCTGTGCTTTCCCAGAGATGCAACATCTCAAGACGCCTGTTCTCGGCAGAGCCTCTTTCTGAAATGGCAAACATCCGGCTCCTTCTCCCACAAGGAAGGTGCCAGCCCTGACAGCTGTTGCTGCTCTTCACCTTCCCTTGGCAGCCTATTCACAGGCACAACAGCCCTGGGGATCTGTGCTTTCCCAGAGATGCAACATCTCAAGGCGCCTGTTCTCGGCATAGCCTCTTTCTGAAATGGCAAACATCCGGCTCCTTCCCCGACAAGGAAGGTGCCAGCCCTGACAGCTGTTGCTGCTCTTCACCTTCCCTTGGCAGCCTATTCACAGGCACAACAGCCCTGGGGATCTGTGCTTTCCCAGAGATGCAACATCTCAAGGCGCCTGTTCTCGGCAGAGCCTCTTTCTGAAATGGCAAACATCCGGCTCCTTCTCCCACAAGGAAGGGGACAGCCCTGAAAGTTGTTGCTGCTCTTCACCTTCCCTTGGCAGCCTATTCACAGGCACAACAGCCCTGGGGATCTGTGCTTTCCCAGAGATGCAACATCTCAAGGCGCCTGTTCTCGGCAGAGCCTCTTTCTGAAATCGCAAACGTCCGGCTCCTTCTCCCGCAAGGAAGGGGCCAGCCCTGACAGCTGTTGCTGCTCTTCACCTTCCCTTGGCAGCCTATTCACAGGCACAACAGCCCTGGGGATCTGTGCTTTCCCAGAGATGCAACATCTCAAGGCGCCTGTTCTCGGCAGAGCCTCTTTCTGAAATGGCAAACATCCGGCTCCTTCTCCCACAAGGAAGGGGACAGCCCTGAAAGTTGTTGCTGCTCTTCACCTTCCCTTGGCAGCCTATTCACAGGCACAACAGCCCTGGGGATCTGTGCTTTCCCAGAGATGCAACATCTCAAGGCGCCTGTTCTCGGCAGAGCCTCTTTCTGAAATCGCAAACGTCCGGCTCCTTCTCCCGCAAGGAAGGGGCCAGCCCTGACAGCTGTTGCTGCTCTTCACCTTCCCTTGGCAGCCTATTCACAGGCACAACAGCCCTGGGGATCTGTGCTTTCCCAGAGATGCAACATCTCAAGGCGCCTGTTCTCGGCAGAGCCTCTTTCTGAAATGGCAAACATCCGGCTCCTTCTCCCACAAGGAAGGGGACAGCCCTGAAAGTTGTTGCTGCTCTTCACCTTCCCTTCGCAGCCTATTCACAGGCACAACAGCCCTGGGGATCTGTGCTTTCCCAGAGATGCAACATCTCAAGGCGCCTGTTCTCGGCAGAGCCTCTTTCTGAAATGGCAAACGTCCGGCTCCTTCTCCCACAAGGAAGGGGCCAGCCCTGACAGCTGTTGCTGCTCTTCACCTTCCCTTGGCAGCCTATTCAGAGGCACAACAGCCCTGGGGATCTGTGCTTTCCCAGAGACGCAACATCTCATCGTACCCATTCTCGACAGAGATTTTTTCCAAAAAGGCAAACGTCCGGCTCCTTCCCCGACAAGGAAGGTGCCAGCCCTGACAGCTGTTGCTGCTCTTCACCTTCCCTTGGCAGCCTATTCACAGGCACAACAGCCCTGGGGATCTGTGCTTTCCCAGAGACGCAACATCTCATCGTACCCATTCTCGGCAGAGCCTTTTTTCCAAAAAAGCACACGTCCGGCTCCTTCTCCCGCAAGGAAGGTGCCAGCCCTGAAAGCTGTTGCTGCTCTTCACCTTCCCTTGGCAGCCTATTCACAGGCACAACAGCCCTGGGGATCTGTGCTTTCCCAGAGATGCAACATCTCAAGGCGCCTGTTCTCGGCAGAGCCTCTTTCTGAAATGGCAGACATCCGGCTCCTTCTCCCACAAGGAAGGGGACAGCCCTGAAAGTTGTTGCTGCTCTTCACCTTCCCTTCGCAGCCTATTCACAGGCACAACAGCCCTGGGGATCTGTGCTTTCCCAGAGATGCAACATCTCAAGGCGCCTGTTCTCGGCAGAGCCTCTTTCTGAAATCGCAAACGTCCGGCTCCTTCTCCCGCAAGGAAGGGGCCAGCCCTGACAGCTGTTGCTGCTCTTCACCTTCCCTTGGCAGCCTATTCACAGGCACAACAGCCCTGGGGATCTGTGCTTTCCCAGAGATGCAACATCTCAAGGCGCCTGTTCTCGGCAGAGCCTCTTTCTGAAATGGCAAACATCCGGCTCCTTCTCCCACAAGGAAGGGGACAGCCCTGAAAGTTGTTGCTGCTCTTCACCTTCCCTTGGCAGCCTATTCACAGGCACAACAGCCCTGGGGATCTGTGCTTTCCCAGAGATGCAACATCTCAAGGCGCCTGTTCTCGGCAGAGCCTCTTTCTGAAATCGCAAACGTCCGGCTCCTTCTCCCGCAAGGAAGGGGCCAGCCCTGACAGCTGTTGCTGCTCTTCACCTTCCCTTGGCAGCCTATTCACAGGCACAACAGCCCTGGGGATCTGTGCTTTCCCAGAGATGCAACATCTCAAGGCGCCTGTTCTCGGCAGAGCCTCTTTCTGAAATGGCAAACATCCGGCTCCTTCTCCCACAAGGAAGGGGACAGCCCTGAAAGTTGTTGCTGCTCTTCACCTTCCCTTCGCAGCCTATTCACAGGCACAACAGCCCTGGGGATCTGTGCTTTCCCACAGATGCAACATCTCAAGGCGCCTGTTCTCGGCAGAGCCTCTTTCTGAAATGGCAAACGTCCGGCTCCTTCTCCCACAAGGAAGGGGCCAGCCCTGACAGCTGTTGCTGCTCTTCACCTTCCCTTGGCAGCCTATTCACAGGCACAACAGCCCTGGGGATCTGTGCTTTCCCAGAGACACAACATCTCATCGTACCCATTCTCGGCAGAGCCTTTTTTCCGAAAAGGCAAACGTCCGGCTCCTTCCCCGACAAGGAAGGTGCCAGCCCTGACAGCTGTTGCTGCTCTTCACCTTCCCTTGGCAGCCTATTCACAGGCACAACAGCCCTGGGGATCTGTGCTTTCCCAGAGACGCAACATCTCATCGTACCCATTCTCGGCAGAGCCTTTTTTCCAAAAAGGCAAACGTCCGGCTCCTTCTCCCGCAAGGAAGGGGCCAGCCCTGACAGCTGTTGCTGCTCTTCACCTTCCCTTGGCAGCCTATTCACAGGCACAACAGCCCTGGGGATCTGTGCTTTCCCAGAGATGCAACATCTCAAGGCGCCTGTTCTCGGCAGAGCCTCTTTCTGAAATCGCAAACATCCGGCTCCTTCTCCCGGAAGGAAGGTGCCAGCCCTGAAAGCTGTTGCTGCTCTTCACCTTCCCTTGGCAGCCTATTCACAGGCACAACAGCCCTGGGGATCTGTGCTTTCCCAGAGATGCAACATCTCAAGGCGCCTGTTCTCGGCAGAGCCTCTTTCTGAAATCGCAAACGTCCGGCTCCTTCTCCCGCAAGGAAGGGGCCAGCCCTGACAGCTGTTGCTGCTCTTCACCTTCCCTTGGCAGCCTATTCACAGGCACAACAGCCCTGGGGATCTGTGCTTTCCCACAGATGCAACATCTCAAGGCGCCTGTTCTCGGCAGAGCCTCTTTCTGAAATGGCAAACGTCCGGCTCCTTCTCCCGGAAGGAAGGGGCCAGCCCTGACAGCTGTTGCTGCTCTTCACCTTCCCTTGGCAGCCTATTCACAGGCACAACAGCCCTGGGGATCTGTGCTTTCCCAGAGATGCAACATCTCATCGTACCCATTCTCGGCAGAGCCTTTTTTCCAAAAAGGCAAACGTCCGGCTCCTTCCCCGACAAGGAAGGTGCCAGCCCTGACAGCTGTTGCTGCTCTTCACCTTCCCTTGGCAGCCTATTCACAGGCACAACAGCCCTGGGGATCTGTGCTTTCCCAGAGACGCAACATCTCATCGTACCCATTCTCGGCAGAGCCTTTTTTCCAAAAAGGCAAACGTCCGGCTCCTTCCCCGACAAGGAAGGTGCCAGCCCTGAAAGGTGTTGCTGCTCTTCACCTTCCCTTGGCAGCCTATTCACAGGCACAACAGCCCTGGGGATCTGTGCTTTCCCAGAGATGCAACATCTCAAGACGCCTGTTCTCGGCAGAGCCTCTTTCTGAAATGGCAAACGTCCGGCTCCTTCTCCCACAAGGAAGGTGCCAGCCCTGACAGCTGTTGCTGCTCTTCACCTTCCCTTGGCAGCCTATTCACAGGCACAACAGCCCTGGGGATCTGTGCTTTCCCAGAGATGCAACATCTCAAGGCGCCTGTTCTCGGCAGAGCCTCTTTCTGAAATGGCAAACATCCGGCTCCTTCCCCGACAAGGAAGGTGCCAGCCCTGACAGCTGTTGCTGCTCTTCACCTTCCCTTGGCAGCCTATTCACAGGCACAACAGCCCTGGGGATCTGTGCTTTCCCAGAGATGCAACATCTCAAGGCGCCTGTTCTCGGCAGAGCCTCTTTCTGAAATGGCAAACATCCGGCTCCTTCTCCCACAAGGAAGGGGACAGCCCTGAAAGTTGTTGCTGCTCTTCACCTTCCCTTCGCAGCCTATTCACAGGCACAACAGCCCTGGGGATCTGTGCTTTCCCAGAGATGCAACATCTCAAGGCGCCTGTTCTCGGCAGAGCCTCTTTCTGAAATCGCAAACGTCCGGCTCCTTCTGCCGCAAGGAAGGGGCCAGCCCTGACAGCTGTTGCTGCTCTTCACCTTCCCTTGGCAGCCTATTCACAGGCACAACAGCCCTGGGGATCTGTGCTTTCCCAGAGACACAACATCTCATCGTACCCATTCTCGGCAGAGCCTTTTTTCCGAAAAGGCAAACGTCCGGCTCCTTCCCCGACAAGGAAGGTGCCAGCCCTGACAGCTGTTGCTGCTCTTCACCTTCCCTTGGCAGCCTATTCACAGGCACAACAGCCCTGGGGATCTGTGCTTTCCCAGAGACGCAACATCTCATCGTACCCATTCTCGGCAGAGCCTTTTTTCCAAAAAGGCAAACGTCCGGCTCCTTCTCCCGCAAGGAAGGGGCCAGCCCTGACAGCTGTTGCTGCTCTTCACCTTCCCTTGGCAGCCTATTCACAGGCACAACAGCCCTGGGGATCTGTGCTTTCCCAGAGATGCAACATCTCAAGGTGCCTGTTCTCGGCAGAGCCTCTTTCTGAAATGGCAAACGTCCGGCTCCTTCTCCCACAAGGAAGGGGACAGCCCTGAAAGTTGTTGCTGCTCTTCACCTTCCCTTGGCAGCCTATTCAGAGGCACAACAGCCCTGGGGATCTGTGCTTTCCCAGAGATGCAACATCTCAAGGCGCCTGTTCTCGGCAGAGCCTCTTTCTGAAATCGCAAACGTCCGGGTCCTTCTCCCGCAAGGAAGGGGCCAGCCCTGACAGCTGTTGCTGCTCTTCACCTTCCCTTGGCAGCCTATTCACAGGCACAACAGCCCTGGGGATCTGTGCTTTCCCAGAGATGCAACATCTCAAGGCGCCTGTTCTCGGCAGAGCCTCTTTCTGAAATGGCAAACGTCCGGCTCCTTCTCCCGCAAGGAAGGTGCCAGCCCTGAAAGCTGTTGCTGCTCTTCACCTTCCCTTGGCAGCCTATTCACAGGCACAACAGCCCTGGGGATCTGTGCTTTCCCAGAGATGCAACATCTCAAGGCGCCTGTTCTCGGCAGAGCCTCTTTCTGAAATGGCAAACATCCGGCTCCTTCCCCGACAAGGAAGGTGCCAGCCCTGACAGCTGTTGCTGCTCTTCACCTTCCCTTGGCAGCCTATTCACAGGCACAACAGCCCTGGGGATCTGTGCTTTCCCAGAGATGCAACATCTCAAGGCGCCTGTTCTCGGCAGAGCCTCTTTCTGAAATGGCAAACATCCGGCTCCTTCTCCCACAAGGAAGGGGACAGCCCTGAAAGTTGTTGCTGCTCTTCACCTTCCCTTCGCAGCCTATTCACAGGCACAACAGCCCTGGGGATCTGTGCTTTCCCAGAGATGCAACATCTCAAGGCGCCTGTTCTCGGCAGAGCCTCTTTCTGAAATCGCAAACGTCCGGCTCCTTCTCCCACAAGGAAGGGGCCAGCCCTGACAGCTGTTGCTGCTCTTCACCTTCCCTTGGCAGCCTATTCACAGGCACAACAGCCCTGGGGATCTGTGCTTTCCCAGAGATGCAACATCTCAAGGCGCCTGTTCTCGGCAGAGCCTCTTTCTGAAATGGCAAACATCCGGCTCCTTCTCCCACAAGGAAGGGGACAGCCCTGAAAGTTGTTGCTGCTCTTCACCTTCCCTTCGCAGCCTATTCACAGGCACAACAGCCCTGGGGATCTGTGCTTTCCCAGAGATGCAACATCTCAAGACGCCTGTTCTCGGCAGAGCCTCTTTCTGAAATCGCAAACGTCCGGCTCCTTCTCCCGCAAGGAAGGGGCCAGCCCTGACAGCTGTTGCTGCTCTTCACCTTCCCTTGGCAGCCTATTCACAGGCACAACAGCCCTGGGGATCTGTGCTTTCCCAGAGATGCAACATCTCAAGGCGCCTGTTCTCGGCAGAGCCTCTTTCTGAAATGGCAAACATCCGGCTCCTTCTCCCACAAGGAAGGGGACAGCCCTGAAAGTTGTTGCTGCTCTTCACCTTCCCTTCGCAGCCTATTCACAGGCACAACAGCCCTGGGGATCTGTGCTTTCCCAGAGATGCAACATCTCAAGGCGCCTGTTCTCGGCAGAGCCTCTTTCTGAAATGGCAAACGTCCGGCTCCTTCTCCCGGAAGGAAGGGGCCAGCCCTGACAGCTGTTGCTGCTCTTCACCTTCCCTTGGCAGCCTATTCACAGGCACAACAGCCCTGGGGATCTGTGCTTTCCCAGAGACACAACATCTCATCGTACCCATTCTCGGCAGAGCCTTTTTTCCGAAAAGGCAAACGTCCGGCTCCTTCCCCGACAAGGAAGGTGCCAGCCCTGACAGCTGTTGCTGCTCTTCACCTTCCCTTGGCAGCCTATTCACAGGCACAACAGCCCTGGGGAGCTGTGCTTTCCCAGAGACGCAACATCTCATCGTACCCATTCTCGGCAGAGCCTTTTTTCCAAAAAGGCAAACGTCCGGCTCCTTCTCCCGCAAGGAAGGTGCCAGCCCTGAAAGCTGTTGCTGCTCTTCACCTTCCCTTGGCAGCCTATTCACAGGCACAACAGCCCTGGGGATCTGTGCTTTCCCAGAGATGCAACATCTCAAGGCGCCTGTTCTCGGCAGAGCCTCTTTCTGAAATGGCAAACATCCGGCTCCTTCTCCCACAAGGAAGGGGACAGCCCTGAAAGTTGTTGCTGCTCTTCACCTTCCCTTCGCAGCCTATTCACAGGCACAACAGCCCTGGGGATCTGTGCTTTCCCAGAGATGCAACATCTCAAGGCGCCTGTTCTCGGCAGAGCCTCTTTATGAAATGGCAAACGTCCGGCTCCTACTCCCGCAAGGAAGGGGCCAGCCCTGACAGCTGTTGCTGCTCTTCACCTTCCCTTGGCAGCCTATTCACAGGCACAACAGCCCTGGGGATCTGTGCTTTCCCAGAGATGCAACATCTCAAGGCGCCTGTTCTCGGCAGAGCCTCTTTCTGAAATGGCAAACATCCGGCTCCTTCTCCCACAAGGAAGGGGACAGCCCTGAAAGTTGTTGCTGCTCTTCACCTTCCCTTCGCAGCCTATTCACAGGCACAACAGCCCTGGGGATCTGTGCTTTCCCAGAGATGCAACATCTCAAGGCGCCTGTTCTCGGCAGAGCCTCTTTCTGAAATGGCAAACGTCCGGCTCCTTCTCCCGGAAGGAAGGGGCCAGCCCTGACAGCTGTTGCTGCTCTTCACCTTCCCTTGGCAGCCTATTCACAGGCACAACAGCCCTGGGGATCTGTGCTTTCCCAGAGACACAACATCTCATCGTACCCATTCTCGGCAGAGCCTCTTTTCCGAAAAGGCAAACGTCCGGCTCCTTCCCCGGCAAGGAAGGTGCCAGCCCTGACAGCTGTTGCTGCTCTTCACCTTCCCTTCGCAGCCTATTCACAGGCACAACAGCCCTGGGGATCTGTGCTTTCCCAGAGATGCAACATCTCAAGGCGCCTGTTCTCGGCAGAGCCTCTTTCTGAAATGGCAAACATCCGGCTCCTTCTCCCACAAGGAAGGGGACAGCCCTGAAAGTTGTTGCTGCTCTTCACCTTCCCTTCGCAGCCTATTCACAGGCACAACAGCCCTGGGGATCTGTGCTTTCCCAGAGATGCAACATCTCAAGGCGCCTGTTCTCGGCAGAGCCTCTTTCTGAAATGGCAAACGTCCGGCTCCTTCTCCCGGAAGGAAGGGGCCAGCCCTGACAGCTGTTGCTGCTCTTCACCTTCCCTTGGCAGCCTATTCACAGGCACAACAGCCCTGGGGATCTGTGCTTTCCCAGAGACGCAACATCTCATCGTACCCATTCTCGGCAGAGCCTTTTTTCCAAAAAGGCAAACGTCCGGCTCCTTCTCCCGCAAGGAAGGTGCCAGCCCTGAAAGCTGTTGCTGCTCTTCACCTTCCCTTGGCAGCCTATTCACAGGCACAACAGCCCTGGGGATCTGTGCTTTCCCAGAGATGCAACATCTCAAGGCGCCTGTTCTCGGCAGAGCCTCTTTCTGAAATGGCAAACGTCCGGCTCCTTCTCCCGCAAGGAAGGGGCCAGCCCTGACAGCTGTTGCTGCTCTTCACCTTCCCTTGGCAGCCTATTCACAGGCACAACAGCCCTGGGGATCTGTGCTTTCCCAGAGATGCAACATCTCAAGGCGCCTGTTCTCGGCAGAGCCTCTTTCTGAAATGGCAAACGTCCGGCTCCTTCTCCCACAAGGAAGGGGACAGCCCTGAAAGTTGTTGCTGCTCTTCACCTTCCCTTCGCAGCCTATTCACAGGCACAACAGCCCTGGGGATCTGTGCTTTCCCAGAGATGCAACATCTCAAGGCGCCTGTTCTCGGCAGAGCCTCTTTCTGAAATCGCAAACGTCCGGCTCCTTCTCCCGCAAGGAAGGGGCCAGCCCTGACAGCTGTTGCTGCTCTTCACCTTCCCTTGGCAGCCTATTCACAGGCACAACAGCCCTGGGGATCTGTGCTTTCCCAGAGATGCAACATCTCAAGGCGCCTGTTCTCGGCAGAGCCTCTTTCTGAAATGGCAAACATCCGGCTCCTTCTCCCACAAGGAAGGGGACAGCCCTGAAAGTTGTTGCTGCTCTTCACCTTCCCTTGGCAGCCTATTCACAGGCACAACAGCCCTGGGGATCTGTGCTTTCCCAGAGATGCAACATCTCAAGGCGCCTGTTCTCGGCAGAGCCTCTTTCTGAAATCGCAAACGTCCGGCTCCTTCTCCCGGAAGGAAGGGGCCAGCCCTGACAGCTGTTGCTGCTCTTCACCTTCCCTTGGCAGCCTATTCACAGGCACAACAGCCTTGGGGATCTGTGCTTTCCCAGAGACGCAACATCTCATCGTACCCATTCTCGGCAGAGCCTTTTTTCCAAAAAGGCAAACGTCCGGCTCCTTCTCCCGCAAGGAAGGTGCCAGCCCTGACAGCTGTTGCTGCTCTTCACCTTCCCTTCGCAGCCTATTCACAGGCACAACAGCCCTGGGGATCTGTGCTTTCCCAGAGATGCAACATCTCAAGGCGCCTGTTCTCGGCAGAGCCTCTTTCTGAAATGGCAAACGTCCGGCTCCTTCTCCCGGAAGGAAGGGGCCAGCCCTGACAGCTGTTGCTGCTCTTCACCTTCCCTTGGCAGCCTATTCACAGGCACAACAGCCCTGGGGATCTGTGCTTTCCCAGAGATGCAACATCTCAAGGCGCCTGTTCTCGGCAGAGCCTCTTTCTGAAATGGCAAACGTCCGGCTCCTTCTCCCACAAGGAAGGTCCCAGGCCTCACAGCTGTTGCTGCTCTTCACCTTCCCTTGGCAGCCTATTCACAGGCACAACAGCCCTGGGGATCTGTGCTTTCCCAGAGACGCAACATCTCATCGTACCCATTCTCGGCAGAGCCTTTTTTCCAAAAAGGCAAACGTCCGGCTCCTTCCCCGACAAGGAAGGTGCCAGCCCTGACAGCTGTTGCTGCTCTTCACCTTCCCTTGGCAGCCTATTCACAGGCACAACAGCCCTGGGGATCTGTGCTTTCCCAGAGATGCAACATCTCAAGACGCCTGTTCTCGGCAGAGCCTCTTTCTGAAATGGCAAACATCCGGCTCCTTCTCCCGGAAGGAAGGGGCCAGCCCTGACAGCTGTTGCTGCTCTTCACCTTCCCTTGGCAGCCTATTCACAGGCACAACAGCCCTGGGGATCTGTGCTTTCCCAGAGATGCAACATCTCAAGGCGCCTGTTCTCGGCAGAGCCTCTTTCTGAAATGGCAAACATCCGGCTCCTTCCCCGACAAGGAAGGGGACAGCCCTGACAGCTGTTGCTGCTCTTCACCTTCCCTTGGCAGCCTATTCACAGGCACAACAGCCCTGGGGATCTGTGCTTTCCCAGAGATGCAACATCTCAAGGCGCCTGTTCTCGGCAGAGCCTCTTTCTGAAATGGCAAACATCCGGCTCCTTCTCCCACAAGGAAGGTGCCAGGCCTGACAGTTGTTGCTGCTCTTCACCTTCCCTTGGCAGCCTATTCACAGGCACAACAGCCCTGGGGATCTGTGCTTTCCCAGAGATGCAACATCTCAAGGCGCCTGTTCTCGGCAGAGCCTCTTTCTGAAATCGCAAACGTCCGGCTCCTTCTCCCGCAAGGAAGGGGCCAGCCCTGACAGCTGTTGCTGCTCTTCACCTTCCCTTGGCAGCCTATTCACAGGCACAACAGCCCTGGGGATCTGTGCTTTCCCAGAGATGCAACATCTCAAGGCGCCTGTTCTCGGCAGAGCCTCTTTCTGAAATGGCAAACATCCGGCTCCTTCTCCCACAAGGAAGGGGACAGCCCTGAAAGTTGTTGCTGCTCTTCACCTTCCCTTCGCAGCCTATTCACAGGCACAACAGCCCTGGGGATCTGTGCTTTCCCAGAGATGCAACATCTCAAGGCGCCTGTTCTCGGCACAGCCTCTTTCTGAAATGGCAAACGTCCGGCTCCTTCTCCCGGAAGGAAGGGGCCAGCCCTGACAGCTGTTGCTGCTCTTCACCTTCCCTTGGCAGCCTATTCACAGGCACAACAGCCCTGGGGATCTGTGCTTTCCCAGAGATGCAACATCTCAAGGCGCCTGTTCTCGGCAGAGCCTCTTTCTGAAATGGCAAACGTCCGGCTCCTTCTCCCACAAGGAAGGGGACAGCCCTGAAAGTTGTTGCTGCTCTTCACCTTCCCTTCGCAGCCTATTCACAGGCACAACAGCCCTGGGGATCTGTGCTTTCCCAGAGATGCAACATCTCAAGGCGCCTGTTCTCGGCAGAGCCTCTTTCTGAAATCGCAAACGTCCGGCTCCTTCTCCCGCAAGGAAGGGGCCAGCCCTGACAGCTGTTGCTGCTCTTCACCTTCCCTTGGCAGCCTATTCACAGGCACAACAGCCCTGGGGATCTGTGCTTTCCCAGAGATGCAACATCTCAAGGCGCCTGTTCTCGGCAGAGCCTCTTTCTGAAATGGCAAACATCCGGCTCCTTCTCCCACAAGGAAGGGGACAGCCCTGAAAGTTGTTGCTGCTCTTCACCTTCCCTTGGCAGCCTATTCACAGGCACAACAGCCCTGGGGATCTGTGCTTTCCCAGAGATGCAACATCTCAAGGCGCCTGTTCTCGGCAGAGCCTCTTTCTGAAATGGCAAACGTCCGGCTCCTTCTCCCGCAAGGAAGGGGCCAGCCCTGACAGCTGTTGCTGCTCTTCACCTTCCCTTGGCAGCCTATTCACAGGCACAACAGCCCTGGGGATCTGTGCTTTCCCAGAGACGCAACATCTCATCGTACCCATTCTCGGCAGAGCCTTTTTTCCAAAAAGGCAAACGTCCGGCTCCTTCTCCCGCAAGGAAGGTGCCAGGCCTGACAGCTGTTGCTGCTCTTCACCTTCCCTTCGCAGCCTATTCACAGGCACAACAGCCCTGGGGATCTGTGCTTTCCCAGAGATGCAACATCTCAAGGCGCCTGTTCTCGGCAGAGCCTCTTTCTGAAATCGCAAACGTCCGGCTCCTTCTCCCGCAAGGAAGGGGCCAGCCCTGACAGCTGTTGCTGCTCTTCACCTTCCCTTGGCAGCCTATTCACAGGCACAACAGCCCTGGGGATCTGTGCTTTCCCAGAGATGCAACATCTCAAGGCGCCTGTTCTCGGCAGAGCCTCTTTCTGAAATGGCAAACGTCCGGCTCCTTCTCCCACAAGGAAGGTCCCAGGCCTGAAAGCTGTTGCTGCTCTTCACCTTCCCTTGGCAGCCTATTCACAGGCACAACAGCCCTGGGGATCTGTGCTTTCCCAGAAACGCAACATCTCATCGTACCCATTCTCGGCAGAGCCTTTTTTCCAAAAAGGCAAACGTCCGGCTCCTTCCCCGACAAGGAAGGTGCCAGCCCTGACAGCTGTTGCTGCTCTTCACCTTCCCTTGGCAGCCTATTCACAGGCACAACAGCCCTGGGGATCTGTGCTTTCCCAGAGATGCAACATCTCAAGACGCCTGTTCTCGGCAGAGCCTCTTTCTGAAATGGCAAACATCCGGCTCCTTCTCCCACAAGGAAGGTGCCAGCCCTGACAGCTGTTGCTGCTCTTCACCTTCCCTTGGCAGCCTATTCACAGACACAACAGCCCTGGGGATCTGTGCTTTCCCAGAGATGCAACATCTCAAGGCGCCTGTTCTCGGCAGAGCCTCTTTCTGAAATGGCAAACATCCGGCTCCTTCCCCGACAAGGAAGGGGACAGCCCTGACAGCTGTTGCTGCTCTTCACCTTCCATTGGCAGCCTATTCACAGGCACAACAGCCCTGGGGATCTGTGCTTTCCCAGAGATGCAACATCTCAAGGCGCCTGTTCTCGGCAGAGCCTCTTTCTGAAATGGCAAACATCCGGCTCCTTCTCCCACAAGGAAGGGGAGAGCCCTGAAAGTTGTTGCTGCTCTTCACCTTCCCTTCGCAGCCTATTCACAGGCACAACAGCCCTGGGGATCTGTGCTTTCCCAGAGATGCAACATCTCAAGGCGCCTGTTCTCGGCAGAGCCTCTTTCTGAAATGGCAAACGTCTGGCTCCTTCTCCCGGAAGGAAGGGGCCAGCCCTGACAGCTGTTGCTGCTCTTCACCTTCCCTTGGCAGCCTATTCACAGGCACAACAGCCCTGGGGATCTGTGCTTTCCCAGAGACACAACATCTCATCGTACCCATTCTCGGCAGAGCCTTTTTTCCAAAAAGGCAAACGTCCGGCTCCTTCCCCGACAAGGAAGGTGCCAGCCCTGACAGCTGTTGCTGCTCTTCACCTTCCCTTGGCAGCCTATTCACAGGCACAACAGCCCTGGGGATCTGTGCTTTCCCAGAGATGCAACATCTCATCGTACCGATTCTCGGCAGAGCCTTTTTTCCAAAAAGGCAAACGTCCGGCTCCTTCCCCGACAAGGAAGGTGCCAGCCCTGACAGCTGTTGCTGCTCTTCACCTTCCCTTGGCAGCCTATTCACAGGCACAACAGCCCTGGGGATCTGTGCTTTCCCAGAGATGCAACATCTCAAGGCGCCTGTTCTCGGCAGAGCCTCTTTCTGAAATGGCAAACATCCGGCTCCTTCTCCCACAAGGAAGGTGCCAGCCCTGACAGCTGTTGCTGCTCTTCACCTTCCCTTGGCCGCCTATTCACAGGCACAACAGCCCTGGGGATCTGTGCTTTCCCAGAGATGCAACATCTCAAGGCGCCTGTTCTCGGCATAGCCTCTTTCTGAAATGGCAAACATCCGGCTCCTTCCCCGACAAGGAAGGTGCCAGCCCTGACAGCTGTTGCTGCTCTTCACCTTCCCTTGGCAGCCTATTCACAGGCACAACAGCCCTGGGGATCTGTGCTTTCCCAGAGATGCAACATCTCAAGGCGCCTGTTCTCGGCAGAGCCTCTTTCTGAAATGGCAAACATCCGGCTCCTTCTCCCACAAGGAAGGGGACAGCCCTGAAAGTTGTTGCTGCTCTTCACCTTCCCTTCGCAGCCTATTCACAGGCACAACAGCCCTGGGGATCTGTGCTTTCCCAGAGATGCAACATCTCAAGGCGCCTGTTCTCGGCAGAGCCTCTTTCTGAAATCGCAAACGTCCGGCTCCTTCTCCCGCAAGGAAGGGGCCAGCCCTGACAGCTGTTGCTGCTCTTCACCTTCCCTTGGCAGCCTATTCACAGGCACAACAGCCCTGGGGATCTGTGCTTTCCCAGAGATGCAACATCTCAAGGCGCCTGTTCTCGGCAGAGCCTCTTTCTGAAATGGCAAACATCCGGCTCCTTCTCCCACAAGGAAGGGGACAGCCCTGAAAGTTGTTGCTGCTCTTCACCTTCCCTTCGCAGCCTATTCACAGGCACAACAGCCCTGGGGATCTGTGCTTTCCCAGAGATGCAACATCTCAAGGCGCCTGTTCTCGGCAGAGCCTCTTTCTGAAATGGCAAACGTCCGGCTCCTTCTCCCGGAAGGAAGGGGCCAGCCCTGACAGCTGTTGCTGCTCTTCACCTTCCCTTGGCAGCCTATTCACAGGCACAACAGCCCTGGGGATCTGTGCTTTCCCAGAGACACAACATCTCATCGTACCCATTCTCGGCAGAGCCTTTTTTCCGAAAAGGCAAACGTCCGGCTCCTTCCCCGACAAGGAAGGTGCCAGCCCTGACAGCTGTTGCTGCTCTTCACCTTCCCTTGGCAGCCTATTCACAGGCACAACAGCCCTGGGGATCTGTGCTTTCCCAGAGACGCAACATCTCATCGTACCCATTCTCGGCAGAGCCTTTTTTCCAAAAAGGCAAACGTCCGGCTCCTTCTCCCGCAAGGAAGGTGCCAGCCCTGAAAGCTGTTGCTGCTCTTCACCTTCCCTTCGCAGCCTATTCACAGGCACAACAGCCCTGGGGATCTGTGCTTTCCCAGAGATGCAACATCTCAAGGCGCCTGTTCTCGGCATAGCCTCTTTCTGAAATCGCAAACGTCCGGCTCCTTCTCCCGCAAGGAAGGTGCCAGCCCTGACAGCTGTTGCTGCTCTTCACCTTCCCTTGGCAGCCTATTCACAGGCACAACAGCCCTGGGGATCTGTGCTTTCCCAGAGACACAACATCTCATCGTACCCATTCTCGGCAGAGCCTTTTTTCCGAAAAGGCAAACGTCCGGCTCCTTCCCCGACAAGGAAGGTGCCAGCCCTGACAGCTGTTGCTGCTCTTCACCTTCCCTTGGCAGCCTATTCACAGGCACAACAGCCCTGGGGATCTGTGCTTTCCCAGAGACGCAACATCTCATCGTACCCATTCTCGGCAGAGCCTTTTTTCCAAAAAGGCAAACGTCCGGCTCCTTCCCCGACAAGGAAGGTGCCAGCCCTGACACCTGTTGCTGCTCTTCACCTTCCCTTGGCAGCCTATTCACAGGCACAACAGCCCTGGGGATCTGTGCTTTCCCAGAGATGCAACATCTCAAGACGCCTGTTCTCGGCAGAGCCTCTTTCTGAAATGGCAAACATCCGGCTCCTTCTCCCACAAGGAAGGGGACAGCCCTGACAGCTGTTGCTGCTCTTCACCTTCCCTTGGCAGCCTATTCACAGGCACAACAGCCCTTGGGATCTGTGCTTTCCCAGAGATGCAACATCTCAAGGTGCCTGTTCTCGGCAGAGCCTCTTTCTGAAATGGCAAACATCCGGCTCCTTCCCCGACAAGGAAGGTGCCAGCCCTGACAGCTGTTGCTGCTCTTCACCTTCCCTTGGCAGCCTATTCACAGGCACAACAGCCCTGGGGATCTGTGCTTTCCCAGAGATGCAACATCTCAAGGCGCCTGTTCTCGGCAGAGCCTCTTTCTGAAATGGCAAACATCCGGCTCCTTCTCCCACAAGGAAGGGGACAGCCCTGAAAGTTGTTGCTGCTCTTCACCTTCCCTTGGCAGCCTATTCACAGGCACAACAGCCCTGGGGATCTGTGCTTTCCCAGAGATGCAACATCTCAAGGCGCCTGTTCTCGGCAGAGCCTCTTTCTGAAATCGCAAACGTCCGGCTCCTTCTCCCGCAAGGAAGGGGCCAGCCCTGACAGCTGTTGCTGCTCTTCACCTTCCCTTGGCAGCCTATTCACAGGCACAACAGCCCTGGGGATCTGTGCTTTCCCAGAGATGCAACATCTCAAGGCGCCTGTTCTCGGCAGAGCCTCTTTCTGAAATGGCAAACATCCGGCTCCTTCTCCCACAAGGAAGGGGACAGCCCTGAAAGTTGTTGCTGCTCTTCACCTTCCCTTCGCAGCCTATTCACAGGCACAACAGCCCTGGGGATCTGTGCTTTCCCAGAGATGCAACATCTCAAGGCGCCTGTTCTCGGCAGAGCCTCTTTCTGAAATCGAAAACGTCCGGCTCCTTCTCCCGCAAGGAAGGGGCCAGCCCTGACAGCTGTTGCTGCTCTT
Source organism: Gypaetus barbatus (assembly GCA_028022735.1). NCBI lineage: Eukaryota > Metazoa > Chordata > Aves > Accipitriformes > Accipitridae > Gypaetus > Gypaetus barbatus. The sequence continues at coordinate 9,854,206 of CM051549.1, read as the reverse complement.
CACCTTCCCTTCGCAGCCTATTCACAGGCACAACAGCCCTGGGGATCTGTGCTTTCCCAGAGATGCAACATCTCAAGGCGCCTGTTCTCGGCAGAGCCTCTTTCTGAAATGGCAAACGTCCGGCTCCTTCTCCCGGAAGGAAGGTGCCAGCCCTGACAGCTGTTGCTGCTCTTCACCTTCCCTTGGCAGCCTATTCACAGGCACAACAGCCCTGGGGATCTGTGCTTTCCCAGAGATGCAACATCTCATCGTACCCATTCTCGGCAGAGCCTTTTTTCCAAAAAGGCAAACGTCCGGCTCCTTCTCCCGCAAGGAAGGTGCCAGCCCTGAAAGCTGTTGCTGCTCTTCACCTTCCCTTGGCAGCCTATTCACAGGCACAACAGCCCTGGGGATCTGTGCTTTCCCAGAGATGCAACATCTCAAGGCGCCTGTTCTCGGCAGAGCCTCTTTCTGAAATGGCAAACATCCGGCTCCTTCTCCCACAAGGAAGGGGACAGCCCTGAAAGTTGTTGCTGCTCTTCACCTTCCCTTCGCAGCCTATTCACAGGCACAACAGCCCTGGGGATCTGTGCTTTCCCAGAGATGCAACATCTCAAGGCGCCTGTTCTCGGCAGAGCCTCTTTCTGAAATGGCAAACATCCGGCTCCTTCTCCCACAAGGAAGGGGACAGCCCTGAAAGTTGTTGCTGCTCTTCACCTTCCCTTCGCAGCCTATTCACAGGCACAACAGCCCTGGGGATCTGTGCTTTCCCAGAGATGCAACATCTCAAGGCGCCTGTTCTCGGCATAGCCTCTTTCTGAAATCGCAAACGTCCGGCTCCTTCTCCCGCAAGGAAGGGGCCAGCCCTGACAGCTGTTGCTGCTCTTCACCTTCCCTTGGCAGCCTATTCACAGGCACAACAGCCCTGGGGATCTGTGCTTTCCCAGAGATGCAACATCTCAAGGTGCCTGTTCTCGGCAGAGCCTCTTTCTGAAATGGCAAACATCCGGCTCCTTCTCCCACAAGGAAGGGGACAGCCCTGAAAGTTGTTGCTGCTCTTCACCTTCCCTTCGCAGCCTATTCACAGGCACAACAGCCCTGGGGATCTGTGCTTTCCCAGAGATGCAACATCTCAAGGCGCCTGTTCTCGGCATAGCCTCTTTCTGAAATCGCAAACGTCCGGCTCCTTCTCCCGCAAGGAAGGGGCCAGCCCTGACAGCTGTTGCTGCTCTTCACCTTCCCTTGGCAGCCTATTCACCGGCACAACAGCCCTGGGGATCTGTGCTTTCCCAGAGATGCAACATCTCAAGGCGCCTGTTCTCGGCAGAGCCTCTTTCTGAAATGGCAAACATCCGGCTCCTTCTCCCACAAGGAAGGGGACAGCCCTGAAAGTTGTTGCTGCTCTTCACCTTCCCTTCGCAGCCTATTCACAGGCACAACAGCCCTGGGGATCTGTGCTTTCCCAGAGATGCAACATCTCAAGGCGCCTGTTCTCGGCAGAGCCTCTTTCTGAAATGGCAAACGTCCGGCTCCTTCTCCCGGAAGGAAGGGGCCAGCCCTGACAGCTGTTGCTGCTCTTCACCTTCCCTTGGCAGCCTATTCACAGGCACAACAGCCCTGGGGATCTGTGCTTTCCCAGAGATGCAACATCTCATCGTACCCATTCTCGGCAGAGCCTTTTTTCCAAAAAGGCAAACGTCCGGCTCCTTCCCCGACAAGGAAGGTGCCAGCCCTGACAGCTGTTGCTGCTCTTCACCTTCCCTTGGCAGCCTATTCACAGGCACAACAGCCCTGGGGATCTGTGCTTTCCCAGAGACGCAACATCTCATCGTACCCATTCTCGGCAGAGCCTTTTTTCCAAAAAGGCAAACGTCCGGCTCCTTCCCCGACAAGGAAGGTGCCAGCCCTGAAAGGTGTTGCTGCTCTTCACCTTCCCTTGGCAGCCTATTCACAGGCACAACAGCCCTGGGGATCTGTGCTTTCCCAGAGATGCAACATCTCAAGACGCCTGTTCTCGGCAGAGCCTCTTTCTGAAATGGCAAACATCCGGCTCCTTCTCCCACAAGGAAGGTGCCAGCCCTGACAGCTGTTGCTGCTCTTCACCTTCCCTTGGCAGCCTATTCACAGGCACAACAGCCCTGGGGATCTGTGCTTTCCCAGAGATGCAACATCTCAAGGCGCCTGTTCTCGGCAGAGCCTCTTTCTGAAATGGCAAACATCCGGCTCCTTCCCCGACAAGGAAGGGGACAGCCCTGACAGCTGTTGCTGCTCTTCACCTTCCCTTGGCAGCCTATTCACAGGCACAACAGCCCTGGGGATCTGTGCTTTCCCAGAGATGCAACATCTCAAGGCGCCTGTTCTCGGCAGAGCCTCTTTCTGAAATGGCAAACATCCGGCTCCTTCTCCCACAAGGAAGGGGACAGCCCTGAAAGTTGTTGCTGCTCTTCACCTTCCCTTGGCAGCCTATTCACAGGCACAACAGCCCTGGGGATCTGTGCTTTCCCAGAGATGCAACATCTCAAGGCGCCTGTTCTCGGCAGAGCCTCTTTCTGAAATCGCAAACGTCCGGCTCCTTCTCCCGCAAGGAAGGGGCCAGCCCTGACAGCTGTTGCTGCTCTTCACCTTCCCTTGGCAGCCTATTCACAGGCACAACAGCCCTGGGGATCTGTGCTTTCCCAGAGATGCAACATCTCAAGGCGCCTGTTCTCGGCAGAGCCTCTTTCTGAAATGGCAAACATCCGGCTCCTTCTCCCACAAGGAAGGGGACAGCCCTGAAAGTTGTTGCTGCTCTTCACCTTCCCTTCGCAGCCTATTCACAGGCACAACAGCCCTGGGGATCTGTGCTTTCCCAGAGATGCAACATCTCAAGGCGCCTGTTCTCGGCATAGCCTCTTTCTGAAATGGCAAACGTCCGGCTCCTTCTCCCGCAAGGAAGGGGCCAGCCCTGACAGCTGTTGCTGCTCTTCACCTTCCCTTGGCAGCCTATTCACAGGCACAACAGCCCTGGGGATCTGTGCTTTCCCAGAGACGCAACATCTCATCGTACCCATTCTCGGCAGAGCCTTTTTTCCAAAAAGGCAAACGTCCGGCTCCTTCCCCGACAAGGAAGGTGCCAGCCCTGACAGCTGTTGCTGCTCTTCACCTTCCCTTGGCAGCCTATTCACAGGCACAACAGCCCTGGGGATCTGTGCTTTCCCAGAGACGCAACATCTCATCGTACCCATTCTCGGCAGAGCCTTTTTTCCAAAAAGGCAAACGTCCGGCTCCTTCCCCGACAAGGAAGGTGCCAGCCCTGAAAGGTGTTGCTGCTCTTCACCTTCCCTTGGCAGCCTATTCACAGGCACAACAGCCCTGGGGATCTGTGCTTTCCCAGAGATGCAACATCTCAAGACGCCTGTTCTCGGCAGAGCCTCTTTCTGAAATGGCAAACATCCGGCTCCTTCTCCCACAAGGAAGGTGCCAGCCCTGAAAGCTGTTGCTGCTCTTCACCTTCCCTTGGCAGCCTATTCACAGGCACAACAGCCCTGGGGATCTGTGCTTTCCCAGAGATGCAACATCTCAAGGCGCCTGTTCTCGGCAGAGCCTCTTTCTGAAATGGCAAACATCCGGCTCCTTCCCCGACAAGGAAGGGGACAGCCCTGACAGCTGTTGCTGCTCTTCACCTTCCCTTGGCAGCCTATTCACAGGCACAACAGCCCTGGGGATCTGTGCTTTCCCAGAGATGCAACATCTCAAGGCGCCTGTTCTCGGCAGAGCCTCTTTCTGAAATGGCAAACATCCGGCTCCTTCTCCCACAAGGAAGGGGACAGCCCTGAAAGTTGTTGCTGCTCTTCACCTTCCCTTGGCAGCCTATTCACAGGCACAACAGCCCTGGGGATCTGTGCTTTCCCAGAGATGCAACATCTCAAGGCGCCTGTTCTCGGCAGAGCCTCTTTCTGAAATCGCAAACGTCCGGCTCCTTCTCCCGCAAGGAAGGGGCCAGCCCTGACAGCTGTTGCTGCTCTTCACCTTCCCTTGGCAGCCTATTCACAGGCACAACAGCCCTGGGGATCTGTGCTTTCCCAGAGATGCAACATCTCAAGGCGCCTGTTCTCGGCAGAGCCTCTTTCTGAAATGGCAAACATCCGGCTCCTTCTCCCACAAGGAAGGGGCCAGCCCTGAAAGTTGTTGCTGCTCTTCACCTTCCCTTCGCAGCCTATTCACAGGCACAACAGCCCTGGGGATCTGTGCTTTCCCAGAGATGCAACATCTCAAGGCGCCTGTTCTCGGCATAGCCTCTTTCTGAAATCGCAAACGTCCGGCTCCTTCTCCCGCAAGGAAGGGGCCAGCCCTGACAGCTGTTGCTGCTCTTCACCTTCCCTTGGCAGCCTATTCACAGGCACAACAGCCCTGGGGATCTGTGCTTTCCCAGAGATGCAACATCTCAAGGTGCCTGTTCTCGGCAGAGCCTCTTTCTGAAATGGCAAACATCCGGCTCCTTCTCCCACAAGGAAGGGGACAGCCCTGAAAGTTGTTGCTGCTCTTCACCTTCCCTTCGCAGCCTATTCACAGGCACAACAGCCCTGGGGATCTGTGCTTTCCCAGAGATGCAACATCTCAAGGCGCCTGTTCTCGGCATAGCCTCTTTCTGAAATCGCAAACGTCCGGCTCCTTCTCCCGCAAGGAAGGGGCCAGCCCTGACAGCTGTTGCTGCTCTTCACCTTCCCTTGGCAGCCTATTCACAGGCACAACAGCCCTGGGGATCTGTGCTTTCCCAGAGATGCAACATCTCAAGGCGCCTGTTCTCGGCAGAGCCTCTTTCTGAAATGGCAAACATCCGGCTCCTTCTCCCACAAGGAAGGGGACAGCCCTGAAAGTTGTTGCTGCTCTTCACCTTCCCTTCGCAGCCTATTCACAGGCACAACAGCCCTGGGGATCTGTGCTTTCCCAGAGATGCAACATCTCAAGGCGCCTGTTCTCGGCAGAGCCTCTTTCTGAAATGGCAAACGTCCGGCTCCTTCTCCCGGAAGGAAGGGGCCAGCCCTGACAGCTGTTGCTGCTCTTCACCTTCCCTTGGCAGCCTATTCACAGGCACAACAGCCCTGGGGATCTGTGCTTTCCCAGAGACGCAACATCTCATCGTACCCATTCTCGGCAGAGCCTTTTTTCCAAAAAGGCAAACGTCCGGCTCCTTCCCCGACAAGGAAGGTGCCAGCCCTGACAGCTGTTGCTGCTCTTCACCTTCCCTTGGCAGCCTATTCACAGGCACAACAGCCCTGGGGATCTGTGCTTTCCCAGAGACGCAACATCTCATCGTACCCATTCTCGGCAGAGCCTTTTTTCCAAAAAGGCAAACGTCCGGCTCCTTCCCCGACAAGGAAGGTGCCAGCCCTGAAAGGTGTTGCTGCTCTTCACCTTCCCTTGGCAGCCTATTCACAGGCACAACAGCCCTGGGGATCTGTGCTTTCCCAGAGATGCAACATCTCAAGACGCCTGTTCTCGGCAGAGCCTCTTTCTGAAATGGCAAACATCCGGCTCCTTCTCCCACAAGGAAGGTGCCAGCCCTGACAGCTGTTGCTGCTCTTCACCTTCCCTTGGCAGCCTATTCACAGGCACAACAGCCCTGGGGATCTGTGCTTTCCCAGAGATGCAACATCTCAAGGCGCCTGTTCTCGGCATAGCCTCTTTCTGAAATGGCAAACATCCGGCTCCTTCTCCCACAAGGAAGGGGACAGCCCTGACAGCTGTTGCTGCTCTTCACCTTCCCTTGGCAGCCTATTCACAGGCACAACAGCCCTGGGGATCTGTGCTTTCCCAGAGATGCAACATCTCAAGGCGCCTGTTCTCGGCAGAGCCTCTTTCTGAAATGGCAAACATCCGGCTCCTTCTCCCACAAGGAAGGGGACAGCCCTGAAAGTTGTTGCTGCTCTTCACCTTCCCTTGGCAGCCTATTCACAGGCACAACAGCCCTGGGGATCTGTGCTTTCCCAGAGATGCAACATCTCAAGGCGCCTGTTCTCGGCAGAGCCTCTTTCTGAAATCGCAAACGTCCGGCTCCTTCTCCCGGAAGGAAGGGGCCAGCCCTGACAGCTGTTGCTGCTCTTCACCTTCCCTTGGCAGCCTATTCACAGGCACAACAGCCCTGGGGATCTGTGCTTTCCCAGAGATGCAACATCTCAAGGCGCCTGTTCTCGGCAGAGCCTCTTTCTGAAATGGCAAACATCCGGCTCCTTCTCCCACAAGGAAGGGGACAGCCCTGAAAGTTGTTGCTGCTCTTCACCTTCCCTTCGCAGCCTATTCACAGGCACAACAGCCCTGGGGATCTGTGCTTTCCCAGAGATGCAACATCTCAAGGCGCCTGTTCTCGGCAGAGCCTCTTTCTGAAATGGCAAACGTCCGGCTCCTTCTCCCGGAAGGAAGGGGCCAGCCCTGACAGCTGTTGCTGCTCTTCACCTTCCCTTGGCAGCCTATTCACAGGCACAACAGCCCTGGGGATCTGTGCTTTCCCAGAGACGCAACATCTCATCGTACCCATTCTCGGCAGAGCCTTTTTTCCAAAAAGGCAAACGTCCGGCTCCTTCCCCGACAAGGAAGGTGCCAGCCCTGACAGCTGTTGCTGCTCTTCACCTTCCCTTGGCAGCCTATTCACAGGCACAACAGCCCTGGGGATCTGTGCTTTCCCAGAGACGCAACATCTCATCGTACCCATTCTCGGCAGAGCCTTTTTTCCAAAAAGGCAAACGTCCGGCTCCTTCCCCGACAAGGAAGGTGCCAGCCCTGAAAGGTGTTGCTGCTCTTCACCTTCCCTTGGCAGCCTATTCACAGGCACAACAGCCCTGGGGATCTGTGCTTTCCCAGAGATGCAACATCTCAAGACGCCTGTTCTCGGCAGAGCCTCTTTCTGAAATGGCAAACATCCGGCTCCTTCTCCCACAAGGAAGGTGCCAGCCCTGACAGCTGTTGCTGCTCTTCACCTTCCCTTGGCAGCCTATTCACAGGCACAACAGCCCTGGGGATCTGTGCTTTCCCAGAGATGCAACATCTCAAGGCGCCTGTTCTCGGCAGAGCCTCTTTCTGAAATCGCAAACGTCCGGCTCCTTCTCCCGCAAGGAAGGGGCCAGCCCTGACAGCTGTTGCTGCTCTTCACCTTCCCTTGGCAGCCTATTCACAGGCACAACAGCCCTGGGGATCTGTGCTTTCCCAGAGATGCAACATCTCAAGGCGCCTGTTCTCGGCAGAGCCTCTTTCTGAAATGGCAAACATCCGGCTCCTTCTCCCACAAGGAAGGGGCCAGCCCTGAAAGTTGTTGCTGCTCTTCACCTTCCCTTCGCAGCCTATTCACAGGCACAACAGCCCTGGGGATCTGTGCTTTCCCAGAGATGCAACATCTCAAGGCGCCTGTTCTCGGCATAGCCTCTTTCTGAAATCGCAAACGTCCGGCTCCTTCTCCCGCAAGGAAGGGGCCAGCCCTGACAGCTGTTGCTGCTCTTCACCTTCCCTTGGCAGCCTATTCACAGGCACAACAGCCCTGGGGATCTGTGCTTTCCCAGAGATGCAACATCTCAAGGCGCCTGTTCTCGGCAGAGCCTCTTTCTGAAATGGCAAACATCCGGCTCCTTCTCCCACAAGGAAGGTGCCAGCCCTGACAGCTGTTGCTGCTCTTCACCTTCCCTTGGCAGCCTATTCACAGGCACAACAGCCCTGGGGATCTGTGCTTTCCCAGAGATGCAACATCTCAAGGCGCCTGTTCTCGGCAGAGCCTCTTTCTGAAATGGCAAACGTCCGGCTCCTTCTCCCACAAGGAAGGGGACAGCCCTGAAAGTTGTTGCTGCTCTTCACCTTCCCTTCGCAGCCTATTCACAGGCACAACAGCCCTGGGGATCTGTGCTTTCCCAGAGATGCAACATCTCAAGGCGCCTGTTCTCGGCAGAGCCTCTTTCTGAAATGGCAAACGTCCGGCTCCTTCTCCCGCAAGGAAGGGGCCAGCCCTGACAGCTGTTGCTGCTCTTCACCTTCCCTTGGCAGCCTATTCACAGGCACAACAGCCCTGGGGATCTGTGCTTTCCCAGAGATGCAACATCTCAAGGCGCCTGTTCTCGGCAGAGCCTCTTTCTGAAATGGCAAACATCCGGCTCCTTCTCCCACAAGGAAGGGGACAGCCCTGAAAGTTGTTGCTGCTCTTCACCTTCCCTTCGCAGCCTATTCACAGGCACAACAGCCCTGGGGATCTGTGCTTTCCCAGAGATGCAACATCTCAAGGCGCCTGTTCTCGGCAGAGCCTCTTTCTGAAATCGAAAACGTCCGGCTCCTTCTCCCGCAAGGAAGGGGCCAGCCCTGAAAGCTGTTGCTGCTCTTCACCTTCCCTTCGCAGCCTATTCACAGGCACAACAGCCCTGGGGATCTGTGCTTTCCCAGAGATGCAACATCTCAAGGCGCCTGTTCTCGGCAGAGCCTCTTTCTGAAATGGCAAACGTCCGGCTCCTTCTCCCGGAAGGAAGGGGCCAGCCCTGACAGCTGTTGCTGCTCTTCACCTTCCCTTGGCAGCCTATTCACAGGCACAACAGCCCTGGGGATCTGTGCTTTCCCAGAGACACAACATCTCATCGTACCCATTCTCGGCAGAGCCTTTTTTCCGAAAAGGCAAACGTCCGGCTCCTTCCCCGACAAGGAAGGTGCCAGCCCTGACAGCTGTTGCTGCTCTTCACCTTCCCTTGGCAGCCTATTCACAGGCACAACAGCCCTGGGGATCTGTGCTTTCCCAGAGATGCAACATCTCATCGTACCCATTCTCGGCAGAGCCTTTTTTCCAAAAAGGCAAACGTCCGGCTCCTTCTCCCGCAAGGAAGGTGCCAGCCCTGAAAGCTGTTGCTGCTCTTCACCTTCCCTTGGCAGCCTATTCACAGGCACAACAGCCCTGGGGATCTGTGCTTTCCCAGAGATGCAACATCTCAAGGCGCCTGTTCTCGGCAGAGCCTCTTTCTGAAATGGCAAACATCCGGCTCCTTCTCCCACAAGGAAGGTGCCAGCCCTGACAGCTGTTGCTGCTCTTCACCTTCCCTTGGCAGCCTATTCACAGGCACAACAGCCCTGGGGATCTGTGCTTTCCCAGAGATGCAACATCTCAAGGCGCCTGTTCTCGGCATAGCCTCTTTCTGAAATGGCAAACATCCGGCTCCTTCCCCGACAAGGAAGGGGACAGCCCTGACAGCTGTTGCTGCTCTTCACCTTCCCTTGGCAGCCTATTCACAGGCACAACAGCCCTGGGGATCTGTGCTTTCCCAGAGATGCAACATCTCAAGGCGCCTGTTCTCGGCAGAGCCTCTTTCTGAAATGGCAAACATCCGGCTCCTTCTCCCACAAGGAAGGGGACAGCCCTGAAAGTTGTTGCTGCTCTTCACCTTCCCTTGGCAGCCTATTCACAGGCACAACAGCCCTGGGGATCTGTGCTTTCCCAGAGATGCAACATCTCAAGGCGCCTGTTCTCGGCAGAGCCTCTTTCTGAAATCGCAAACGTCCGGCTCCTTCTCCCGCAAGGAAGGGGCCAGCCCTGACAGCTGTTGCTGCTCTTCACCTTCCCTTGGCAGCCTATTCACAGGCACAACAGCCCTGGGGATCTGTGCTTTCCCAGAGATGCAACATCTCAAGGCGCCTGTTCTCGGCAGAGCCTCTTTCTGAAATGGCAAACATCCGGCTCCTTCTCCCACAAGGAAGGGGACAGCCCTGAAAGTTGTTGCTGCTCTTCACCTTCCCTTGGCAGCCTATTCACAGGCACAACAGCCCTGGGGATCTGTGCTTTCCCAGAGATGCAACATCTCAAGGCGCCTGTTCTCGGCAGAGCCTCTTTCTGAAATCGCAAACGTCCGGCTCCTTCTCCCGCAAGGAAGGGGCCAGCCCTGACAGCTGTTGCTGCTCTTCACCTTCCCTTGGCAGCCTATTCACAGGCACAACAGCCCTGGGGATCTGTGCTTTCCCAGAGATGCAACATCTCAAGGCGCCTGTTCTCGGCAGAGCCTCTTTCTGAAATGGCAAACATCCGGCTCCTTCTCCCACAAGGAAGGGGACAGCCCTGACAGCTGTTGCTGCTCTTCACCTTCCCTTGGCAGCCTATTCACAGGCACAACAGCCCTGGGGATCTGTGCTTTCCCAGAGATGCAACATCTCAAGGCGCCTGTTCTCGGCAGAGCCTCTTTCTGAAATGGCAAACGTCCGGCTCCTTCTCCCACAAGGAAGGGGACAGCCCTGAAAGTTGTTGCTGCTCTTCACCTTCCCTTCGCAGCCTATTCACAGGCACAACAGCCCTGGGGATCTGTGCTTTCCCAGAGATGCAACATCTCAAGGCGCCTGTTCTCGGCAGAGCCTCTTTCTGAAATGGCAAACGTCCGGCTCCTTCTCCCGCAAGGAAGGGGCCAGCCCTGACAGCTGTTGCTGCTCTTCACCTTCCCTTGGCAGCCTATTCACAGGCACAACAGCCCTGGGGATCTGTGCTTTCCCAGAGATGCAACATCTCAAGGCGCCTGTTCTCGGCAGAGCCTCTTTCTGAAATGGCAAACATCCGGCTCCTTCTCCCACAAGGAAGGGGACAGCCCTGAAAGTTGTTGCTGCTCTTCACCTTCCCTTCGCAGCCTATTCACAGGCACAACAGCCCTGGGGATCTGTGCTTTCCCAGAGATGCAACATCTCAAGGCGCCTGTTCTCGGCAGAGCCTCTTTCTGAAATCGAAAACGTCCGGCTCCTTCTCCCGCAAGGAAGGGGCCAGCCCTGACAGCTGTTGCTGCTCTTCACCTTCCCTTCGCAGCCTATTCACAGGCACAACAGCCCTGGGGATCTGTGCTTTCCCAGAGATGCAACATCTCAAGGCGCCTGTTCTCGGCAGAGCCTCTTTCTGAAATGGCAAACGTCCGGCTCCTTCTCCCGGAAGGAAGGGGCCAGCCCTGACAGCTGTTGCTGCTCTTCACCTTCCCTTGGCAGCCTATTCACAGGCACAACAGCCCTGGGGATCTGTGCTTTCCCAGAGACACAACATCTCATCGTACCCATTCTCGGCAGAGCCTTTTTTCCGAAAAGGCAAACGTCCGGCTCCTTCCCCGACAAGGAAGGTGCCAGCCCTGACAGCTGTTGCTGCTCTTCACCTTCCCTTGGCAGCCTATTCACAGGCACAACAGCCCTGGGGATCTGTGCTTTCCCAGAGATGCAACATCTCATCGTACCCATTCTCGGCAGAGCCTTTTTTCCAAAAAGGCAAACGTCCGGCTCCTTCTCCCGCAAGGAAGGTGCCAGCCCTGAAAGCTGTTGCTGCTCTTCACCTTCCCTTCGCAGCCTATTCACAGGCACAACAGCCCTGGGGATCTGTGCTTTCCCAGAGATGCAACATCTCAAGGCGCCTGTTCTCGGCAGAGCCTCTTTCTGAAATGGCAAACATCCGGCTCCTTCTCCCACAAGGAAGGGGACAGCCCTGAAAGTTGTTGCTGCTCTTCACCTTCCCTTCGCAGCCTATTCACAGGCACAACAGCCCTGGGGATCTGTGCTTTCCCAGAGATGCAACATCTCAAGGCGCCTGTTCTCGGCAGAGCCTCTTTCTGAAATGGCAAACATCCGGCTCCTTCTCCCACAAGGAAGGGGCCAGCCCTGACAGCTGTTGCTGCTCTTCACCTTCCCTTGGCAGCCTATTCACAGGCACAACAGCCCTGGGGATCTGTGCTTTCCCAGAGATGCAACATCTCAAGGTGCCTGTTCTCGGCAGAGCCTCTTTCTGAAATGGCAAACATCCGGCTCCTTCTCCCACAAGGAAGGTGCCAGCCCTGAAAGTTGTTGCTGCTCTTCACCTTCCCTTCGCAGCCTATTCACAGGCACAACAGCCCTGGGGATCTGTGCTTTCCCAGAGATGCAACATCTCAAGGCGCCTGTTCTCGGCATAGCCTCTTTCTGAAATCGCAAACGTCCGGCTCCTTCTCCCGCAAGGAAGGGGCCAGCCCTGACAGCTGTTGCTGCTCTTCACCTTCCCTTGGCAGCCTATTCACAGGCACAACAGCCCTGGGGATCTGTGCTTTCCCAGAGATGCAACATCTCAAGGCGCCTGTTCTCGGCAGAGCCTCTTTCTGAAATGGCAAACATCCGGCTCCTTCTCCCACAAGGAAGGGGACAGCCCTGAAAGTTGTTGCTGCTCTTCACCTTCCCTTCGCAGCCTATTCACAGGCACAACAGCCCTGGGGATCTGTGCTTTCCCAGAGAAGCAACATCTCAAGGCGCCTGTTCTCGGCAGAGCCTCTTTCTGAAATGGCAAACGTCCGGCTCCTTCGCCCGGAAGGAAGGGGCCAGCCCTGACAGCTGTTGCTGCTCTTCACCTTCCCTTGGCAGCCTATTCACAGGCACAACAGCCCTGGGGATCTGTGCTTTCCCAGAGATGCAACATCTCATCGTACCCATTCTCGGCAGAGCCTTTTTTCCGAAAAGGCAAACGTCCGGCTCCTTCCCCGACAAGGAAGGTGCCAGCCCTGACAGCTGTTGCTGCTCTTCACCTTCCCTTGGCAGCCTATTCACAGGCACAACAGCCCTGGGGATCTGTGCTTTCCCAGAGACGCAACATCTCATCGTACCCATTCTCGGCAGAGCCTTTTTTCCAAAAAGGCAAACGTCCGGCTCCTTCCCCGACAAGGAAGGTGCCAGCCCTGAAAGGTGTTGCTGCTCTTCACCTTCCCTTGGCAGCCTATTCACAGGCACAACAGCCCTGGGGATCTGTGCTTTCCCAGAGATGCAACATCTCAAGACGCCTGTTCTCGGCAGAGCCTCTTTCTGAAATGGCAAACATCCGGCTCCTTCTCCCACAAGGAAGGTGCCAGCCCTGACAGCTGTTGCTGCTCTTCACCTTCCCTTGGCAGCCTATTCACAGGCACAACAGCCCTGGGGATCTGTGCTTTCCCAGAGATGCAACATCTCAAGGCGCCTGTTCTCGGCATAGCCTCTTTCTGAAATGGCAAACATCCGGCTCCTTCCCCGACAAGGAAGGGGACAGCCCTGACAGCTGTTGCTGCTCTTCACCTTCCCTTGGCAGCCTATTCACAGGCACAACAGCCCTGGGGATCTGTGCTTTCCCAGAGATGCAACATCTCAAGGCGCCTGTTCTCGGCAGAGCCTCTTTCTGAAATGGCAAACATCCGGCTCCTTCTCCCACAAGGAAGGGGACAGCCCTGAAAGTTGTTGCTGCTCTTCACCTTCCCTTGGCAGCCTATTCACAGGCACAACAGCCCTGGGGATCTGTGCTTTCCCAGAGATGCAACATCTCAAGGCGCCTGTTCTCGGCAGAGCCTCTTTCTGAAATCGCAAACGTCCGGCTCCTTCTCCCGCAAGGAAGGTGCCAGCCCTGACAGCTGTTGCTGCTCTTCACCTTCCCTTGGCAGCCTATTCACAGGCACAACAGCCCTGGGGATCTGTGCTTTCCCAGAGATGCAACATCTCAAGGCGCCTGTTCTCGGCAGAGCCTCTTTCTGAAATGGCAAACATCCGGCTCCTTCTCCCACAAGGAAGGGGACAGCCCTGAAAGTTGTTGCTGCTCTTCACCTTCCCTTCGCAGCCTATTCACAGGCACAACAGCCCTGGGGATCTGTGCTTTCCCAGAGATGCAACATCTCAAGGCGCCTGTTCTCGGCAGAGCCTCTTTCTGAAATCGCAAACGTCCGGCTCCTTCTCCCGCAAGGAAGGGGCCAGCCCTGACAGCTGTTGCTGCTCTTCACCTTCCCTTGGCAGCCTATTCACAGGCACAACAGCCCTGGGGATCTGTGCTTTCCCAGAGATGCAACATCTCAAGGCGCCTGTTCTCGGCAGAGCCTCTTTCTGAAATGGCAAACATCCGGCTCCTTCTCCCACAAGGAAGGGGACAGCCCTGAAAGTTGTTGCTGCTCTTCACCTTCCCTTCGCAGCCTATTCACAGGCACAACAGCCCTGGGGATCTGTGCTTTCCCAGAGATGCAACATCTCAAGGCGCCTGTTCTCGGCAGAGCCTCTTTCTGAAATCGAAAACGTCCGGCTCCTTCTCCCGCAAGGAAGGGGCCAGCCCTGACAGCTGTTGCTGCTCTTCACCTTCCCTTCGCAGCCTATTCACAGGCACAACAGCCCTGGGGATCTGTGCTTTCCCAGAGATGCAACATCTCAAGGCGCCTGTTCTCGGCAGAGCCTCTTTCTGAAATGGCAAACGTCCGGCTCCTTCTCCCGGAAGGAAGGGGCCAGCCCTGACAGCTGTTGCTGCTCTTCACCTTCCCTTGGCAGCCTATTCACAGGCACAACAGCCCTGGGGATCTGTGCTTTCCCAGAGACACAACATCTCATCGTACCCATTCTCGGCAGAGCCTTTTTTCCAAAAAGGCAAACGTCCGGCTCCTTCCCCGACAAGGAAGGTGCCAGCCCTGACAGCTGTTGCTGCTCTTCACCTTCCCTTGGCAGCCTATTCACAGGCACAACAGCCCTGGGGATCTGTGCTTTCCCAGAGATGCAACATCTCATCGTACCCATTCTCGGCAGAGCCTTTTTTCCAAAAAGGCAAACGTCCGGCTCCTTCTCCCGCAAGGAAGGTGCCAGCCCTGAAAGCTGTTGCTGCTCTTCACCTTCCCTTGGCAGCCTATTCACAGGCACAACAGCCCTGGGGATCTGTGCTTTCCCAGAGATGCAACATCTCAAGGCGCCTGTTCTCGGCAGAGCCTCTTTCTGAAATGGCAAACATCCGGCTCCTTCTCCCACAAGGAAGGGGACAGCCCTGAAAGTTGTTGCTGCTCTTCACCTTCCCTTCGCAGCCTATTCACAGGCACAACAGCCCTGGGGATCTGTGCTTTCCCAGAGATGCAACATCTCAAGGCGCCTGTTCTCGGCAGAGCCTCTTTCTGAAATGGCAAACATCCGGCACCTTCTCCCACAAGGAAGGGGACAGCCCTGAAAGTTGTTGCTGCTCTTCACCTTCCCTTCGCAGCCTATTCACAGGCACAACAGCCCTGGGGATCTGTGCTTTCCCAGAGATGCAACATCTCAAGGCGCCTGTTCTCGGCATAGCCTCTTTCTGAAATCGCAAACGTCCGGCTCCTTCTCCCGCAAGGAAGGGGCCAGCCCTGACAGCTGTTGCTGCTCTTCACCTTCCCTTGGCAGCCTATTCACAGGCACAACAGCCCTGGGGATCTGTGCTTTCCCAGAGATGCAACATCTCAAGGTGCCTGTTCTCGGCAGAGCCTTTTTTCCGAAAAGGCAAACATCCGGCTCCTTCTCCCACAAGGAAGGGGACAGCCCTGAAAGTTGTTGCTGCTCTTCACCTTCCCTTCGCAGCCTATTCACAGGCACAACAGCCCTGGGGATCTGTGCTTTCCCAGAGATGCAACATCTCAAGGCGCCTGTTCTCGGCAGAGCCTCTTTCTGAAATGGCAAACGTCCGGCTCCTTCTCCCGGAAGGAAGGGGCCAGCCCTGACAGCTGTTGCTGCTCTTCACCTTCCCTTGGCAGCCTATTCACAGGCACAACAGCCCTGGGGATCTGTGCTTTCCCAGAGATGCAACATCTCAAGGCGCCTGTTCTCGGCAGAGCCTCTTTCTGAAATGGCAAACATCCGGCTCCTTCTCCCACAAGGAAGGGGACAGCCCTGAAAGTTGTTGCTGCTCTTCACCTTCCCTTGGCAGCCTATTCACAGGCACAACAGCCCTGGGGATCTGTGCTTTCCCAGAGAAGCAACATCTCAAGGCGCCTGTTCTCGGCAGAGCCTCTTTCTGAAATGGCAAACGTCCGGCTCCTTCTCCCGGAAGGAAGGGGCCAGCCCTGACAGCTGTTGCTGCTCTTCACCTTCCCTTGGCAGCCTATTCACAGGCACAACAGCCCTGGGGATCTGTGCTTTCCCAGAGATGCAACATCTCATCGTACCCATTCTCGGCAGAGCCTTTTTTCCGAAAAGGCAAACGTCCGGCTCCTTCCCCGACAAGGAAGGTGCCAGCCCTGACAGCTGTTGCTGCTCTTCACCTTCCCTTGGCAGCCTATTCACAGGCACAACAGCCCTGGGGATCTGTGCTTTCCCAGAGACGCAACATCTCATCGTACCCATTCTCGGCAGAGCCTTTTTTCCAAAAAGGCAAACGTCCGGCTCCTTCCCCGACAAGGAAGGTGCCAGCCCTGAAAGGTGTTGCTGCTCTTCACCTTCCCTTGGCAGCCTATTCACAGGCACAACAGCCCTGGGGATCTGTGCTTTCCCAGAGATGCAACATCTCAAGACGCCTGTTCTCGGCAGAGCCTCTTTCTGAAATGGCAAACATCCGGCTCCTTCTCCCACAAGGAAGGTGCCAGCCCTGACAGCTGTTGCTGCTCTTCACCTTCCCTTGGCAGCCTATTCACAGGCACAACAGCCCTGGGGATCTGTGCTTTCCCAGAGATGCAACATCTCAAGGCGCCTGTTCTCGGCATAGCCTCTTTCTGAAATGGCAAACATCCGGCTCCTTCCCCGACAAGGAAGGGGACAGCCCTGACAGCTGTTGCTGCTCTTCACCTTCCCTTGGCAGCCTATTCACAGGCACAACAGCCCTGGGGATCTGTGCTTTCCCAGAGATGCAACATCTCAAGGCGCCTGTTCTCGGCAGAGCCTCTTTCTGAAATGGCAAACATCCGGCTCCTTCTCCCACAAGGAAGGGGACAGCCCTGAAAGTTGTTGCTGCTCTTCACCTTCCCTTCGCAGCCTATTCACAGGCACAACAGCCCTGGGGATCTGTGCTTTCCCAGAGATGCAACATCTCAAGGCGCCTGTTCTCGGCATAGCCTCTTTCTGAAATCGCAAACGTCCGGCTCCTTCTCCCGCAAGGAAGGGGCCAGCCCTGACAGCTGTTGCTGCTCTTCACCTTCCCTTGGCAGCCTATTCACAGGCACAACAGCCCTGGGGATCTGTGCTTTCCCAGAGATGCAACATCTCAAGGCGCCTGTTCTCGGCAGAGCCTCTTTCTGAAATGGCAAACATCCGGCTCCTTCTCCCACAAGGAAGGGGACAGCCCTGAAAGTTGTTGCTGCTCTTCACCTTCCCTTCGCAGCCTATTCACAGGCACAACAGCCCTGGGGATCTGTGCTTTCCCAGAGATGCAACATCTCAAGGCGCCTGTTCTCGGCATAGCCTCTTTCTGAAATCGCAAACGTCCGGCTCCTTCTCCCGCAAGGAAGGGGCCAGCCCTGACAGCTGTTGCTGCTCTTCACCTTCCCTTGGCAGCCTATTCACAGGCACAACAGCCCTGGGGATCTGTGCTTTCCCAGAGATGCAACATCTCAAGGCGCCTGTTCTCGGCAGAGCCTCTTTCTGAAATGGCAAACATCCGGCTCCTTCTCCCACAAGGAAGGGGACAGCCCTGAAAGTTGTTGCTGCTCTTCACCTTCCCTTCGCAGCCTATTCACAGGCACAACAGCCCTGGGGATCTGTGCTTTCCCAGAGATGCAACATCTCAAGGCGCCTGTTCTCGGCAGAGCCTCTTTCTGAAATGGCAAACGTCCGGCTCCTTCTCCCGGAAGGAAGGGGCCAGCCCTGACAGCTGTTGCTGCTCTTCACCTTCCCTTGGCAGCCTATTCACAGGCACAACAGCCCTGGGGATCTGTGCTTTCCCAGAGACACAACATCTCATCGTACCCATTCTCGGCAGAGCCTTTTTTCCGAAAAGGCAAACGTCCGGCTCCTTCCCCCACAAGGAAGGTGCCAGCCCTGACAGCTGTTGCTGCTCTTCACCTTCCCTTGGCAGCCTATTCACAGGCACAACAGCCCTGGGGATCTGTGCTTTCCCAGAGACGCAACATCTCATCGTACCCATTCTCGGCAGAGCCTTTTTACCGAAAAGGCAAACGTCCGGCTCCTTCTCCCGCAAGGAAGGTGCCAGCCCTGAAAGCTGTTGCTGCTCTTCACCTTCCCTTCGCAGCCTATTCACAGGCACAACAGCCCTGGGGATCTGTGCTTTCCCAGAGATGCAACATCTCAAGGCGCCTGTTCTCGGCAGAGCCTCTTTCTGAAATGGCAAACATCCGGCTCCTTCTCCCACAAGGAAGGGGACAGCCCTGAAAGTTGTTGCTGCTCTTCACCTTCCCTTCGCAGCCTATTCACAGGCACAACAGCCCTGGGGATCTGTGCTTTCCCAGAGATGCAACATCTCAAGGCGCCTGTTCTCGGCAGAGCCTCTTTCTGAAATCGCAAACGTCCGGCTCCTTCTCCCGCAAGGAAGGGGCCAGCCCTGACAGCTGTTGCTGCTCTTCACCTTCCCTTGGCAGCCTATTCACAGGCACAACAGCCCTGGGGATCTGTGCTTTCCCAGAGATGCAACATCTCAAGGCGCCTGTTCTCGGCAGAGCCTCTTTCTGAAATGGCAAACATCCGGCTCCTTCTCCCACAAGGAAGGGGACAGCCCTGAAAGTTGTTGCTGCTCTTCACCTTCCCTTCGCAGCCTATTCACAGGCACAACAGCCCTGGGGATCTGTGCTTTCCCAGAGATGCAACATCTCAAGGCGCCTGTTCTCGGCAGAGCCTCTTTCTGAAATCGCAAACGTCCGGCTCCTTCTCCCGCAAGGAAGGGGCCAGCCCTGACAGCTGTTGCTGCTCTTCACCTTCCCTTGGCAGCCTATTCACAGGCACAACAGCCCTGGGGATCTGTGCTTTCCCAGAGATGCAACATCTCAAGGCGCCTGTTCTCGGCAGAGCCTCTTTCTGAAATGGCAAACATCCGGCTCCTTCTCCCACAAGGAAGGGGACAGCCCTGAAAGTTGTTGCTGCTCTTCACCTTCCCTTCGCAGCCTATTCACAGGCACAACAGCCCTGGGGATCTGTGCTTTCCCAGAGATGCAACATCTCAAGGCGCCTGTTCTCGGCAGAGCCTCTTTCTGAAATCGCAAACGTCCGGCTCCTTCTCCCGCAAGGAAGGGGCCAGCCCTGACAGCTGTTGCTGCTCTTCACCTTCCCTTGGCAGCCTATTCACAGGCACAACAGCCCTGGGGATCTGTGCTTTCCCAGAGACACAACATCTCATCATACCCATTCTCGGCAGAGCCTTTCTTCCGAAAAGGCAAATGTCCGGCTCCTTCCCCGACAAGGAAGGTGCCAGCCCTGACAGCTGTTGCTGCTCTTCACCTTCCCTTGGCAGCCTATTCACAGGCACAACAGCCCTGGGGATCTGTGCTTTCCCAGAGACGCAACATCTCATCGTACCCATTCTCGGCAGAGCCTTTTTTCCAAAAAGGCAAACGTCCGGCTCCTTCTCCCGCAAGGAAGATGCCAGCCCTGAAAGCTGTTGCTGCTCTTCACCTTCCCTTCGCAGCCTATTCACAGGCACAACAGCCCTGGGGATCTGTGCTTTCCCAGAGATGCAACATCTCAAGGCGCCTGTTCTCGGCAGAGCCTCTTTCTGAAATGGCAAACATCCGGCTCCTTCTCCCGCAAGGAAGGGGCCAGCCCTGACAGCTGTTGCTGCTCTTCACCTTCCCTTGGCAGCCTATTCACAGGCACAACAGCCCTGGGGATCTGTGCTTTCCCAGAGATGCAACATCTCAAGGCGCCTGTTCTCGGCAGAGCCTCTTTCTGAAATGGCAAACATCCGGCTCCTTCTCCCACAAGGAAGGGGACAGCCCTGAAAGTTGTTGCTGCTCTTCACCTTCCCTTCGCAGCCTATTCACAGGCACAACAGCCCTGGGGATCTGTGCTTTCCCAGAGATGCAACATCTCAAGGCGCCTGTTCTCGGCAGAGCCTCTTTCTGAAATCGCAAACGTCCGGCTCCTTCTCCCGCAAGGAAGGGGCCAGCCCTGACAGCTGTTGCTGCTCTTCACCTTCCCTTGGCAGCCTATTCACAGGCACAACAGCCCTGGGGATCTGTGCTTTCCCACAGATGCAACATCTCAAGGCGCC
Organism: Gypaetus barbatus; assembly: GCA_028022735.1. NCBI lineage: Eukaryota > Metazoa > Chordata > Aves > Accipitriformes > Accipitridae > Gypaetus > Gypaetus barbatus. The sequence continues at coordinate 9,834,378 of CM051549.1, read as the reverse complement.
TGTTCTCGGCAGAGCCTCTTTCTGAAATGGCAAACGTCCGGCTCCTTCTCCCGGAAGGAAGGGGCCAGCCCTGACAGCTGTTGCTGCTCTTCACCTTCCCTTGGCAGCCTATTCACAGGCACAACAGCCCTGGGGATCTGTGCTTTCCCAGAGATGCAACATCTCATCGTACCCATTCTCGGCAGAGCCTTTTTTCCGAAAAGGCAAACGTCCGGCTCCTTCCCCGACAAGGAAGGTGCCAGCCCTGACAGCTGTTGCTGCTCTTCACCTTCCCTTGGCAGCCTATTCACAGGCACAACAGCCCTGGGGATCTGTGCTTTCCCAGAGACGCAACATCTCATCGTACCCATTCTCGGCAGAGCCTTTTTTCCAAAAAGGCAAACGTCCGGCTCCTTCCCCGACAAGGAAGGTGCCAGCCCTGAAAGGTGTTGCTGCTCTTCACCTTCCCTTGGCAGCCTATTCACAGGCACAACAGCCCTGGGGATCTGTGCTTTCCCAGAGATGCAACATCTCAAGGCGCCTGTTCTCGGCAGAGCCTCTTTCTGAAATGGCAAACATCCGGCTCCTTCTCCCACAAGGAAGGTGCCAGCCCTGACAGCTGTTGCTGCTCTTCACCTTCCCTTGGCAGCCTATTCACAGGCACAACAGCCCTGGGGATCTGTGCTTTCCCAGAGATGCAACATCTCAAGGCGCCTGTTCTCGGCATAGCCTCTTTCTGAAATGGCAAACATCCGGCTCCTTCCCCGACAAGGAAGGTGCCAGCCCTGACAGCTGTTGCTGCTCTTCACCTTCCCTTGGCAGCCTATTCACAGGCACAACAGCCCTGGGGATCTGTGCTTTCCCAGAGATGCAACATCTCAAGGCGCCTGTTCTCGGCATAGCCTCTTTCTGAAATCGCAAACGTCCGGCTCCTTCTCCCGCAAGGAAGGGGCCAGCCCTGACAGCTGTTGCTGCTCTTCACCTTCCCTTGGCAGCCTATTCACAGGCACAACAGCCCTGGGGATCTGTGCTTTCCCAGAGATGCAACATCTCAAGGCGCCTGTTCTCGGCAGAGCCTCTTTCTGAAATGGCAAACATCCGGCTCCTTCTCCCACAAGGAAGGGGACAGCCCTGAAAGTTGTTGCTGCTCTTCACCTTCCCTTCGCAGCCTATTCACAGGCACAACAGCCCTGGGGATCTGTGCTTTCCCAGAGATGCAACATCTCAAGGCGCCTGTTCTCGGCAGAGCCTCTTTCTGAAATGGCAAACGTCCGGCTCCTTCTCCCGGAAGGAAGGGGCCAGCCCTGACAGCTGTTGCTGCTCTTCACCTTCCCTTGGCAGCCTATTCACAGGCACAACAGCCCTGGGGATCTGTGCTTTCCCAGAGACACAACATCTCATCGTACCCATTCTCGGCAGAGCCTTTTTTCCGAAAAGGCAAACGTCCGGCTCCTTCCCCCACAAGGAAGGTGCCAGCCCTGACAGCTGTTGCTGCTCTTCACCTTCCCTTGGCAGCCTATTCACAGGCACAACAGCCCTGGGGATCTGTGCTTTCCCAGAGACGCAACATCTCATCGTACCCATTCTCGGCAGAGCCTTTTTACCGAAAAGGCAAACGTCCGGCTCCTTCTCCCGCAAGGAAGGTGCCAGCCCTGAAAGCTGTTGCTGCTCTTCACCTTCCCTTCGCAGCCTATTCACAGGCACAACAGCCCTGGGGATCTGTGCTTTCCCAGAGATGCAACATCTCAAGGCGCCTGTTCTCGGCAGAGCCTCTTTCTGAAATGGCAAACATCCGGCTCCTTCTCCCACAAGGAAGGGGACAGCCCTGAAAGTTGTTGCTGCTCTTCACCTTCCCTTCGCAGCCTATTCACAGGCACAACAGCCCTGGGGATCTGTGCTTTCCCAGAGATGCAACATCTCAAGGCGCCTGTTCTCGGCAGAGCCTCTTTCTGAAATCGCAAACGTCCGGCTCCTTCTCCCGGAAGGAAGGGGCCAGCCCTGACAGCTGTTGCTGCTCTTCACCTTCCCTTGGCAGCCTATTCACAGGCACAACAGCCCTGGGGATCTGTGCTTTCCCAGAGATGCAACATCTCAAGGCGCCTGTTCTCGGCAGAGCCTCTTTCTGAAATGGCAAACATCCGGCTCCTTCTCCCACAAGGAAGGGGACAGCCCTGAAAGTTGTTGCTGCTCTTCACCTTCCCTTCGCAGCCTATTCACAGGCACAACAGCCCTGGGGATCTGTGCTTTCCCAGAGATGCAACATCTCAAGGCGCCTGTTCTCGGCAGAGCCTCTTTCTGAAATCGCAAACGTCCGGCTCCTTCTCCCGCAAGGAAGGGGCCAGCCCTGACAGCTGTTGCTGCTCTTCACCTTCCCTTGGCAGCCTATTCACAGGCACAACAGCCCTGGGGATCTGTGCTTTCCCAGAGATGCAACATCTCAAGGCGCCTGTTCTCGGCAGAGCCTCTTTCTGAAATGGCAAACATCCGGCTCCTTCTCCCACAAGGAAGGGGACAGCCCTGAAAGTTGTTGCTGCTCTTCACCTTCCCTTCGCAGCCTATTCACAGGCACAACAGCCCTGGGGATCTGTGCTTTCCCAGAGATGCAACATCTCAAGGCGCCTGTTCTCGGCAGAGCCTCTTTCTGAAATCGCAAACGTCCGGCTCCTTCTCCCGCAAGGAAGGGGCCAGCCCTGACAGCTGTTGCTGCTCTTCACCTTCCCTTGGCAGCCTATTCACAGGCACAACAGCCCTGGGGATCTGTGCTTTCCCAGAGACACAACATCTCATCATACCCATTCTCGGCAGAGCCTTTTTTCCGAAAAGGCAAATGTCCGGCTCCTTCCCCGACAAGGAAGGTGCCAGCCCTGACAGCTGTTGCTGCTCTTCACCTTCCCTTGGCAGCCTATTCACAGGCACAACAGCCCTGGGGATCTGTGCTTTCCCAGAGACGCAACATCTCATCGTACCCATTCTCGGCAGAGCCTTTTTTCCAAAAAGGCAAACGTCCGGCTCCTTCTCCCGCAAGGAAGATGCCAGCCCTGAAAGCTGTTGCTGCTCTTCACCTTCCCTTCGCAGCCTATTCACAGGCACAACAGCCCTGGGGATCTGTGCTTTCCCAGAGATGCAACATCTCAAGGCGCCTGTTCTCGGCAGAGCCTCTTTCTAAAATGGCAAACATCCGGCTCCTTCTCCCGCAAGGAAGGGGCCAGCCCTGACAGCTGTTGCTGCTCTTCACCTTCCCTTGGCAGCCTATTCACAGGCACAACAGCCCTGGGGATCTGTGCTTTCCCAGAGATGCAACATCTCAAGGCGCCTGTTCTCGGCAGAGCCTCTTTCTGAAATGGCAAACATCCGGCTCCTTCTCCCACAAGGAAGGGGACAGCCCTGAAAGTTGTTGCTGCTCTTCACCTTCCCTTCGCAGCCTATTCACAGGCACAACAGCCCTGGGGATCTGTGCTTTCCCAGAGATGCAACATCTCAAGGCGCCTGTTCTCGGCAGAGCCTCTTTCTGAAATCGCAAACGTCCGGCTCCTTCTCCCGCAAGGAAGGGGCCAGCCCTGACAGCTGTTGCTGCTCTTCACCTTCCCTTGGCAGCCTATTCACAGGCACAACAGCCCTGGGGATCTGTGCTTTCCCACAGATGCAACATCTCAAGGCGCCTGTTCTCGGCAGAGCCTCTTTCTGAAATGGCAAACGTCCGGCTCCTTCTCCCGGAAGGAAGGGGCCAGCCCTGACAGCTGTTGCTGCTCTTCACCTTCCCTTGGCAGCCTATTCACAGGCACAACAGCCCTGGGGATCTGTGCTTTCCCAGAGATGCAACATCTCATCGTACCCATTCTCGGCAGAGCCTTTTTTCCGAAAAGGCAAACGTCCGGCTCCTTCCCCGACAAGGAAGGTGCCAGCCCTGACAGCTGTTGCTGCTCTTCACCTTCCCTTGGCAGCCTATTCACAGGCACAACAGCCCTGGGGATCTGTGCTTTCCCAGAGACGCAACATCTCATCGTACCCATTCTCGGCAGAGCCTTTTTTCCAAAAAGGCAAACGTCCGGCTCCTTCCCCGACAAGGAAGGTGCCAGCCCTGAAAGGTGTTGCTGCTCTTCACCTTCCCTTGGCAGCCTATTCACAGGCACAACAGCCCTGGGGATCTGTGCTTTCCCAGAGATGCAACATCTCAAGGCGCCTGTTCTCGGCAGAGCCTCTTTCTGAAATGGCAAACATCCGGCTCCTTCTCCCACAAGGAAGGTGCCAGCCCTGACAGCTGTTGCTGCTCTTCACCTTCCCTTGGCAGCCTATTCACAGGCACAACAGCCCTGGGGATCTGTGCTTTCCCAGAGATGCAACATCTCAAGGCGCCTGTTCTCGGCATAGCCTCTTTCTGAAATGGCAAACATCCGGCTCCTTCCCCGACAAGGAAGGTGCCAGCCCTGACAGCTGTTGCTGCTCTTCACCTTCCCTTGGCAGCCTATTCACAGGCACAACAGCCCTGGGGATCTGTGCTTTCCCAGAGATGCAACATCTCAAGGCGCCTGTTCTCGGCAGAGCCTCTTTCTGAAATGGCAAACATCCGGCTCCTTCTCCCACAAGGAAGGGGACAGCCCTGAAAGTTGTTGCTGCTCTTCACCTTCCCTTCGCAGCCTATTCACAGGCACAACAGCCCTGGGGATCTGTGCTTTCCCAGAGATGCAACATCTCAAGGCGCCTGTTCTCGGCAGAGCCTCTTTCTGAAATGGCAAACGTCCGGCTCCTTCTCCCGGAAGGAAGGGGCCAGCCCTGACAGCTGTTGCTGCTCTTCACCTTCCCTTGGCAGCCTATTCACAGGCACAACAGCCCTGGGGATCTGTGCTTTCCCAGAGACACAACATCTCATCGTACCCATTCTCGGCAGAGCCTTTTTTCCGAAAAGGCAAACGTCCGGCTCCTTCCCCGACAAGGAAGGTGCCAGGCCTGACAGCTGTTGCTGCTCTTCACCTTCCCTTGGCAGCCTATTCACAGGCACAACAGCCCTGGGGATCTGTGCTTTCCCAGAGACGCAACATCTCATCGTACCCATTCTCGGCAGAGCCTTTTTACCGAAAAGGCAAACATCCGGCTCCTTCTCCCGCAAGGAAGGTGCCAGCCCTGAAAGCTGTTGCTGCTCTTCACCTTCCCTTCGCAGCCTATTCACAGGCACAACAGCCCTGGGGATCTGTGCTTTCCCAGAGATGCAACATCTCAAGGCGCCTGTTCTTGGCAGAGCCTCTTTCTGAAATGGCAAACATCCGGCTCCTTCTCCCACAAGGAAGGGGACAGCCCTGAAAGTTGTTGCTGCTCTTCACCTTCCCTTGGCAGCCTATTCACAGGCACAACAGCCCTGGGGATCTGTGCTTTCCCAGAGATGCAACATCTCAAGGCGCCTGTTCTCGGCATAGCCTCTTTCTGAAATCGCAAACGTCCGGCTCCTTCTCCCGCAAGGAAGGGGCCAGCCCTGAAAGCTGTTGCTGCTCTTCACCTTCCCTTGGCAGCCTATTCACAGGCACAACAGCCCTGGGGATCTGTGCTTTCCCAGAGACGCAACATCTCAAGGCGCTTGTTCTCGGCAGAGCCTCTTTCTGAAATGGCAAACATCCGGCTCCTTCTCCCACAAGGAAGGGGACAGCCCTGAAAGTTGTTGCTGCTCTTCACCTTCCCTTCGCAGCCTATTCACAGGCACAACAGCCCTGGGGATCTGTGCTTTCCCAGAGATGCAACATCTCAAGGCGCCTGTTCTCGGCAGAGCCTCTTTCTGAAATCGCAAACGTCCGGCTCCTTCTCCCGCAAGGAAGGGGCCAGCCCTGACAGCTGTTGCTGCTCTTCACCTTCCCTTGGCAGCCTATTCACAGGCACAACAGCCCTGGGGATCTGTGCTTTCCCAGAGATGCAACATCTCAAGGCGCCTGTTCTCGGCAGAGCCTCTTTCTGAAATGGCAAACATCCGGCTCCTTCTCCCACAAGGAAGGGGACAGCCCTGAAAGTTGTTGCTGCTCTTCACCTTCCCTTCGCAGCCTATTCACAGGCACAACAGCCCTGGGGATCTGTGCTTTCCCAGAGATGCAACATCTCAAGGCGCCTGTTCTCGGCAGAGCCTCTTTCTGAAATCGCAAACGTCCGGCTCCTTCTCCCGCAAGGAAGGGGCCAGCCCTGACAGCTGTTGCTGCTCTTCACCTTCCCTTGGCAGCCTATTCACAGGCACAACAGCCCTGGGGATCTGTGCTTTCCCAGAGACACAACATCTCATCGTACCCATTCTCGGCAGAGCCTTTTTTCCGAAAAGGCAAACGTCCGGCTCGTTCCCCGACAAGGAAGGTGCCAGCCCTGACAGCTGTTGCTGCTCTTCACCTTCCCTTGGCAGCCTATTCACAGGCACAACAGCCCTGGGGATCTGTGCTTTCCCAGAGACGCAACATCTCATCGTACCCATTCTCGGCAGAGCCTTTTTTCCAAAAAGGCAAACGTCCGGCTCCTTCTCCCGCAAGGAAGGTGCCAGCCCTGAAAGCTGTTGCTGCTCTTCACCTTCCCTTCGCAGCCTATTCACAGGCACAACAGCCCTGGGGATCTGTGCTTTCCCAGAGATGCAACATCTCAAGGCGCCTGTTCTCGGCAGAGCCTCTTTCTGAAATGGCAAACGTCCGGCTCCTTCTCCCGGAAGGAAGGGGCCAGCCCTGACAGCTGTTGCTGCTCTTCACCTTCCCTTGGCAGCCTATTCACAGGCACAACAGCCCTGGGGATCTGTGCTTTCCCAGAGATGCAACATCTCAAGGCGCCTGTTCTCGGCAGAGCCTCTTTCTGAAATGGCAAACGTCCGGCTCCTTCTCCCGGAAGGAAGGGGCCAGCCCTGACAGCTGTTGCTGCTCTTCACCTTCCCTTGGCAGCCTATTCACAGGCACAACAGCCCTGGGGATCTGTGCTTTCCCAGAGATGCAACATCTCATCGTACCCATTCTCGGCAGAGCCTTTTTTCCGAAAAGGCAAACGTCCGGCTCGTTCCCCGACAAGGAAGGTGCCAGCCCTGACAGCTGTTGCTGCTCTTCACCTTCCCTTGGCAGCCTATTCACAGGCACAACAGCCCTGGGGATCTGTGCTTTCCCAGAGACGCAACATCTCATCGTACCCATTCTCGGCAGAGCCTTTTTTCCAAAAAGGCAAACGTCCGGCTCCTTCCCCGACAAGGAAGGTGCCAGCCCTGAAAGGTGTTGCTGCTCTTCACCTTCCCTTCGCAGCCTATTCACAGGCACAACAGCCCTGGGGATCTGTGCTTTCCCAGAGATGCAACATCTCAAGGCGCCTGTTCTCGGCATAGCCTCTTTCTGAAATCGCAAACGTCCGGCTCCTTCTCCCGCAAGGAAGGGGCCAGCCCTGACAGCTGTTGCTGCTCTTCACCTTCCCTTGGCAGCCTATTCACAGGCACAACAGCCCTGGGGATCTGTGCTTTCCCAGAGATGCAACATCTCAAGGCGCCTGTTCTCGGCAGAGCCTCTTTCTGAAATCGCAAACGTCCGGCTCCTTCTCCCGCAAGGAAGGGGCCAGCCCTGACAGCTGTTGCTGCTCTTCACCTTCCCTTGGCAGCCTATTCACAGGCACAACAGCCCTGGGGATCTGTGCTTTCCCAGAGATGCAACATCTCAAGGCGCCTGTTCTCGGCAGAGCCTCTTTCTGAAATGGCAAACATCCGGCTCCTTCTCCCACAAGGAAGGGGACAGCCCTGAAAGTTGTTGCTGCTCTTCACCTTCCCTTCGCAGCCTATTCACAGGCACAACAGCCCTGGGGATCTGTGCTTTCCCAGAGATGCAACATCTCAAGGCGCCTGTTCTCGGCAGAGCCTCTTTCTGAAATCGCAAACGTCCGGCTCCTTCTCCCGCAAGGAAGGGGCCAGCCCTGACAGCTGTTGCTGCTCTTCACCTTCCCTTGGCAGCCTATTCACAGGCACAACAGCCCTGGGGATCTGTGCTTTCCCAGAGACACAACATCTCATCGTACCCATTCTCGGCAGAGCCTTTTTTCCGAAAAGGCAAACGTCCGGCTCCTTCCCCGACAAGGAAGGTGCCAGCCCTGACAGCTGTTGCTGCTCTTCACCTTCCCTTGGCAGCCTATTCACAGGCACAACAGCCCTGGGGATCTGTGCTTTCCCAGAGACGCAACATCTCATCGTACCCATTCTCGGCAGAGCCTTTTTTCCAAAAAGGCAAACGTCCGGCTCCTTCTCCCGCAAGGAAGGTGCCAGCCCTGACAGCTGTTGCTGCTCTTCACCTTCCCTTGGCAGCCTATTCACAGGCACAACAGCCCTGGGGATCTGTGCTTTCCCAGAGATGCAACATCTCAAGGCGCCTGTTCTCGGCAGAGCCTCTTTCTGAAATGGCAAACGTCCGGCTCCTTCTCCCGCAAGGAAGGGGCCAGCCCTGACAGCTGTTGCTGCTCTTCACCTTCCCTTGGCAGCCTATTCACAGGCACAACAGCCCTGGGGATCTGTGCTTTCCCAGAGATGCAACATCTCAAGGCGCCTGTTCTCGGCAGAGCCTCTTTCTGAAATGGCAAACATCCGGCTCCTTCTCCCACAAGGAAGGGGACAGCCCTGAAAGTTGTTGCTGCTCTTCACCTTCCCTTCGCAGCCTATTCACAGGCACAACAGCCCTGGGGATCTGTGCTTTCCCAGAGATGCAACATCTCAAGGCGCCTGTTCTCGGCAGAGCCTCTTTCTGAAATCGCAAACGTCCGGCTCCTTCTCATACAAGGAAGGGGCCAGCCCTGACAGCTGTTGCTGCTCTTCACCTTCCCTTGGCAGCCTATTCACAGGCACAACAGCCCTGGGGATCTGTGCTTTCCCAGAGATGCAACATCTCAAGGCGCCTGTTCTCGGCAGAGCCTCTTTCTGAAATGGCAAACGTCCGGCTCCTTCTTCCGGAAGGAAGGGGCCAGCCCTGACAGCTGTTGCTGCTCTTCACCTTCCCTTGGCAGCCTATTCACAGGCACAACAGCCCTGGGGATCTGTGCTTTCCCAGAGACACAACATCTCATCGTACCCATTCTCGGCAGAGCCTTTTTTCCGAAAAGGCAAACGTCCGGCTCCTTCCCCGACAAGGAAGGTGCCAGCCCTGACAGCTGTTGCTGCTCTTCACCTTCCCTTGGCAGCCTATTCACAGGCACAACAGCCCTGGGGATCTGTGCTTTCCCAGAGACGCAACATCTCATCGTACCCATTCTCGGCAGAGCCTTTTTACCGAAAAGGCAAACGTCCGGCTCCTTCTCCCGCAAGGAAGGTGCCAGCCCTGAAAGCTGTTGCTGCTCTTCACCTTCCCTTGGCAGCCTATTCACAGGCACAACAGCCCTGGGGATCTGTGCTTTCCCAGAGATGCAACATCTCAAGGCGCCTGTTCTCGGCAGAGCCTCTTTCTGAAATGGCAAACATCCGGCTCCTTCTCCCACAAGGAAGGGGACAGCCCTGAAAGTTGTTGCTGCTCTTCACCTTCCCTTCGCAGCCTATTCACAGGCACAACAGCCCTGGGGATCTGTGCTTTCCCAGAGATGCAACATCTCAAGGCGCCTGTTCTCGGCAGAGCCTCTTTCTGAAATGGCAAACGTCCGGCTCCTTCTCCCGGAAGGAAGGGGCCAGCCCTGACAGCTGTTGCTGCTCTTCACCTTCCCTTGGCAGCCTATTCACAGGCACAACAGCCCTGGGGATCTGTGCTTTCCCAGAGACACAACATCTCATCGTACCCATTCTCGGCAGAGCCTTTTTTCCGAAAAGGCAAACGTCCGGCTCCTTCCCCGACAAGGAAGGTGCCAGGCCTGACAGCTGTTGCTGCTCTTCACCTTCCCTTGGCAGCCTATTCACAGGCACAACAGCCCTGGGGATCTGTGCTTTCCCAGAGACGCAACATCTCATCGTACCCATTCTCGGCAGAGCCTTTTTACCGAAAAGGCAAACATCCGGCTCCTTCTCCCGCAAGGAAGGTGCCAGCCCTGAAAGCTGTTGCTGCTCTTCACCTTCCCTTCGCAGCCTATTCACAGGCACAACAGCCCTGGGGATCTGTGCTTTCCCAGAGATGCAACATCTCAAGGCGCCTGTTCTCGGCAGAGCCTCTTTCTGAAATGGCAAACATCCGGCTCCTTCTCCCACAAGGAAGGGGACAGCCCTGAAAGTTGTTGCTGCTCTTCACCTTCCCTTCGCAGCCTATTCACAGGCACAACAGCCCTGGGGATCTGTGCTTTCCCAGAGATGCAACATCTCAAGGCGCCTGTTCTCGGCATAGCCTCTTTCTGAAATCGCAAACGTCCGGCTCCTTCTCCCGCAAGGAAGGGGCCAGCCCTGACAGCTGTTGCTGCTCTTCACCTTCCCTTGGCAGCCTATTCACAGGCACAACAGCCCTGGGGATCTGTGCTTTCCCAGAGATGCAACATCTCAAGGCGCCTGTTCTCGGCAGAGCCTCTTTCTGAAATGGCAAACATCCGGCTCCTTCTCCCACAAGGAAGGGGACAGCCCTGAAAGTTGTTGCTGCTCTTCACCTTCCCTTCGCAGCCTATTCACAGGCACAACAGCCCTGGGGATCTGTGCTTTCCCAGAGATGCAACATCTCAAGGCGCCTGTTCTCGGCAGAGCCTCTTTCTGAAATCGCAAACGTCCGGCTCCTTCTCCCGCAAGGAAGGGGCCAGCCCTGACAGCTGTTGCTGCTCTTCACCTTCCCTTGGCAGCCTATTCACAGGCACAACAGCCCTGGGGATCTGTGCTTTCCCAGAGATGCAACATCTCAAGGCGCCTGTTCTCGGCAGAGCCTCTTTCTGAAATGGCAAACATCCGGCTCCTTCTCCCACAAGGAAGGGGACAGCCCTGAAAGTTGTTGCTGCTCTTCACCTTCCCTTCGCAGCCTATTCACAGGCACAACAGCCCTGGGGATCTGTGCTTTCCCAGAGATGCAACATCTCAAGGCGCCTGTTCTCGGCAGAGCCTCTTTCTGAAATGGCAAACGTCCGGCTCCTTCTCCCGGAAGGAAGGGGCCAGCCCTGACAGCTGTTGCTGCTCTTCACCTTCCCTTGGCAGCCTATTCACAGGCACAACAGCCCTGGGGATCTGTGCTTTCCCAGAGACACAACATCTCATCGTACCCATTCTCGGCAGAGCCTTTTTTCCGAAAAGGCAAACGTCCGGCTCCTTCCCCGACAAGGAAGGTGCCAGCCCTGACAGCTGTTGCTGCTCTTCACCTTCCCTTGGCAGCCTATTCACAGGCACAACAGCCCTGGGGATCTGTGCTTTCCCAGAGACGCAACATCTCATCGTACCCATTCTCGGCAGAGCCTTTTTTCCAAAAAGGCAAACGTCCGGCTCCTTCTCCCGCAAGGAAGGTGCCAGGCCTGAAAGCTGTTGCTGCTCTTCACCTTCCCTTCGCAGCCTATTCACAGGCACAACAGCCCTGGGGATCTGTGCTTTCCCAGAGATGCAACATCTCAAGGCGCCTGTTCTCGGCAGAGCCTCTTTCTGAAATGGCAAACGTCCGGCTCCTTCTCCCGCAAGGAAGGGGCCAGCCCTGACAGCTGTTGCTGCTCTTCACCTTCCCTTGGCAGCCTATTCACAGGCACAACAGCCCTGGGGATCTGTGCTTTCCCAGAGATGCAACATCTCAAGGCGCCTGTTCTCGGCAGAGCCTCTTTCTGAAATGGCAAACATCCGGCTCCTTCTCCCACAAGGAAGGGGACAGCCCTGAAAGTTGTTGCTGCTCTTCACCTTCCCTTCGCAGCCTATTCACAGGCACAACAGCCCTGGGGATCTGTGCTTTCCCAGAGATGCAACATCTCAAGGCGCCTGTTCTCGGCATAGCCTCTTTCTGAAATCGCAAACGTCCGGCTCCTTCTCCCGCAAGGAAGGGGCCAGCCCTGACAGCTGTTGCTGCTCTTCACCTTCCCTTGGCAGCCTATTCACAGGCACAACAGCCCTGGGGATCTGTGCTTTCCCAGAGATGCAACATCTCAAGGCGCCTGTTCTCGGCAGAGCCTCTTTCTGAAATGGCAAACGTCCGGCTCCTTCTCCCGGAAGGAAGGGGCCAGCCCTGACAGCTGTTGCTGCTCTTCACCTTCCCTTGGCAGCCTATTCACAGGCACAACAGCCCTGGGGATCTGTGCTTTCCCAGAGACACAACATCTCATCGTACCCATTCTCGGCAGAGCCTTTTTTCCGAAAAGGCAAACGTCCGGCTCCTTCCCCGACAAGGAAGGTGCCAGCCCTGACAGCTGTTGCTGCTCTTCACCTTCCCTTGGCAGCCTATTCACAGGCACAACAGCCCTGGGGATCTGTGCTTTCCCAGAGACGCAACATCTCATCGTACCCATTCTCGGCAGAGCCTTTTTTCCAAAAAGGCAAACGTCCGGCTCCTTCCCCGACAAGGAAGGTGCCAGCCCTGAAAGGTGTTGCTGCTCTTCACCTTCCCTTCGCAGCCTATTCACAGGCACAACAGCCCTGGGGATCTGTGCTTTCCCAGAGATGCAACATCTCAAGGCGCCTGTTCTCGGCATAGCCTCTTTCTGAAATCGCAAACGTCCGGCTCCTTCTCCCGCAAGGAAGGGGCCAGCCCTGACAGCTGTTGCTGCTCTTCACCTTCCCTTGGCAGCCTATTCACAGGCACAACAGCCCTGGGGATCTGTGCTTTCCCAGAGATGCAACATCTCAAGGCGCCTGTTCTCGGCAGAGCCTCTTTCTGAAATGGCAAACATCCGGCTCCTTCTCCCACAAGGAAGGGGACAGCCCTGACAGCTGTTGCTGCTCTTCACCTTCCCTTCGCAGCCTATTCACAGGCACAACAGCCCTGGGGATCTGTGCTTTCCCAGAGATGCAACATCTCAAGGCGCCTGTTCTCGGCAGAGCCTCTTTCTGAAATCGCAAACGTCCGGCTCCTTCTCCCGCAAGGAAGGGGCCAGCCCTGACAGCTGTTGCTGCTCTTCACCTTCCCTTGGCAGCCTATTCACAGGCACAACAGCCCTGGGGATCTGTGCTTTCCCAGAGACACAACATCTCATCGTACCCATTCTCGGCAGAGCCTTTTTTCCGAAAAGGCAAACGTCCGGCTCCTTCCCCGACAAGGAAGGTGCCAGCCCTGACAGCTGTTGCTGCTCTTCACCTTCCCTTGGCAGCCTATTCACAGGCACAACAGCCCTGGGGATCTGTGCTTTCCCAGAGACGCAACATCTCATCGTACCCATTCTCGGCAGAGCCTTTTTTCCAAAAAGGCAAACGTCCGGCTCCTTCTCCCGCAAGGAAGGTGCCAGCCCTGAAAGCTGTTGCTGCTCTTCACCTTCCCTTCGCAGCCTATTCACAGGCACAACAGCCCTGGGGATCTGTGCTTTCCCAGAGATGCAACATCTCAAGGCGCCTGTTCTCGGCATAGCCTCTTTCTGAAATCGCAAACGTCCGGCTCCTTCTCCCGCAAGGAAGGGGCCAGCCCTGACAGCTGTTGCTGCTCTTCACCTTCCCTTGGCAGCCTATTCACAGGCACAACAGCCCTGGGGATCTGTGCTTTCCCAGAGATGCAACATCTCAAGGCGCCTGTTCTCGGCAGAGCCTCTTTCTGAAATGGCAAACGTCCGGCTCCTTCTCCCGGAAGGAAGGGGCCAGCCCTGACAGCTGTTGCTGCTCTTCACCTTCCCTTGGCAGCCTATTCACAGGCACAACAGCCCTGGGGATCTATGCTTTCCCAGAGACACAACATCTCATCGTACCCATTCTCGGCAGAGCCTTTTTTCCGAAAAGGCAAACGTCCGGCTCCTTCCCCGACAAGGAAGGTGCCAGCCCTGACAGCTGTTGCTGCTCTTCACCTTCCCTTGGCAGCCTATTCACAGGCACAACAGCCCTGGGGATCTGTGCTTTCCCAGAGACGCAACATCTCATCGTACCCATTCTCGGCAGAGCCTTTTTTCCAAAAAGGCAAACGTCCGGCTCCTTCCCCGACAAGGAAGGTGCCAGCCCTGAAAGGTGTTGCTGCTCTTCACCTTCCCTTGGCAGCCTATTCACAGGCACAACAGCCCTGGGGATCTGTGCTTTCCCAGAGATGCAACATCTCAAGGCGCCTGTTCTCGGCAGAGCCTCTTTCTGAAATGGCAAACATCCGGCTCCTTCTCCCACAAGGAAGGTGCCAGCCCTGACAGCTGTTGCTGCTCTTCACCTTCCCTTGGCAGCCTATTCACAGGCACAACAGCCCTGGGGATCTGTGCTTTCCCAGAGATGCAACATCTCAAGGCGCCTGTTCTCGGCATAGCCTCTTTCTGAAATGGCAAACGTCCGGCTCCTTCTCCCGCAAGGAAGGGGCCAGCCCTGACAGCTGTTGCTGCTCTTCACCTTCCCTTGGCAGCCTATTCACAGGCACAACAGCCCTGGGGATCTGTGCTTTCCCAGAGATGCAACATCTCAAGGCGCCTGTTCTCGGCAGAGCCTCTTTCTGAAATGGCAAACATCCGGCTCCTTCTCCCACAAGGAAGGGGACAGCCCTGAAAGTTGTTGCTGCTCTTCACCTTCCCTTGGCAGCCTATTCACAGGCACAACAGCCCTGGGGATCTGTGCTTTCCCAGAGATGCAACATCTCAAGGCGCCTGTTCTCGGCAGAGCCTCTTTCTGAAATGGCAAACGTCCGGCTCCTTCTCCCACAAGGAAGGGGCCAGCCCTGACAGCTGTTGCTGCTCTTCACCTTCCCTTGGCAGCCTATTCACAGGCACAACAGCCCTGGGGATCTGTGCTTTCCCAGAGACGCAACATCTCATCGTACCCATTCTCGGCAGAGCCTTTTTTCCGAAAAGGCAAACGTCCGGCTCCTTCCCCGACAAGGAAGGTGCCAGCCCTGACAGCTGTTGCTGCTCTTCACCTTCCCTTGGCAGCCTATTCACAGGCACAACAGCCCTGGGGATCTGTGCTTTCCCAGAGACGCAACATCTCATCGTACCCATTCTCGGCAGAGCCTTTTTACCGAAAAGGCAAACGTCCGGCTCCTTCTCCCGCAAGGAAGGTGCCAGCCCTGAAAGCTGTTGCTGCTCTTCACCTTCCCTTGGCAGCCTATTCACAGGCACAACAGCCCTGGGGATCTGTGCTTTCCCAGAGATGCAACATCTCAAGGCGCCTGTTCTCGGCAGAGCCTCTTTCTGAAATGGCAAACATCCGGCTCCTTCTCCCACAAGGAAGGGGACAGCCCTGAAAGTTGTTGCTGCTCTTCACCTTCCCTTCGCAGCCTATTCACAGGCACAACAGCCCTGGGGATCTGTGCTTTCCCAGAGATGCAACATCTCAAGGCGCCTTTTCTCGGCAGAGCCTCTTTCTGAAATCGCAAACGTCCGGCTCCTTCTCCCGCAAGGAAGGGGCCAGCCCTGACAGCTGTTGCTGCTCTTCACCTTCCCTTGGCAGCCTATTCACAGGCACAACAGCCCTGGGGATCTGTGCTTTCCCAGAGATGCAACATCTCAAGGCGCCTGTTCTCGGCAGAGCCTCTTTCTGAAATGGCAAACATCCGGCTCCTTCTCCCACAAGGAAGGGGACAGCCCTGAAAGTTGTTGCTGCTCTTCACCTTCCCTTCGCAGCCTATTCACAGGCACAACAGCCCTGGGGATCTGTGCTTTCCCAGAGATGCAACATCTCAAGGCGCCTGTTCTCGGCAGAGCCTCTTTCTGAAATCGCAACCGTCCGGCTCCTTCTCCCGCAAGGAAGGGGCCAGCCCTGACAGCTGTTGCTGCTCTTCACCTTCCCTTGGCAGCCTATTCACAGGCACAACAGCCCTGGGGATCTGTGCTTTCCCAGAGACACAACATCTCATCGTACCCATTCTCGGCAGAGCCTTTTTTCCGAAAAGGCAAACGTCCGGCTCCTTCCCCGACAAGGAAGGTGCCAGCCCTGACAGCTGTTGCTGCTCTTCACCTTCCCTTGGCAGCCTATTCACAGGCACAACAGCCCTGGGGATCTGTGCTTTCCCAGAGACGCAACATCTCATCGTACCCATTCTCGGCAGAGCCTTTTTTCCAAAAAGGCAAACGTCCGGCTCCTTCTCCCGCAAGGAAGGTGCCAGCCCTGAAAGCTGTTGCTGCTCTTCACCTTCCCTTCGCAGCCTATTCACAGGCACAACAGCCCTGGGGATCTGTGCTTTCCCAGAGATGCAACATCTCAAGGCGCCTGTTCTCGGCAGAGCCTCTTTCTGAAATCGCAAACGTCCGGCTCCTTCTCCCGCAAGGAAGGGGCCAGCCCTGACAGCTGTTGCTGCTCTTCACCTTCCCTTGGCAGCCTATTCACAGGCACAACAGCCCTGGGGATCTGTGCTTTCCCAGAGATGCAACATCTCAAGGCGCCTGTTCTCGGCAGAGCCTCTTTCTGAAATGGCAAACATCCGGCTCCTTCTCCCACAAGGAAGGGGACAGCCCTGAAAGTTGTTGCTGCTCTTCACCTTCCCTTCGCAGCCTATTCACAGGCACAACAGCCCTGGGGATCTGTGCTTTCCCAGAGATGCAACATCTCAAGGCGCCTGTTCTCGGCAGAGCCTCTTTCTGAAATGGCAAACGTCCGGCTCCTTCTCCCGCAAGGAAGGGGCCAGCCCTGACAGCTGTTGCTGCTCTTCACCTTCCCTTGGCAGCCTATTCACAGGCACAACAGCCCTGGGGATCTGTGCTTTCCCAGAGACACAACATCTCATCGTACCCATTCTCGGCAGAGCCTTTTTTCCGAAAAGGCAAACGTCCGGCTCCTTCCCCGACAAGGAAGGTGCCAGCCCTGACAGCTGTTGCTGCTCTTCACCTTCCCTTGGCAGCCTATTCACAGGCACAACAGCCCTGGGGATCTGTGCTTTCCCAGAGACGCAACATCTCATCGTACCCATTCTCGGCAGAGCCTTTTTTCCAAAAAGGCAAACGTCCGGCTCCTTCTCCCGCAAGGAAGGTGCCAGCCCTGAAAGCTGTTGCTGCTCTTCACCTTCCCTTCGCAGCCTATTCACAGGCACAACAGCCCTGGGGATCTGTGCTTTCCCAGAGATGCAACATCTCAAGGCGCCTGTTCTCGGCAGAGCCTCTTTCTGAAATCGCAAACGTCCGGCTCCTTCTCCCGCAAGGAAGGGGCCAGCCCTGACAGCTGTTGCTGCTCTTCACCTTCCCTTGGCAGCCTATTCACAGGCACAACAGCCCTGGGGATCTGTGCTTTCCCAGAGATGCAACATCTCAAGGCGCCTGTTCTCGGCAGAGCCTCTTTCTGAAATGGCAAACATCCGGCTCCTTCTCCCACAAGGAAGGGGACAGCCCTGAAAGTTGTTGCTGCTCTTCACCTTCCCTTGGCAGCCTATTCACAGGCACAACAGCCCTGGGGATCTGTGCTTTCCCAGAGATGCAACATCTCAAGGCGCCTGTTCTCGGCATAGCCTCTTTCTGAAATCGCAAACGTCCAGCTCCTTCTCCCGCAAGGAAGGGGCCAGCCCTGACAGCTGTTGCTGCTCTTCACCTTCCCTTGGCAGCCTATTCACAGGCACAACAGCCCTGGGGATCTGTGCTTTCCCAGAGATGCAACATCTCAAGGCGCCTGTTCTCGGCAGAGCCTCTTTCTGAAATGGCAAACGTCCGGCTCCTTCTCCCGGAAGGAAGGGGCCAGCCCTGACAGCTGTTGCTGCTCTTCACCTTCCCTTGGCAGCCTATTCACAGGCACAACAGCCCTGGGGATCTATGCTTTCCCAGAGACACAACATCTCATCGTACCCATTCTCGGCAGAGCCTTTTTTCCGAAAAGGCAAACGTCCGGCTCCTTCCCCGACAAGGAAGGTGCCAGCCCTGACAGCTGTTGCTGCTCTTCACCTTCCCTTGGCAGCCTATTCACAGGCACAACAGCCCTGGGGATCTGTGCTTTCCCAGAGACGCAACATCTCATCGTACCCATTCTCGGCAGAGCCTTTTTTCCAAAAAGGCAAACGTCCGGCTCCTTCCCCGACAAGGAAGGTGCCAGCCCTGACAGCTGTTGCTGCTCTTCACCTTCCCTTGGCAGCCTATTCACAGGCACAACAGCCCTGGGGATCTGTGCTTTCCCAGAGATGCAACATCTCAAGACGCCTGTTCTCGGCAGAGCCTCTTTCTGAAATGGCAAACATCCGGCTCCTTCTCCCACAAGGAAGGTGCCAGCCCTGACAGCTGTTGCTGCTCTTCACCTTCCCTTGGCAGCCTATTCACAGGCACAACAGCCCTGGGGATCTGTGCTTTCCCAGAGATGCAACATCTCAAGGCGCCTGTTCTCGGCATAGCCTCTTTCTGAAATCGCAAACGTCCGGCTCCTTCTCCCGCAAGGAAGGGGCCAGCCCTGACAGCTGTTGCTGCTCTTCACCTTCCCTTGGCAGCCTATTCACAGGCACAACAGCCCTGGGGATCTGTGCTTTCCCAGAGATGCAACATCTCAAGGCGCCTGTTCTCGGCAGAGCCTCTTTCTGAAATGGCAAACATCCGGCTCCTTCTCCCACAAGGAAGGGGACAGCCCTGAAAGTTGTTGCTGCTCTTCACCTTCCCTTCGCAGCCTATTCACAGGCACAACAGCCCTGGGGATCTGTGCTTTCCCAGAGATGCAACATCTCAAGGCGCCTGTTCTCGGCAGAGCCTCTTTCTGAAATCGCAAACGTCCGGCTCCTTCTCCCGCAAGGAAGGGGCCAGCCCTGACAGCTGTTGCTGCTCTTCACCTTCCCTTGGCAGCCTATTCACAGGCACAACAGCCCTGGGGATCTGTGCTTTCCCAGAGACACAACATCTCATCGTACCCATTCTCGGCAGAGCCTTTTTTCCGAAAAGGCAAACGTCCGGCTCCTTCCCCGACAAGGAAGGTGCCAGCCCTGACAGCTGTTGCTGCTCTTCACCTTCCCTTGGCAGCCTATTCACAGGCACAACAGCCCTGGGGATCTGTGCTTTCCCAGAGACGCAACATCTCATCGTACCCATTCTCGGCAGAGCCTTTTTTCCAAAAAGGCAAACGTCCGGCTCCTTCTCCCACAAGGAAGGTGCCAGCCCTGAAAGCTGTTGCTGCTCTTCACCTTCCCTTCGCAGCCTATTCACAGGCACAACAGCCCTGGGGATCTGTGCTTTCCCAGAGATGCAACATCTCAAGGCGCCTGTTCTCGGCAGAGCCTCTTTCTGAAATCGCAAACGTCCGGCTCCTTCTCCCGCAAGGAAGGGGCCAGCCCTGACAGCTGTTGCTGCTCTTCACCTTCCCTTGGCAGCCTATTCACAGGCACAACAGCCCTGGGGATCTGTGCTTTCCCAGAGATGCAACATCTCAAGGCGCCTGTTCTCGGCAGAGCCTCTTTCTGAAATGGCAAACATCCGGCTCCTTCTCCCACAAGGAAGGGGACAGCCCTGAAAGTTGTTGCTGCTCTTCACCTTCCCTTCGCAGCCTATTCACAGGCACAACAGCCCTGGGGATCTGTGCTTTCCCAGAGATGCAACATCTCAAGGCGCCTGTTCTCGGCATAGCCTCTTTCTGAAATCGCAAACGTCCGGCTCCTTCTCCCGCAAGGAAGGGGCCAGCCCTGACAGCTGTTGCTGCTCTTCACCTTCCCTTGGCAGCCTATTCACAGGCACAACAGCCCTGGGGATCTGTGCTTTCCCAGAGATGCAACATCTCAAGGCGCCTGTTCTCGGCAGAGCCTCTTTCTGAAATGGCAAACGTCCGGCTCCTTCTCCCGGAAGGAAGGGGCCAGCCCTGACAGCTGTTGCTGCTCTTCACCTTCCCTTGGCAGCCTATTCACAGGCACAACAGCCCTGGGGATCTATGCTTTCCCAGAGACAAAACATCTCATCGTACCCATTCTCGGCAGAGCCTTTTTTCCGAAAAGGCAAACGTCCGGCTCCTTCCCCGACAAGGAAGGTGCCAGCCCTGACAGCTGTTGCTGCTCTTCACCTTCCCTTGGCAGCCTATTCACAGGCACAACAGCCCTGGGGATCTGTGCTTTCCCAGAGACGCAACATCTCATCGTACCCATTCTCGGCAGAGCCTTTTTTCCAAAAAGGCAAACGTCCGGCTCCTTCCCCGACAAGGAAGGTGCCAGCCCTGAAAGGTGTTGCTGCTCTTCACCTTCCCTTGGCAGCCTATTCACAGGCACAACAGCCCTGGGGATCTGTGCTTTCCCAGAGATGCAACATCTCAAGACGCCTGTTCTCGGCAGAGCCTCTTTCTGAAATGGCAAACATCCGGCTCCTTCTCCCACAAGGAAGGTGCCAGCCCTGACAGCTGTTGCTGCTCTTCACCTTCCCTTGGCAGCCTATTCACAGGCACAACAGCCCTGGGGATCTGTGCTTTCCCAGAGATGCAACATCTCAAGGCGCCTGTTCTCGGCATAGCCTCTTTCTGAAATGGCAAACGTCCGGCTCCTTCTCCCACAAGGAAGGGGCCAGCCCTGACAGCTGTTGCTGCTCTTCACCTTCCCTTCGCAGCCTATTCACAGGCACAACAGCCCTGGGGATCTGTGCTTTCCCAGAGATGCAACATCTCAAGGCGCCTGTTCTCGGCAGAGCCTCTTTCTGAAATGGCAAACATCCGGCTCCTTCTCCCACAAGGAAGGGGACAGCCCTGAAAGTTGTTGCTGCTCTTCACCTTCCCTTGGCAGCCTATTCACAGGCACAACAGCCCTGGGGATCTGTGCTTTCCCAGAGATGCAACATCTCAAGGCGCCTGTTCTCGGCAGAGCCTCTTTCTGAAATGGCAAACGTCCGGCTCCTTCTCCCACAAGGAAGGGGACAGCCCTGACAGCTGTTGCTGCTCTTCACCTTCCCTTGGCAGCCTATTCACAGGCACAACAGCCCTGGGGATCTGTGCTTTCCCAGAGACACAACATCTCATCGTACCCATTCTCGGCAGAGCCTTTTTTCCGAAAAGGCAAACGTCCGGCTCCTTCCCCGACAAGGAAGGTGCCAGCCCTGACAGCTGTTGCTGCTCTTCACCTTCCCTTGGCAGCCTATTCACAGGCACAACAGCCCTGGGGATCTGTGCTTTCCCAGAGACGCAACATCTCATCGTACCCATTCTCGGCAGAGCCTTTTTACCGAAAAGGCAAACGTCCGGCTCCTTCTCCCGCAAGGAAGGTGCCAGCCCTGAAAGCTGTTGCTGCTCTTCACCTTCCCTTGGCAGCCTATTCACAGGCACAACAGCCCTGGGGATCTGTGCTTTCCCAGAGATGCAACATCTCAAGGCGCCTGTTCTCGGCAGAGCCTCTTTCTGAAATGGCAAACATCCGGCTCCTTCTCCCACAAGGAAGGGGACAGCCCTGAAAGTTGTTGCTGCTCTTCACCTTCCCTTCGCAGCCTATTCACAGGCACAACAGCCCTGGGGATCTGTGCTTTCCCAGAGATGCAACATCTCAAGGCGCCTGTTCTCGGCAGAGCCTCTTTCTGAAATCGCAACCGTCCGGCTCCTTCTCCCGCAAGGAAGGGGCCAGCCCTGACAGCTGTTGCTGCTCTTCACCTTCCCTTGGCAGCCTATTCACAGGCACAACAGCCCTGGGGATCTGTGCTTTCCCAGAGATGCAACATCTCAAGGCGCCTGTTCTCGGCAGAGCCTCTTTCTGAAATGGCAAACATCCGGCTCCTTCTCCCACAAGGAAGGGGCCAGCCCTGAAAGTTGTTGCTGCTCTTCACCTTCCCTTCGCAGCCTATTCACAGGCACAACAGCCCTGGGGATCTGTGCTTTCCCAGAGATGCAACATCTCAAGGCGCCTGTTCTCGGCAGAGCCTCTTTCTGAAATCGCAACCGTCCGGCTCCTTCTCCCGCAAGGAAGGGGCCAGCCCTGACAGCTGTTGCTGCTCTTCACCTTCCCTTGGCAGCCTATTCACAGGCACAACAGCCCTGGGGATCTGTGCTTTCCCAGAGACACAACATCTCATCGTACCCATTCTCGGCAGAGCCTTTTTTCCGAAAAGGCAAACGTCCGGCTCCTTCCCCGACAAGGAAGGTGCCAGCCCTGACAGCTGTTGCTGCTCTTCACCTTCCCTTGGCAGCCTATTCACAGGCACAACAGCCCTGGGGATCTGTGCTTTCCCAGAGACGCAACATCTCATCGTACCCATTCTCGGCAGAGCCTTTTTTCCAAAAAGGCAAACGTCCGGCTCCTTCTCCCGCAAGGAAGGTGCCAGCCCTGAAAGCTGTTGCTGCTCTTCACCTTCCCTTCGCAGCCTATTCACAGGCACAACAGCCCTGGGGATCTGTGCTTTCCCAGAGATGCAACATCTCAAGGCGCCTGTTCTCGGCAGAGCCTCTTTCTGAAATCGCAAACGTCCGGCTCCTTCTCCCGCAAGGAAGGGGCCAGCCCTGACAGCTGTTGCTGCTCTTCACCTTCCCTTGGCAGCCTATTCACAGGCACAACAGCCCTGGGGATCTGTGCTTTCCCAGAGATGCAACATCTCAAGGCGCCTGTTCTCGGCAGAGCCTCTTTCTGAAATGGCAAACATCCGGCTCCTTCTCCCACAAGGAAGGGGACAGCCCTGAAAGTTGTTGCTGCTCTTCACCTTCCCTTCGCAGCCTATTCACAGGCACAACAGCCCTGGGGATCTGTGCTTTCCCAGAGATGCAACATCTCAAGGCGCCTGTTCTCGGCATAGCCTCTTTCTGAAATGGCAAACGTCCGGCTCCTTCTCCCGCAAGGAAGGGGCCAGCCCTGACAGCTGTTGCTGCTCTTCACCTTCCCTTGGCAGCCTATTCACAGGCACAACAGCCCTGGGGATCTGTGCTTTCCCAGAGACACAACATCTCATCGTACCCATTCTCGGCAGAGCCTTTTTTCCGAAAAGGCAAACGTCCGGCTCCTTCCCCGACAAGGAAGGTGCCAGCCCTGACAGCTGTTGCTGCTCTTCACCTTCCCTTGGCAGCCTATTCACAGGCACAACAGCCCTGGGGATCTGTGCTTTCCCAGAGACGCAACATCTCATCGTACCCATTCTCGGCAGAGCCTTTTTTCCAAAAAGGCAAACGTCCGGCTCCTTCTCCCGCAAGGAAGGTGCCAGCCCTGAAAGCTGTTGCTGCTCTTCACCTTCCCTTCGCAGCCTATTCACAGGCACAACAGCCCTGGGGATCTGTGCTTTCCCAGAGATGCAACATCTCAAGGCGCCTGTTCTCGGCAGAGCCTCTTTCTGAAATCGCAAACGTCCGGCTCCTTCTCCCACAAGGAAGGGGACAGCCCTGACAGCTGTTGCTGCTCTTCACCTTCCCTTGGCAGCCTATTCACAGGCACAACAGCCCTGGGGATCTGTGCTTTCCCAGAGATGCAACATCTCAAGGCGCCTGTTCTCGGCAGAGCCTCTTTCTGAAATGGCAAACATCCGGCTCCTTCTCCCACAAGGAAGGGGACAGCCCTGAAAGTTGTTGCTGCTCTTCACCTTCCCTTCGCAGCCTATTCACAGGCACAACAGCCCTGGGGATCTGTGCTTTCCCAGAGATGCAACATCTCAAGGCGCCTGTTCTCGGCATAGCCTCTTTCTGAAATCGCAAACGTCCAGCTCCTTCTCCCGCAAGGAAGGGGCCAGCCCTGACAGCTGTTGCTGCTCTTCACCTTCCCTTGGCAGCCTATTCACAGGCACAACAGCCCTGGGGATCTGTGCTTTCCCAGAGATGCAACATCTCAAGGCGCCTGTTCTCGGCAGAGCCTCTTTCTGAAATGGCAAACGTCCGGCTCCTTCTCCCGCAAGGAAGGGGCCAGCCCTGACAGCTGTTGCTGCTCTTCACCTTCCCTTGGCAGCCTATTCACAGGCACAACAGCCCTGGGGATCTGTGCTTTCCCAGAGATGCAACATCTCATCGTACCCATTCTCGGCAGAGCCTTTTTTCCGAAAAGGCAAACGTCCGGCTCCTTCCCCGACAAGGAAGGTGCCAGCCCTGACAGCTGTTGCTGCTCTTCACCTTCCCTTGGCAGCCTATTCACAGGCACAACAGCCCTGGGGATCTGTGCTTTCCCAGAGATGCAACATCTCATCGTACCCATTCTCGGCAGAGCCTTTTTTCCAAAAAGGCATACGTCCGGCTCCTTCCCCGACAAGGAAGGTGCCAGCCCTGAAAGGTGTTGCTGCTCTTCACCTTCCCTTGGCAGCCTATTCACAGGCACAACAGCCCTGGGGATCTGTGCTTTCCCAGAGATGCAACATCTCAAGGCGCCTGTTCTCGGCAGAGCCTCTTTCTGAAATGGCAAACATCCGGCTCCTTCTCCCACAAGGAAGGTGCCAGCCCTGACAGCTGTTGCTGCTCTTCACCTTCCCTTGGCAGCCTATTCACAGGCACAACAGCCCTGGGGATCTGTGCTTTCCCAGAGATGCAACATCTCAAGGCGCCTGTTCTCGGCAGAGCCTCTTTCTGAAATGGCAAACATCCGGCTCCTTCCCCGACAAGGAAGGTGCCAGCCCTGACAGCTGTTGCTGCTCTTCACCTTCCCTTGGCAGCCTATTCACAGGCACAACAGCCCTGGGGATCTGTGCTTTCCCAGAGATGCAACATCTCAAGGCGCCTGTTCTCGGCAGAGCCTCTTTCTGAAATGGCAAACATCCGGCTCCTTCTCCCACAAGGAAGGGGACAGCCCTGAAAGTTGTTGCTGCTCTTCACCTTCCCTTGGCAGCCTATTCACAGGCACAACAGCCCTGGGGATCTGTGCTTTCCCAGAGATGCAACATCTCAAGGCGCCTGTTCTCGGCAGAGCCTCTTTCTGAAATGGCAAACGTCCGGCTCCTTCTCCCGGAAGGAAGGGGCCAGCCCTGACAGCTGTTGCTGCTCTTCACCTTCCCTTGGCAGCCTATTCACAGGCACAACAGCCCTGGGGATCTGTGCTTTCCCAGAGATGCAACATCTCAAGGCGCCTGTTCTCGGCAGAGCCTCTTTCTGAAATGGCAAACATCCGGCTCCTTCTCCCACAAGGAAGGGGACAGCCCTGAAAGTTGTTGCTGCTCTTCACCTTCCCTTGGCAGCCTATTCACAGGCACAACAGCCCTGGGGATCTGTGCTTTCCCAGAGATGCAACATCTCAAGGCGCCTGTTCTCGGCAGAGCCTCTTTCTGAAATCGCAAACGTCCGGCTCCTTCTCCCGCAAGGAAGGGGCCAGCCCTGACAGCTGTTGCTGCTCTTCACCTTCCCTTGGCAGCCTATTCACAGGCACAACAGCCCTGGGGATCTGTGCTTTCCCAGAGATGCAACATCTCAAGGCGCCTGTTCTCGGCAGAGCCTCTTTCTGAAATGGCAAACATCCGGCTCCTTCTCCCACAAGGAAGGGGACAGCCCTGAAAGTTGTTGCTGCTCTTCACCTTCCCTTCGCAGCCTATTCACAGGCACAACAGCCCTGGGGATCTGTGCTTTCCCAGAGATGCAACATCTCAAGGCGCCTGTTCTCGGCAGAGCCTCTTTCTGAAATGGCAAACGTCCGGCTCCTTCTCCCGGAAGGAAGGGGCCAGCCCTGACAACTGTTGCTGCTCTTCACCTTCCCTTGGCAGCCTATTCACAGGCACAACAGCCCTGGGGATCTGTGCTTTCCCAGAGACACAACATCTCATCGTACCCATTCTCGGCAGAGCCTTTTTTCCGAAAAGGCAAACGTCCGGCTCCTTCCCCGACAAGGAAGGTGCCAGCCCTGACAGCTGTTGCTGCTCTTCACCTTCCCTTGGCAGCCTATTCACAGGCACAACAGCCCTGGGGATCTGTGCTTTCCCAGAGACGCAACATCTCATCGTACCCATTCTCGGCAGAGCCTTTTTTCCAAAAAGGCAAACGTCCGGCTCCTTCTCCCGCAAGGAAGGTGCCAGCCCTGAACAGCTGTTGCTGCTCTTCACCTTCCCTTGGCAGCCTATTCACAGGCACAACAGCCCTGGGGATCTGTGCTTTCCCAGAGATGCAACATCTCAAGGCGCCTGTTCTCGGCAGAGCCTCTTTCTGAAATCGCAAACGTCCGGCTCCTTCTCCCGCAAGGAAGGGGCCAGCCCTGACAGCTGTTGCTGCTCTTCACCTTCCCTTGGCAGCCTATTCACAGGCACAACAGCCCTGGGGATCTGTGCTTTCCCAGAGATGCAACATCTCAAGGCGCCTGTTCTCGGCAGAGCCTCTTTCTGAAATGGCAAACGTCCGGCTCCTTCTCCCGGAAGGAAGGGGCCAGCCCTGACAGCTGTTGCTGCTCTTCACCTTCCCTTGGCAGCCTATTCACAGGCACAACAGCCCTGGGGATCTGTGCTTTCCCAGAGACACAACATCTCATCGTACCCATTCTCGGCAGAGCCTTTTTTCCGAAAAGGCAAACGTCCGGCTCCTTCCCCGACAAGGAAGGTGCCAGCCCTGACAGCTGTTGCTGCTCTTCACCTTCCCTTGGCAGCCTATTCACAGGCACAACAGCCCTGGGGATCTGTGCTTTCCCAGAGACGCAACATCTCATCGTACCCATTCTCGGCAGAGCCTTTTTTCCAAAAAGGCAAACGTCCGGCTCCTTCCCCGACAAGGAAGGTGCCAGCCCTGAAAGGTGTTGCTGCTCTTCACCTTCCCTTGGCAGCCTATTCACAGGCACAACAGCCCTGGGGATCTGTGCTTTCCCAGAGATGCAACATCTCAAGACGCCTGTTCTCGGCAGAGCCTCTTTCTGAAATGGCAAACATCCGGCTCCTTCTCCCACAAGGAAGGTGCCAGCCCTGACAGCTGTTGCTGCTCTTCACCTTCCCTTGGCAGCCTATTCACAGGCACAACAGCCCTGGGGATCTGTGCTTTCCCAGAGATGCAACATCTCAAGGCGCCTGTTCTCGGCAGAGCCTCTTTCTGAAATGGCAAACATCCGGCTCCTTCCCCGACAAGGAAGGTGCCAGCCCTGACAGCTGTTGCTGCTCTTCACCTTCCCTTGGCAGCCTATTCACAGGCACAACAGCCCTGGGGATCTGTGCTTTCCCAGAGATGCAACATCTCAAGGCGCCTGTTCTCGGCAGAGCCTCTTTCTGAAATGGCAAACATCCGGCTCCTTCTCCCACAAGGAAGGTGCCAGCCCTGACAGCTGTTGCTGCTCTTCACCTTCCCTTGGCAGCCTATTCACAGGCACAACAGCCCTGGGGATCTGTGCTTTCCCAGAGATGCAACATCTCAAGGCGCCTGTTCTTGGCAGAGCCTCTTTCTGAAATCGCAAACGTCCGGCTCCTTCTCCCGCAAGGAAGGGGCCAGCCCTGACAGCTGTTGCTGCTCTTCACCTTCCCTTGGCAGCCTATTCACAGGCACAACAGCCCTGGGGATCTGTGCTTTCCCAGAGATGCAACATCTCAAGGCGCCTGTTCTCGGCAGAGCCTCTTTCTGAAATGGCAAACATCCGGCTCCTTCTCCCACAAGGAAGGGGACAGCCCTGAAAGTTGTTGCTGCTCTTCACCTTCCCTTCGCAGCCTATTCACAGGCACAACAGCCCTGGGGATCTGTGCTTTCCCAGAGATGCAACATCTCAAGGCGCCTGTTCTCGGCAGAGCCTCTTTCTGAAATGGCAAACGTCCGGCTCCTTCTCCCGGAAGGAAGGGGCCAGCCCTGACAGCTGTTGCTGCTCTTCACCTTCCCTTGGCAGCCTATTCACAGGCACAACAGCCCTGGGGAGCTGTGCTTTCCCAGAGACACAACATCTCATCGTACCCATTCTCGGCAGAGCCTTTTTTCCGAAAAGGCAAACGTCCGGCTCCTTCCCCGACCAGAAGGTGCCAGCCCTGACAGCTGTTGCTGCTCTTCACCTTCCCTTGGCAGCCTATTCACAGGCACAACAGCCCTGGGGATCTGTGCTTTCCCAGAGACGCAACATCTCATCGTACCCATTCTCGGCAGAGCCTTTTTTCCAAAAAGGCAAACGTCCGGCTCCTTCTCCCGCAAGGAAGGTGCCAGCCCTGAAAGCTGTTGCTGCTCTTCACCTTCCCTTGGCAGCCTATTCACAGGCACAACAGCCCTGGGGATCTGTGCTTTCCCAGAGATGCAACATCTCAAGGCGCCTGTTCTCGGCAGAGCCTCTTTCTGAAATGGCAAACATCCGGCTCCTTCTCCCACAAGGAAGGGGACAGCCCTGAAAGTTGTTGCTGCTCTTCACCTTCCCTTGGCAGCCTATTCACAGGCACAACAGCCCTGGGGATCTGTGCTTTCCCAGAGATGCAACATCTCAAGGCGCCTGTTCTCGGCAGAGCCTCTTTCTGAAATGGCAAACATCCGGCTCCTTCTCCCACAAGGAAGGGGACAGCCCTGAAAGTTGTTGCTGCTCTTCACCTTCCCTTGGCAGCCTATTCACAGGCACAACAGCCCTGGGGATCTGTGCTTTCCCAGAGATGCAACATCTCAAGGCGCCTGTTCTCGGCAGAGCCTCTTTCTGAAATGGCAAACGTCCGGCTCCTTCTCCCGCAAGGAAGGGGCCAGCCCTGACAGCTGTTGCTGCTCTTCACCTTCCCTTGGCAGCCTATTCACAGGCACAACAGCCCTGGGGATCTGTGCTTTCCCAGAGATGCAACATCTCAAGGCGCCTGTTCTCGGCAGAGCCTCTTTCTGAAATGGCAAACATCCGGCTCCTTCTCCCACAAGGAAGGGGACAGCCCTGAAAGTTGTTGCTGCTCTTCACCTTCCCTTCGCAGCCTATTCACAGGCACAACAGCCCTGGGGATCTGTGCTTTCCCAGAGATGCAACATCTCAAGGCGCCTGTTCTCGGCAGAGCCTCTTTCTGAAATCGCAACCGTCCGGCTCCTTCTCCCGCAAGGAAGGGGCCAGCCCTGAAAGCTGTTGCTGCTCTTCACCTTCCCTTGGCAGCCTATTCACAGGCACAACAGCCCTGGGGATCTGTGCTTTCCCAGAGATGCAACATCTCAAGGCGCCTGTTCTCGGCAGAGCCTCTTTCTGAAATGGCAAACATCCGGCTCCTTCTCCCACAAGGAAGGGGACAGCCCTGAAAGTTGTTGCTGCTCTTCACCTTCCCTTCGCAGCCTATTCACAGGCACAACAGCCCTGGGGATCTGTGCTTTCCCAGAGATGCAACATCTCAAGGCGCCTGTTCTCGGCAGAGCCTCTTTCTGAAATCGCAAACGTCCGGCTCCTTCTCCCGCAAGGAAGGGGCCAGCCCTGACAGCTGTTGCTGCTCTTCACCTTCCCTTGGCAGCCTATTCACAGGCACAACAGCCCTGGGGATCTGTGCTTTCCCAGAGATGCAACATCTCAAGGCGCCTGTTCTCGGCAGAGCCTCTTTCTGAAATGGCAAACGTCCGGCTCCTTCTCCCGGAAGGAAGGGGCCAGCCCTGACAGCTGTTGCTGCTCTTCACCTTCCCTTGGCAGCCTATTCACAGGCACAACAGCCCTGGGGATCTGTGCTTTCCCAGAGACACAACATCTCATCGTACCCATTCTCGGCAGAGCCTTTTTTCCGAAAAGGCAAACGTCCGGCTCCTTCCCCGACAAGGAAGGTGCCAGCCCTGAACAGCTGTTGCTGCTCTTCACCTTCCCTTGGCAGCCTATTCACAGGCACAACAGCCCTGGGGATCTGTGCTTTCCCAGAGACGCAACATCTCATCGTACCCATTCTCGGCAGAGCCTTTTTTCCAAAAAGGCAAACGTCCGGCTCCTTCTCCCGCAAGGAAGGTGCCAGCCCTGAAAGCTGTTGCTGCTCTTCACCTTCCCTTCGCAGCCTATTCACAGGCACAACAGCCCTGGGGATCTGTGCTTTCCCAGAGATGCAACGTCTCAAGGCGCCTGTTCTCGGCAGAGGCTTTGTTCCGAAAAGGCAACGTCCGGCTCCTTCTCCCACAAGGAAGGGGCCAGCCCTGACAGCTGTTGCTGCTCTTCACCTTCCCTTGGCAGCCTATTCACAGGCACAACAGCCCTGGGGATCTGTGCTTTCCCAGAGATGCAACATCTCAAGGCGCCTGTTCTCGGCAGAGCCTCTTTCTGAAATGGCAAACGTCCGGCTCCTTCTCCCGGAAGGAAGGGGCCAGCCCTGACAGCTGTTGCTGCTCTTCACCTTCCCTTGGCAGCCTATTCACAGGCACAACAGCCCTGGGGATCTGTGCTTTCCCAGAGATGCAACATCTCAAGACGCCTGTTCTCGGCATAGCCTCTTTCTGAAATGGCAAACATCCGGCTCCTTCTCCCACAAGGAAGGTGCCAGCCCTGACAGCTGTTGCTGCTCTTCACCTTCCCTTGGCAGCCTATTCACAGGCACAACAGCCCTGGGGATCTGTGCTTTCCCAGAGATGCAACATCTCAAGACGCCTGTTCTCGGCAGAGCCTCTTTCTGAAATGGCAAACATCCGGCTCCTTCCCCGACAAGGAAGGTGCCAGCCCTGACAGCTGTTGCTGCTCTTCACCTTCCCTTGGCAGCCTATTCACAGGCACAACAGCCCTGGGGATCTGTGCTTTCCCAGAGATGCAACATCTCAAGGCGCCTGTTCTCGGCAGAGCCTCTTTCTGAAATGGCAAACATCCGGCTCCTTCTCCCACAAGGAAGGTGCCAGCCCTGACAGCTGTTGCTGCTCTTCACCTTCCCTTGGCAGCCTATTCACAGGCACAACAGCCCTGGGGATCTGTGCTTTCCCAGAGATGCAACATCTCAAGGCGCCTGTTCTCGGCAGAGCCTCTTTCTGAAATCGCAAACATCCGGCTCCTTCTCCCGCAAGGAAGGGGCCAGCCCTGACAGCTGTTGCTGCTCTTCACCTTCCCTTGGCAGCCTATTCACAGGCACAACAGCCCTGGGGATCTGTGCTTTCCCAGAGACACAACATCTCATCGTACCCATTCTCGGCAGAGCCTTTTTTCCGAAAAGGCAAACGTCCGGCTCCTTCCCCGACAAGGAAGGTGCCAGCCCTGAACAGCTGTTGCTGCTCTTCACCTTCCCTTGGCAGCCTATTCACAGGCACAACAGCCCTGGGGATCTGTGCTTTCCCAGAGACGCAACATCTCATCGTACCCATTCTCGGCAGAGCCTTTTTTCCAAAAAGGCAAACGTCCGGCTCCTTCTCCCGCAAGGAAGGTGCCAGCCCTGAAAGCTGTTGCTGCTCTTCACCTTCCCTTGGCAGCCTATTAACAGGCACAACAGCCCTGGGGATCTGTGCTTTCCCAGAGATGCAACGTCTCAAGGCGCCTGTTCTCGGCAGAGGCTTTGTTCCGAAAAGGCAACGTCCGGCTCCTTCTCCCACCAGGAAGGGGCCAGCCCTGACAGCTGTTGCTGCTCTTCACCTTCCCTTGGCAGCCTATTCACAGGCACAACAGCCCTGGGGATCTGTGCTTTCCCAGAGATGCAACATCTCAAGGCGCCTGTTCTCGGCAGAGCCTCTTTCTGAAATGGCAAACGTCCGGCTCCTTCTCCCACAAGGAAGGGGCCAGCCCTGACAGCTGTTGCTGCTCTTCACCTTCCCTTGGCAGCCTATTCACAGGCACAACAGCCCTGGGGATCTGTGCTTTCCCAGAGACACAACATCTCATCGTACCCATTCTCGGCAGAGCCTTTTTTCCGAAAAGGCAAACGTCCGGCTCCTTCCCCGACAAGGAAGGTGCCAGCCCTGACAGCTGTTGCTGCTCTTCACCTTCCCTTGGCAGCCTATTCACAGGCACAACAGCCCTGGGGATCTGTGCTTTCCCAGAGACGCAACATCTCATCGTACCCATTCTCGGCAGAGCCTTTTTTCCAAAAAGGCAAACGTCCGGCTCCTTCCCTGACAAGGAAGGTGCCAGCCCTGAAAGGTGTTGCTGCTCTTCACCTTCCCTTGGCAGCCTATTCACAGGCACAACAGCCCTGGGGATCTGTGCTTTCCCAGAGATGCAACATCTCAAGACGCCTGTTCTCGGCATAGCCTCTTTCTGAAATGGCAAACATCCGGCTCCTTCTCCCACAAGGAAGGTGCCAGCCCTGACAGCTGTTGCTGCTCTTCACCTTCCCTTGGCAGCCTATTCACAGGCACAACAGCCCTGGGGATCTGTGCTTTCCCAGAGATGCAACATCTCAAGGCGCCTGTTCTCGGCAGAGCCTCTTTCTGAAATGGCAAACATCCGGCTCCTTCCCCGACAAGGAAGGTGCCAGCCCTGACAGCTGTTGCTGCTCTTCACCTTCCCTTGGCAGCCTATTCACAGGCACAACAGCCCTGGGGATCTGTGCTTTCCCAGAGATGCAACATCTCAAGGCGCCTGTTCTCGGCAGAGTCTCTTTCTGAAATGGCAAACATCCGGCTCCTTCTCCCACAAGGAAGGTGCCAGCCCTGACAGCTGTTGCTGCTCTTCACCTTCCCTTGGCAGCCTATTCACAGGCACAACAGCCCTGGGGATCTGTGCTTTCCCAGAGATGCAACATCTCAAGGCGCCTGTTCTCGGCAGAGCCTCTTTCTGAAATCGCAAACGTCCGGCTCCTTCTCCCGCAAGGAAGGGGCCAGCCCTGACAGCTGTTGCTGCTCTTCACCTTCCCTTGGCAGCCTATTCACAGGCACAACAGCCCTGGGGATCTGTGCTTTCCCAGAGATGCAACATCTCAAGGCGCCTGTTCTCGGCAGAGCCTCTTTCTGAAATGGCAAACATCCGGCTCCTTCTCCCACAAGGAAGGGGACAGCCCTGAAAGTTGTTGCTGCTCTTCACCTTCCCTTCGCAGCCTATTCACAGGCACAACAGCCCTGGGGATCTGTGCTTTCCCAGAGATGCAACATCTCAAGGCGCCTGTTCTCGGCAGAGCCTCTTTCTGAAATGGCAAACGTCCGGCTCCTTCTCCCGGAAGGAAGGGGCCAGCCCTGACAGCTGTTGCTGCTCTTCACCTTCCCTTGGCAGCCTATTCACAGGCACAACAGCCCTGGGGATCTGTGCTTTCCCAGAGATGCAACATCTCAAGGCGCCTGTTCTCGGCAGAGCCTCTTTCTGAAATGGCAAACATCCGGCTCCTTCTCCCACAAGGAAGGGGACAGCCCTGAAAGTTGTTGCTGCTCTTCACCTTCCCTTCGCAGCCTATTCACAGGCACAACAGCCCTGGGGATCTGTGCTTTCCCAGAGATGCAACATCTCAAGGCGCCTGTTCTCGGCATAGCCTCTTTCTGAAATCGCAAACGTCCGGCTCCTTCTCCCGCAAGGAAGGGGCCAGCCCTGAAAGCTGTTGCTGCTCTTCACCTTCCCTTGGCAGCCTATTCACAGGCACAACAGCCCTGGGGATCTGTGCTTTCCCAGAGATGCAACATCTCAAGGCGCCTGTTCTCGGCAGAGCCTCTTTCTGAAATGGCAAACATCCGGCTCCTTCTCCCACAAGGAAGGGGACAGCCCTGAAAGTTGTTGCTGCTCTTCACCTTCCCTTCGCAGCCTATTCACAGGCACAACAGCCCTGGGGATCTGTGCTTTCCCAGAGATGCAACATCTCAAGGCGCCTGTTCTCGGCAGAGCCTCTTTCTGAAATCGCAAACGTCCGGGTCCTTCTCCCGCAAGGAAGGGGCCAGCCCTGACAGCTGTTGCTGCTCTTCACCTTCCCTTGGCAGCCTATTCACAGGCACAACAGCCCTGGGGATCTGTGCTTTCCCAGAGATGCAACATCTCAAGGCGCCTGTTCTCGGCAGAGCCTCTTTCTGAAATGGCAAACATCCGGCTCCTTCTCCCGGAAGGAAGGGGCCAGCCCTGACAGCTGTTGCTGCTCTTCACCTTCCCTTCGCAGCCTATTCACAGGCACAACAGCCCTGGGGATCTGTGCTTTCCCAGAGATGCAACATCTCAAGGCGCCTGTTCTCGGCAGAGCCTCTTTCTGAAATGGCAAACGTCCGGCTCCTTCTCCCGGAAGGAAGGGGCCAGCCCTGACAGCTGTTGCTGCTCTTCACCTTCCCTTGGCAGCCTATTCACAGGCACAACAGCCCTGGGGATCTGTGCTTTCCCAGAGATGCAACATCTCAAGGCGCCTGTTCTCGGCAGAGCCTCTTTCTGAAATGGCAAACATCCGGCTCCTTCTCCCACAAGGAAGGGGACAGCCCTGAAAGTTGTTGCTGCTCTTCACCTTCCCTTCGCAGCCTATTCACAGGCACAACAGCCCTGGGGATCTGTGCTTTCCCAGAGATGCAACATCTCAAGGCGCCTGTTCTCGGCAGAGCCTCTTTCTGAAATGGCAAAAGTCCGGCTCCTTCTCCCGGAAGGAAGGGGCCAGCCCTGACAGCTGTTGCTGCTCTTCACCTTCCCTTGGCAGCCTATTCACAGGCACAACAGCCCTGGGGATCTGTGCTTTCCCAGAGATGCAACATCTCAAGGCGCCTGTTCTCGGCAGAGCCTCTTTCTGAAATGGCAAACATCCGGCTCCTTCTCCCACAAGGAAGGGGACAGCCCTGAAAGTTGTTGCTGCTCTTCACCTTCCCTTGGCAGCCTATTCACAGGCACAACAGCCCTGGGGATCTGTGCTTTCCCAGAGATGCAACATCTCAAGGCGCCTGTTCTCGGCAGAGCCTCTTTCTGAAATGGCAAACGTCCGGCTCCTTCTCCCGGAAGGAAGGGGCCAGCCCTGACAGCTGTTGCTGCTCTTCACCTTCCCTTGGCAGCCTATTCACAGGCACAACAGCCCTGGGGATCTGTGCTTTCCCAGAGATGCAACATCTCAAGGCGCCTGTTCTCGGCAGAGCCTCTTTCTGAAATGGCAAACATCCGGCTCCTTCTCCCACAAGGAAGGGGACAGCCCTGAAAGTTGTTGCTGCTCTTCACCTTCCCTTCGCAGCCTATTCACAGGCACAACAGCCCTGGGGATCTGTGCTTTCCCAGAGATGCAACATCTCAAGGCGCCTGTTCTCGGCAGAGCCTCTTTCTGAAATCGCAAACGTCCGGCTCCTTCTCCCGCAAGGAAGGGGCCAGCCCTGACAGCTGTTGCTGCTCTTCACCTTCCCTTGGCAGCCTATTCACAGGCACAACAGCCCTGGGGATCTGTGCTTTCCCAGAGATGCAACATCTCAAGGCGCCTGTTCTCGGCAGAGCCTCTTTCTGAAATGGCAAACATCCGGCTCCTTCTCCCACAAGGAAGGTGCCAGCCCTGACAGCTGTTGCTGCTCTTCACCTTCCCTTGGCAGCCTATTCACAGGCACAACAGCCCTGGGGATCTGTGCTTTCCCAGAGACGCAACATCTCATCGTACCCATTCTCGGCAGAGCCTTTTTTCCAAAAAGGCAAAC
This sequence comes from Gypaetus barbatus, assembly GCA_028022735.1. Classification (NCBI taxonomy): domain Eukaryota; kingdom Metazoa; phylum Chordata; class Aves; order Accipitriformes; family Accipitridae; genus Gypaetus; species Gypaetus barbatus. Next base: position 9,799,334 of record CM051549.1, on the reverse strand, counting down.
GTCCGGCTCCTTCTCCCGCAAGGAAGGTGCCAGCCCTGAAAGCTGTTGCTGCTCTTCACCTTCCCTTCGCAGCCTATTCACAGGCACAACAGCCCTGGGGATCTGTGCTTTCCCAGAGATGCAACATCTCAAGGCGCCTGTTCTCGGCAGAGCCTCTTTCTGAAATCGCAAACGTCCGGCTCCTTCTCCCGCAAGGAAGGGGCCAGCCCTGACAGCTGTTGCTGCTCTTCACCTTCCCTTGGCAGCCTATTCACAGGCACAACAGCCCTGGGGATCTGTGCTTTCCCAGAGATGCAACATCTCAAGGCGCCTGTTCTCGGCAGAGCCTCTTTCTGAAATGGCAAACGTCCGGCTCCTTCTCCCACAAGGAAGGGGCCAGCCCTGACAGCTGTTGCTGCTCTTCACCTTCCCTTGGCAGCCTATTCACAGGCACAACAGCCCTGGGGATCTGTGCTTTCCCAGAGATGCAACATCTCAAGGCGCCTGTTCTCGGCATAGCCTCTTTCTGAAATGGCAAACATCCGGCTCCTTCCCCGACAAGGAAGGTGCCAGCCCTGACAGCTGTTGCTGCTCTTCACCTTCCCTTGGCAGCCTATTCACAGGCACAACAGCCCTGGGGATCTGTGCTTTCCCAGAGATGCAACATCTCAAGGCGCCTGTTCTCGGCAGAGCCTCTTTCTGAAATGGCAAACATCCGGCTCCTTCTCCCACAAGGAAGGGGCCAGCCCTGACAGCTGTTGCTGCTCTTCACCTTCCCTTGGCAGCCTATTCACAGGCACAACAGCCCTGGGGATCTGTGCTTTCCCAGAGATGCAACATCTCAAGGCGCCTGTTCTCGGCAGAGCCTCTTTCTGAAATCGCAAACGTCCGGCTCCTTCTCCCACAAGGAAGGGGACAGCCCTGAAAGTTGTTGCTGCTCTTCACCTTCCCTTGGCAGCCTATTCACAGGCACAACAGCCCTGGGGATCTGTGCTTTCCCAGAGATGCAACATCTCAAGGCGCCTGTTCTCGGCAGAGCCTCTTTCTGAAATGGCAAACGTCCGGCTCCTTCTCCCGGAAGGAAGGGGCCAGCCCTGACAGCTGTTGCTGCTCTTCACCTTCCCTTGGCAGCCTATTCACAGGCACAACAGCCCTGGGGATCTGTGCTTTCCCAGAGACACAACATCTCATCGTACCCATTCTCGGCAGAGCCTTTTTTCCGAAAAGTCAAACGTCCGGCTCCTTCCCCGACCAGAAGGTGCCAGCCCTGACAGCTGTTGCTGCTCTTCACCTTCCCTTGGCAGCCTATTCACAGGCACAACAGCCCTGGGGATCTGTGCTTTCCCAGAGACGCAACATCTCATCGTACCCATTCTCGGCAGAGCCTTTTTTCCAAAAAGGCAAACGTCCGGCTCCTTCTCCCGCAAGGAAGGTGCCAGCCCTGAAAGCTGTTGCTGCTCTTCACCTTCCCTTGGCAGCCTATTCACAGGCACAACAGCCCTGGGGATCTGTGCTTTCCCAGAGATGCAACATCTCAAGGCGCCTGTTCTCGGCAGAGCCTCTTTCTGAAATGGCAAACATCCGGCTCCTTCTCCCACAAGGAAGGGGACAGCCCTGAAAGTTGTTGCTGCTCTTCACCTTCCCTTCGCAGCCTATTCACAGGCACAACAGCCCTGGGGATCTGTGCTTTCCCAGAGATGCAACATCTCAAGGCGCCTGTTCTCGGCATAGCCTCTTTCTGAAATGGCAAACATCCGGCTCCTTCCCCGACAAGGAAGGTGCCAGCCCTGACAGCTGTTGCTGCTCTTCACCTTCCCTTGGCAGCCTATTCACAGGCACAACAGCCCTGGGGATCTGTGCTTTCCCAGAGATGCAACATCTCAAGGCGCCTGTTCTCGGCAGAGCCTCTTTCTGAAATGGCAAACATCCGGCTCCTTCTCCCACAAGGAAGGGGACAGCCCTGAAAGTTGTTGCTGCTCTTCACCTTCCCTTGGCAGCCTATTCACAGGCACAACAGCCCTGGGGATCTGTGCTTTCCCAGAGATGCAACATCTCAAGGCGCCTGTTCTCGGCAGAGCCTCTTTCTGAAATGGCAAACGTCCGGCTCCTTCTCCCGCAAGGAAGGGGCCAGCCCTGACAGCTGTTGCTGCTCTTCACCTTCCCTTGGCAGCCTATTCACAGGCACAACAGCCCTGGGGATCTGTGCTTTCCCAGAGATGCAACATCTCAAGGCGCCTGTTCTCGGCAGAGCCTCTTTCTGAAATGGCAAACATCCGGCACCTTCTCCCACAAGGAAGGGGACAGCCCTGAAAGTTGTTGCTGCTCTTCACCTTCCCTTCGCAGCCTATTCACAGGCACAACAGCCCTGGGGATCTGTGCTTTCCCAGAGATGCAACATCTCAAGGTGCCTGTTCTCGGCATAGCCTCTTTCTGAAATCGCAAACGTCCGGCTCCTTCTCCCGCAAGGAAGGGGCCAGCCCTGAAAGCTGTTGCTGCTCTTCACCTTCCCTTGGCAGCCTATTCACAGGCACAACAGCCCTGGGGATCTGTGCTTTCCCAGAGATGCAACATCTCAAGGCGCCTGTTCTCGGCAGAGCCTCTTTCTGAAATGGCAAACATCCGGCTCCTTCTCCCACAAGGAAGGGGACAGCCCTGAAAGTTGTTGCTGCTCTTCACCTTCCCTTCGCAGCCTATTCACAGGCACAACAGCCCTGGGGATCTGTGCTTTCCCAGAGATGCAACATCTCAAGGCGCCTGTTCTCGGCAGAGCCTCTTTCTGAAATCGCAAACGTCCGGCTCCTTCTCCCGCAAGGAAGGGGCCAGCCCTGACAGCTGTTGCTGCTCTTCACCTTCCCTTGGCAGCCTATTCACAGGCACAACAGCCCTGGGGATCTGTGCTTTCCCAGAGACGCAACATCTCATCGTACCCATTCTCGGCAGAGCCTTTTTTCCAAAAAGGCAAACGTCCGGCTCCTTCCCCGACAAGGAAGGTGCCAGCCCTGAAAGGTGTTGCTGCTCTTCACCTTCCCTTGGCAGCCTATTCACAGGCACAACAGCCCTGGGGATCTGTGCTTTCCCAGAGATGCAACATCTCAAGACGCCTGTTCTCGGCAGAGCCTCTTTCTGAAATGGCAAACATCCGGCTCCTTCTCCCACAAGGAAGGTGCCAGCCCTGACAGCTGTTGCTGCTCTTCACCTTCCCTTGGCAGCCTATTCACAGGCACAACAGCCCTGGGGATCTGTGCTTTCCCAGAGATGCAACATCTCAAGGCGCCTGTTCTCGGCAGAGCCTCTTTCTGAAATGGCAAACATCCGGCTCCTTCCCCGACAAGGAAGGTGCCAGCCCTGACAGCTGTTGCTGCTCTTCACCTTCCCTTGGCAGCCTATTCACAGGCACAACAGCCCTGGGGATCTGTGCTTTCCCAGAGATGCAACATCTCAAGGCGCCTGTTCTCGGCAGAGCCTCTTTCTGAAATGGCAAACATCCGGCTCCTTCTCCCACAAGGAAGGGGACAGCCCTGAAAGTTGTTGCTGCTCTTCACCTTCCCTTGGCAGCCTATTCACAGGCACAACAGCCCTGGGGATCTGTGCTTTCCCAGAGATGCAACATCTCAAGGCGCCTGTTCTCGGCAGAGCCTCTTTCTGAAATCGCAACCGTCCGGCTCCTTCTCCCGCAAGGAAGGGGCCAGCCCTGACAGCTGTTGCTGCTCTTCACCTTCCCTTGGCAGCCTATTCACAGGCACAACAGCCCTGGGGATCTGTGCTTTCCCAGAGATGCAACATCTCAAGGCGCCTGTTCTCGGCAGAGCCTCTTTCTGAAATGGCAAACGTCCGGCTCCTTCTCCCACAAGGAAGGGGACAGCCCTGAAAGTTGTTGCTGCTCTTCACCTTCCCTTCGCAGCCTATTCACAGGCACAACAGCCCTGGGGATCTGTGCTTTCCCAGAGATGCAACATCTCAAGGCGCCTGTTCTCGGCAGAGCCTCTTTCTGAAATGGCAAACGTCCGGCTCCTTCTCCCGGAAGGAAGGGGCCAGCCCTGACAGCTGTTGCTGCTCTTCACCTTCCCTTGGCAGCCTATTCACAGGCACAACAGCCCTGGGGATCTGTGCTTTCCCAGAGACGCAACATCTCATCGTACCCATTCTCGGCAGAGCCTTTTTTCCAAAAAGGCAAACGTCCGGCTCCTTCTCCCGCAAGGAAGGTGCCAGCCCTGAAAGCTGTTGCTGCTCTTCACCTTCCCTTGGCAGCCTATTCACAGGCACAACAGCCCTGGGGATCTGTGCTTTCCCAGAGATGCAACATCTCAAGGCGCCTGTTCTCGGCAGAGCCTCTTTCTGAAATGGCAAACATCCGGCTCCTTCTCCCACAAGGAAGGGGACAGCCCTGAAAGTTGTTGCTGCTCTTCACCTTCCCTTCGCAGCCTATTCACAGGCACAACAGCCCTGGGGATCTGTGCTTTCCCAGAGATGCAACATCTCAAGGCGCCTGTTCTCGGCAGAGCCTCTTTCTGAAATGGCAAACATCCGGCTCCTTCCCCGACAAGGAAGGTGCCAGCCCTGACAGCTGTTGCTGCTCTTCACCTTCCCTTGGCAGCCTATTCACAGGCACAACAGCCCTGGGGATCTGTGCTTTCCCAGAGATGCAACATCTCAAGGCGCCTGTTCTCGGCAGAGCCTCTTTCTGAAATGGCAAACATCCGGCTCCTTCTCCCACAAGGAAGGGGACAGCCCTGAAAGTTGTTGCTGCTCTTCACCTTCCCTTGGCAGCCTATTCACAGGCACAACAGCCCTGGGGATCTGTGCTTTCCCAGAGATGCAACATCTCAAGGCGCCTGTTCTCGGCAGAGCCTCTTTCTGAAATGGCAAACGTCCGGCTCCTTCTCCCGCAAGGAAGGGGCCAGCCCTGACAGCTGTTGCTGCTCTTCACCTTCCCTTGGCAGCCTATTCACAGGCACAACAGCCCTGGGGATCTGTGCTTTCCCAGAGATGCAACATCTCAAGGCGCCTGTTCTCGGCAGAGCCTCTTTCTGAAATGGCAAACATCCGGCACCTTCTCCCACAAGGAAGGGGACAGCCCTGAAAGTTGTTGCTGCTCTTCACCTTCCCTTCGCAGCCTATTCACAGGCACAACAGCCCTGGGGATCTGTGCTTTCCCAGAGATGCAACATCTCAAGGTGCCTGTTCTCGGCATAGCCTCTTTCTGAAATCGCAAACGTCCGGCTCCTTCTCCCGCAAGGAAGGGGCCAGCCCTGAAAGCTGTTGCTGCTCTTCACCTTCCCTTGGCAGCCTATTCACAGGCACAACAGCCCTGGGGATCTGTGCTTTCCCAGAGATGCAACATCTCAAGGCGCCTGTTCTCGGCAGAGCCTCTTTCTGAAATGGCAAACATCCGGCTCCTTCTCCCACAAGGAAGGGGACAGCCCTGAAAGTTGTTGCTGCTCTTCACCTTCCCTTCGCAGCCTATTCACAGGCACAACAGCCCTGGGGATCTGTGCTTTCCCAGAGATGCAACATCTCAAGGCGCCTGTTCTCGGCAGAGCCTCTTTCTGAAATGGCAAACGTCCGGCTCCTTCTCCCGGAAGGAAGGGGCCAGCCCTGACAGCTGTTGCTGCTCTTCACCTTCCCTTGGCAGCCTATTCACAGGCACAACAGCCCTGGGGATCTGTGCTTTCCCAGAGATGCAACATCTCATCGTACCCATTCTCGGCAGAGCCTTTTTTCCGAAAAGGCAAACGTCCGGCTCCTTCTCCCACAAGGAAGGGGCCAGCCCTGACAGCTGTTGCTGCTCTTCACCTTCCCTTGGCAGCCTATTCACAGGCACAACAGCCCTGGGGATCTGTGCTTTCCCAGAGATGCAACATCTCAAGGCGCCTGTTCTCGGCAGAGCCTCTTTCTGAAATGGCAAACATCCGGCTCCTTCTCCCACAAGGAAGGGGACAGCCCTGAAAGTTGTTGCTGCTCTTCACCTTCCCTTCGCAGCCTATTCACAGGCACAACAGCCCTGGGGATCTGTGCTTTCCCAGAGATGCAACATCTCAAGGCGCCTGTTCTCGGCAGAGCCTCTTTCTGAAATGGCAAACGTCCGGCTCCTTCTCCCGGAAGGAAGGGGCCAGCCCTGACAGCTGTTGCTGCTCTTCACCTTCCCTTGGCAGCCTATTCACAGGCACAACAGCCCTGGGGATCTGTGCTTTCCCAGAGATGCAACATCTCAAGGCGCCTGTTCTCGGCAGAGCCTCTTTCTGAAATGGCAAACATCCGGCTCCTTCTCCCACAAGGAAGGGGACAGCCCTGAAAGTTGTTGCTGCTCTTCACCTTCCCTTGGCAGCCTATTCACAGGCACAACAGCCCTGGGGATCTGTGCTTTCCCAGAGATGCAACATCTCAAGGCGCCTGTTCTCGGCAGAGCCTCTTTCTGAAATGGCAAACGTCCGGCTCCTTCTCCCGCAAGGAAGGGGCCAGCCCTGACAGCTGTTGCTGCTCTTCACCTTCCCTTGGCAGCCTATTCACAGGCACAACAGCCCTGGGGATCTGTGCTTTCCCAGAGATGCAACATCTCAAGGCGCCTGTTCTCGGCAGAGCCTCTTTCTGAAATGGCAAACATCCGGCTCCTTCTCCCACAAGGAAGGGGACAGCCCTGAAAGTTGTTGCTGCTCTTCACCTTCCCTTGGCAGCCTATTCACAGGCACAACAGCCCTGGGGATCTGTGCTTTCCCAGAGATGCAACATCTCAAGGCGCCTGTTCTCGGCAGAGCCTCTTTCTGAAATCGCAAACGTCCGGCTCCTTCTCCCGCAAGGAAGGGGCCAGCCCTGACAGCTGTTGCTGCTCTTCACCTTCCCTTGGCAGCCTATTCACAGGCACAACAGCCCTGGGGATCTGTGCTTTCCCAGAGATGCAACATCTCAAGGCGCCTGTTCTCGGCAGAGCCTCTTTCTGAAATGGCAAACATCCGGCTCCTTCTCCCACAAGGAAGGGGACAGCCCTGAAAGTTGTTGCTGCTCTTCACCTTCCCTTCGCAGCCTATTCACAGGCACAACAGCCCTGGGGATCTGTGCTTTCCCAGAGATGCAACATCTCAAGGCGCCTGTTCTCGGCAGAGCCTCTTTCTGAAATCGCAAACGTCCGGCTCCTTCTCCCGCAAGGAAGGGGCCAGCCCTGACAGCTGTTGCTGCTCTTCACCTTCCCTTGGCAGCCTATTCACAGGCACAACAGCCCTGGGGATCTGTGCTTTCCCAGAGATGCAACATCTCAAGGCGCCTGTTCTCGGCAGAGCCTCTTTCTGAAATGGCAAACATCCGGCTCCTTCTCCCACAAGGAAGGGGACAGCCCTGAAAGTTGTTGCTGCTCTTCACCTTCCCTTCGCAGCCTATTCACAGGCACAACAGCCCTGGGGATCTGTGCTTTCCCAGAGATGCAACATCTCAAGGCGCCTGTTCTCGGCAGAGCCTCTTTCTGAAATGGCAAACGTCCGGCTCCTTCTCCCGGAAGGAAGGGGCCAGCCCTGACAGCTGTTGCTGCTCTTCACCTTCCCTTGGCAGCCTATTCACAGGCACAACAGCCCTGGGGATCTGTGCTTTCCCAGAGACACAACATCTCATCGTACCCATTCTCGGCAGAGCCTTTTTTCCGAAAAGGCAAACGTCCGGCTCCTTCCCCGACAAGGAAGGTGCCAGCCCTGACAGCTGTTGCTGCTCTTCACCTTCCCTTGGCAGCCTATTCACAGGCACAACAGCCCTGGGGATCTGTGCTTTCCCAGAGACGCAACATCTCATCGTACCCATTCTCGGCAGAGCCTTTTTTCCAAAAAGGCAAACGTCCGGCTCCTTCTCCCGCAAGGAAGGTGCCAGCCCTGAAAGCTGTTGCTGCTCTTCACCTTCCCTTCGCAGCCTATTCACAGGCACAACAGCCCTGGGGATCTGTGCTTTCCCAGAGATGCAACATCTCAAGGCGCCTGTTCTCGGCAGAGCCTCTTTCTGAAATCGCAAACGTCCGGCTCCTTCTCCCGCAAGGAAGGGGCCAGCCCTGACAGCTGTTGCTGCTCTTCACCTTCCCTTGGCAGCCTATTCACAGGCACAACAGCCCTGGGGATCTGTGCTTTCCCAGAGATGCAACATCTCAAGGCGCCTGTTCTCGGCAGAGCCTCTTTCTGAAATGGCAAACGTCCGGCTCCTTCTCCCACAAGGAAGGGGCCAGCCCTGACAGCTGTTGCTGCTCTTCACCTTCCCTTGGCAGCCTATTCACAGGCACAACAGCCCTGGGGATCTGTGCTTTCCCAGAGACACAGCATCTCATCGTACCCATTCTCGGCAGAGCCTTTTTTCCGAAAAGGCAAACGTCCGGCTCCTTCCCCGACAAGGAAGGTGCCAGCCCTGACAGCTGTTGCTGCTCTTCACCTTCCCTTGGCAGCCTATTCACAGGCACAACAGCCCTGGGGATCTGTGCTTTCCCAGAGACGCAACATCTCATCGTACCCATTCTCGGCAGAGCCTTTTTTCCAAAAAGGCAAACGTCCGGCTCCTTCCCCGACAAGGAAGGTGCCAGCCCTGAAAGGTGTTGCTGCTCTTCACCTTCCCTTGGCAGCCTATTCACAGGCACAACAGCCCTGGGGATCTGTGCTTTCCCAGAGATGCAACATCTCAAGACGCCTGTTCTCGGCAGAGCCTCTTTCTGAAATGGCAAACATCCGGCTCCTTCTCCCACAAGGAAGGTGCCAGCCCTGACAGCTGTTGCTGCTCTTCACCTTCCCTTGGCAGCCTATTCACAGGCACAACAGCCCTGGGGATCTGTGCTTTCCCAGAGACGCAACATCTCATCGTACCCATTCTCGGCAGAGCCTTTTTTCCAAAAAGGCAAACGTCCGGCTCCTTCTCCCGCAAGGAAGGTGCCAGCCCTGAAAGCTGTTGCTGCTCTTCACCTTCCCTTCGCAGCCTATTCACAGGCACAACAGCCCTGGGGATCTGTGCTTTCCCAGAGATGCAACATCTCAAGGCGCCTGTTCTCGGCAGAGCCTCTTTCTGAAATCGCAAACGTCCGGCTCCTTCTCCCGCAAGGAAGGGGCCAGCCCTGACAGCTGTTGCTGCTCTTCACCTTCCCTTGGCAGCCTATTCACAGGCACAACAGCCCTGGGGATCTGTGCTTTCCCAGAGATGCAACATCTCAAGGCGCCTGTTCTCGGCAGAGCCTCTTTCTGAAATGGCAAACGTCCGGCTCCTTCTCCCACAAGGAAGGGGCCAGCCCTGACAGCTGTTGCTGCTCTTCACCTTCCCTTGGCAGCCTATTCACAGGCACAACAGCCCTGGGGATCTGTGCTTTCCCAGAGATGCAACATCTCAAGACGCCTGTTCTCGGCAGAGCCTCTTTCTGAAATGGCAAACATCCGGCGCCTTCTCCCACAAGGAAGGGGACAGCCCTGAAAGTTGTTGCTGCTCTTCACCTTCCCTTCGCAGCCTATTCACAGGCACAACAGCCCTGGGGATCTGTGCTTTCCCAGAGATGCAACATCTCAAGGCGCCTGTTCTCGGCATAGCCTCTTTCTGAAATGGCAAACATCCGGCTCCTTCCCCGACAAGGAAGGTGCCAGCCCTGACAGCTGTTGCTGCTCTTCACCTTCCCTTGGCAGCCTATTCACAGGCACAACAGCCCTGGGGATCTGTGCTTTCCCAGAGATGCAACATCTCAAGGCGCCTGTTCTCGGCAGAGCCTCTTTCTGAAATGGCAAACATCCGGCTCCTTCTCCCACAAGGAAGGGGACAGCCCTGAAAGTTGTTGCTGCTCTTCACCTTCCCTTCGCAGCCTATTCACAGGCACAACAGCCCTGGGGATCTGTGCTTTCCCAGAGATGCAACATCTCAAGGCGCCTGTTCTCGGCAGAGCCTCTTTCTGAAATGGCAAACGTCCGGCTCCTTCTCCCGCAAGGAAGGGGCCAGCCCTGACAGCTGTTGCTGCTCTTCACCTTCCCTTGGCAGCCTATTCACAGGCACAACAGCCCTGGGGATCTGTGCTTTCCCAGAGACACAACATCTCATCGTACCCATTCTCGGCAGAGCCTTTTTTCCGAAAAGGCAAACGTCCGGCTCCTTCCCCGACAAGGAAGGTCCCAGGCCTCACAGCTGTTGCTGCTCTTCACCTTCCCTTGGCAGCCTATTCACAGGCACAACAGCCCTGGGGATCTGTCGTTTCCCAGAGACGCAACATCTCATCGTACCCATTCTCGGCAGAGCCTTTTTTCCAAAAAGGCAAACGTCCGGCTCCTTCTCCCGCAAGGAAGGTGCCAGCCCTGAAAGCTGTTGCTGCTCTTCACCTTCCCTTGGCAGCCTATTCACAGGCACAACAGCCCTGGGGATCTGTGCTTTCCCAGAGACGCAACATCTCATCGTACCCATTCTCGGCAGAGCCTTTTTTCCAAAAAGGCAAACGTCCGGCTCCTTCTCCCGCAAGGAAGGTGCCAGCCCTGAAAGCTGTTGCTGCTCTTCACCTTCCCTTCGCAGCCTATTCACAGGCACAACAGCCCTGGGGATCTGTGCTTTCCCAGAGATGCAACATCTCAAGGCGCCTGTTCTCGGCAGAGCCTCTTTCTGAAATCGCAAACGTCCGGCTCCTTCTCCCGCAAGGAAGGGGCCAGCCCTGACAGCTGTTGCTGCTCTTCACCTTCCCTTGGCAGCCTATTCACAGGCACAACAGCCCTGGGGATCTGTGCTTTCCCAGAGATGCAACATCTCAAGGCGCCTGTTCTCGGCAGAGCCTCTTTCTGAAATGGCAAACGTCCGGCTCCTTCTCCCACAAGGAAGGGGCCAGCCCTGACAGCTGTTGCTGCTCTTCACCTTCCCTTGGCAGCCTATTCACAGGCACAACAGCCCTGGGGATCTGTGCTTTCCCAGAGATGCAACATCTCAAGACGCCTGTTCTCGGCAGAGCCTCTTTCTGAAATGGCAAACATCCGGCGCCTTCTCCCACAAGGAAGGGGACAGCCCTGAAAGTTGTTGCTGCTCTTCACCTTCCCTTCGCAGCCTATTCACAGGCACAACAGCCCTGGGGATCTGTGCTTTCCCAGAGATGCAACATCTCAAGGCGCCTGTTCTCGGCATAGCCTCTTTCTGAAATGGCAAACATCCGGCTCCTTCCCCGACAAGGAAGGTGCCAGCCCTGACAGCTGTTGCTGCTCTTCACCTTCCCTTGGCAGCCTATTCACAGGCACAACAGCCCTGGGGATCTGTGCTTTCCCAGAGATGCAACATCTCAAGGCGCCTGTTCTCGGCAGAGCCTCTTTCTGAAATGGCAAACATCCGGCTCCTTCTCCCACAAGGAAGGGGACAGCCCTGAAAGTTGTTGCTGCTCTTCACCTTCCCTTCGCAGCCTATTCACAGGCACAACAGCCCTGGGGATCTGTGCTTTCCCAGAGATGCAACATCTCAAGGCGCCTGTTCTCGGCAGAGCCTCTTTCTGAAATGGCAAACGTCCGGCTCCTTCTCCCGCAAGGAAGGGGCCAGCCCTGACAGCTGTTGCTGCTCTTCACCTTCCCTTGGCAGCCTATTCACAGGCACAACAGCCCTGGGGATCTGTGCTTTCCCAGAGACACAACATCTCATCGTACCCATTCTCGGCAGAGCCTTTTTTCCGAAAAGGCAAACGTCCGGCTCCTTCCCCGACAAGGAAGGTCCCAGGCCTCACAGCTGTTGCTGCTCTTCACCTTCCCTTGGCAGCCTATTCACAGGCACAACAGCCCTGGGGATCTGTCGTTTCCCAGAGACGCAACATCTCATCGTACCCATTCTCGGCAGAGCCTTTTTTCCAAAAAGGCAAACGTCCGGCTCCTTCTCCCGCAAGGAAGGTGCCAGCCCTGAAAGCTGTTGCTGCTCTTCACCTTCCCTTGGCAGCCTATTCACAGGCACAACAGCCCTGGGGATCTGTGCTTTCCCAGAGATGCAACATCTCAAGGCGCCTGTTCTCGGCAGAGCCTCTTTCTGAAATGGCAAACATCCGGCTCCTTCTCCCACAAGGAAGGGGACAGCCCTGAAAGTTGTTGCTGCTCTTCACCTTCCCTTCGCAGCCTATTCACAGGCACAACAGCCCTGGGGATCTGTGCTTTCCCAGAGATGCAACATCTCAAGGCGCCTGTTCTCGGCAGAGCCTCTTTCTGAAATCGCAAACGTCCGGCTCCTTCTCCCGCAAGGAAGGGGCCAGCCCTGACAGCTCTTGCTGCTCTTCACCTTCCCTTGGCAGCCTATTCACAGGCACAACAGCCCTGGGGATCTGTGCTTTCCCAGAGATGCAACATCTCAAGGCGCCTGTTCTCGGCAGAGCCTCTTTCTGAAATGGCAAACATCCGGCTCCTTCTCCCACAAGGAAGGGGACAGCCCTGAAAGTTGTTGCTGCTCTTCACCTTCCCTTCGCAGCCTATTCACAGGCACAACAGCCCTGGGGATCTGTGCTTTCCCAGAGATGCAACATCTCAAGGCGCCTGTTCTCGGCAGAGCCTCTTTCTGAAATGGCAAACGTCCGGCTCCTTCTCCCGCAAGGAAGGGGCCAGCCCTGACAGCTGTTGCTGCTCTTCACCTTCCCTTGGCAGCCTATTCACAGGCACAACAGCCCTGGGGATCTGTGCTTTCCCAGAGACACAACATCTCATCGTACCCATTCTCGGCAGAGCCTTTTTTCCGAAAAGGCAAACGTCCGGCTCCTTCCCCGACAAGGAAGGTGCCAGCCCTGACAGCTGTTGCTGCTCTTCACCTTCCCTTGGCAGCCTATTCACAGGCACAACAGCCCTGGGGATCTGTGCTTTCCCAGAGATGCAACATCTCAAGGCGCCTGTTCTCGGCAGAGCCTCTTTCTGAAATCGCAAACGTCCGGCTCCTTCTCCCGCAAGGAAGGGGCCAGCCCTGACAGCTCTTGCTGCTCTTCACCTTCCCTTGGCAGCCTATTCACAGGCACAACAGCCCTGGGGATCTGTGCTTTCCCAGAGATGCAACATCTCAAGGCGCCTGTTCTCGGCAGAGCCTCTTTCTGAAATGGCAAACATCCGGCTCCTTCTCCCACAAGGAAGGGGACAGCCCTGAAAGTTGTTGCTGCTCTTCACCTTCCCTTCGCAGCCTATTCACAGGCACAACAGCCCTGGGGATCTGTGCTTTCCCAGAGATGCAACATCTCAAGGCGCCTGTTCTCGGCAGAGCCTCTTTCTGAAATCGCAAACGTCCGGCTCCTTCTCCCGCAAGGAAGGGGCCAGCCCTGACAGCTGTTGCTGCTCTTCACCTTCCCTTGGCAGCCTATTCACAGGCACAACAGCCCTGGGGATCTGTGCTTTCCCAGAGATGCAACATCTCAAGGCGCCTGTTCTCGGCAGAGCCTCTTTCTGAAATGGCAAACATCCGGCTCCTTCTCCCACAAGGAAGGGGACAGCCCTGAAAGTTGTTGCTGCTCTTCACCTTCCCTTCGCAGCCTATTCACAGGCACAACAGCCCTGGGGATCTGTGCTTTCCCAGAGATGCAACATCTCAAGGCGCCTGTTCTCGGCAGAGCCTCTTTCTGAAATGGCAAACGTCCGGCTCCTTCTCCCGGAAGGAAGGGGCCAGCCCTGACAGCTGTTGCTGCTCTTCACCTTCCCTTGGCAGCCTATTCACAGGCACAACAGCCCTGGGGATCTGTGCTTTCCCAGAGACACAACATCTCATCGTACCCATTCTCGGCAGAGCCTTTTTTCCGAAAAGGCAAACGTCCGGCTCCTTCCCCGACAAGGAAGGTGCCAGGCCTGACAGCTGTTGCTGCTCTTCACCTTCCCTTGGCAGCCTATTCACAGGCACAACAGCCCTGGGGATCTGTGCTTTCCCAGAGACGCAACATCTCATCGTACCCATTCTCGGCAGAGCCTTTTTTCCAAAAAGGCAAACGTCCGGCTCCTTCTCCCGCAAGGAAGGTGCCAGCCCTGAAAGCTGTTGCTGCTCTTCACCTTCCCTTGGCAGCCTATTCACAGGCACAACAGCCCTGGGGATCTGTGCTTTCCCAGAGATGCAACATCTCAAGGCGCCTGTTCTCGGCAGAGCCTCTTTCTGAAATGGCAAACATCCGGCTCCTTCTCCCACAAGGAAGGGGACAGCCCTGAAAGTTGTTGCTGCTCTTCACCTTCCCTTCGCAGCCTATTCACAGGCACAACAGCCCTGGGGATCTGTGCTTTCCCAGAGATGCAACATCTCAAGGCGCCTGTTCTCGGCAGAGCCTCTTTCTGAAATCGCAAACGTCCGGCTCCTTCTCCCGCAAGGAAGGGGCCAGCCCTGACAGCTGTTGCTGCTCTTCACCTTCCCTTGGCAGCCTATTCACAGGCACAACAGCCCTGGGGATCTGTGCTTTCCCAGAGATGCAACATCTCAAGGCGCCTGTTCTCGGCAGAGCCTCTTTCTGAAATGGCAAACATCCGGCTCCTTCTCCCACAAGGAAGGGGACAGCCCTGAAAGTTGTTGCTGCTCTTCACCTTCCCTTCGCAGCCTATTCACAGGCACAACAGCCCTGGGGATCTGTGCTTTCCCAGAGATGCAACATCTCAAGGCGCCTGTTCTCGGCAGAGCCTCTTTCTGAAATGGCAAACGTCCGGCTCCTTCTCCCGGAAGGAAGGGGCCAGCCCTGACAGCTGTTGCTGCTCTTCACCTTCCCTTGGCAGCCTATTCACAGGCACAACAGCCCTGGGGATCTGTGCTTTCCCAGAGACACAACATCTCATCGTACCCATTCTCGGCAGAGCCTTTTTTCCGAAAAGGCAAACGTCCGGCTCCTTCCCCGACAAGGAAGGTGCCAGGCCTGACAGCTGTTGCTGCTCTTCACCTTCCCTTGGCAGCCTATTCACAGGCACAACAGCCCTGGGGATCTGTGCTTTCCCAGAGACGCAACATCTCATCGTACCCATTCTCGGCAGAGCCTTTTTTCCAAAAAGGCAAACGTCCGGCTCCTTCTCCCGCAAGGAAGGTGCCAGCCCTGACAGCTGTTGCTGCTCTTCACCTTCCCTTCGCAGCCTATTCACAGGCACAACAGCCCTGGGGATCTGTGCTTTCCCAGAGATGCAACATCTCAAGGCGCCTGTTCTCGGCAGAGCCTCTTTCTGAAATCGCAAACGTCCGGCTCCTTCTCCCGCAAGGAAGGGGCCAGCCCTGACAGCTGTTGCTGCTCTTCACCTTCCCTTGGCAGCCTATTCACAGGCACAACAGCCCTGGGGATCTGTGCTTTCCCAGAGATGCAACATCTCAAGGCGCCTGTTCTCGGCAGAGCCTCTTTCTGAAATGGCAAACGTCCGGCTCCTTCTCCCACAAGGAAGGGGCCAGCCCTGACAGCTGTTGCTGCTCTTCACCTTCCCTTGGCAGCCTATTCACAGGCACAACAGCCCTGGGGATCTGTGCTTTCCCAGAGACACAACATCTCATCGTACCCATTCTCGGCAGAGCCTTTTTTCCGAAAAGGCAAACGTCCGGCTCCTTCCCCGACAAGGAAGGTGCCAGCCCTGAAAGGTGTTGCTGCTCTTCACCTTCCCTTGGCAGCCTATTCACAGGCACAACAGCCCTGGGGATCTGTGCTTTCCCAGAGATGCAACATCTCAAGGCGCCTGTTCTCGGCAGAGCCTCTTTCTGAAATCGCAAACGTCCGGCTCCTTCTCCCGCAAGGAAGGTGCCAGCCCTGAAAGCTGTTGCTGCTCTTCACCTTCCCTTGGCAGCCTATTCACAGGCACAACAGCCCTGGGGATCTGTGCTTTCCCAGAGATGCAACATCTCAAGGCGCCTGTTCTCGGCAGAGCCTCTTTCTGAAATGGCAAACATCCGGCTCCTTCTCCCACAAGGAAGGGGACAGCCCTGAAAGTTGTTGCTGCTCTTCACCTTCCCTTCGCAGCCTATTCACAGGCACAACAGCCCTGGGGATCTGTGCTTTCCCAGAGATGCAACATCTCAAGGCGCCTGTTCTCGGCAGAGCCTCTTTCTGAAATGGCAAACGTCCGGCTCCTTCTCCCGGAAGGAAGGGGCCAGCCCTGACAGCTGTTGCTGCTCTTCACCTTCCCTTGGCAGCCTATTCACAGGCACAACAGCCCTGGGGATCTGTGCTTTCCCAGAGACACAACATCTCATCGTACCCATTCTCGGCAGAGCCTTTTTTCCGAAAAGGCAAACGTCCGGCTCCTTCCCCGACAAGGAAGGTGCCAGGCCTGACAGCTGTTGCTGCTCTTCACCTTCCCTTGGCAGCCTATTCACAGGCACAACAGCCCTGGGGATCTGTGCTTTCCCAGAGACGCAACATCTCATCGTACCCATTCTCGGCAGAGCCTTTTTTCCAAAAAGGCAAACGTCCGGCTCCTTCTCCCGCAAGGAAGGTGCCAGCCCTGACAGCTGTTGCTGCTCTTCACCTTCCCTTGGCAGCCTATTCACAGGCACAACAGCCCTGGGGATCTGTGCTTTCCCAGAGATGCAACATCTCAAGGCGCCTGTTCTCGGCAGAGCCTCTTTCTGAAATCGCAAACGTCCGGCTCCTTCTCCCGCAAGGAAGGTGCCAGCCCTGAAAGGTGTTGCTGCTCTTCACCTTCCCTTGGCAGCCTATTCACAGGCACAACAGCCCTGGGGATCTGTGCTTTCCCAGAGATGCAACATCTCAAGACGCCTGTTCTCGGCAGAGCCTCTTTCTGAAATGGCAAACATCCGGCGCCTTCTCCCACAAGGAAGGGGACAGCCCTGAAAGTTGTTGCTGCTCTTCACCTTCCCTTCGCAGCCTATTCACAGGCACAACAGCCCTGGGGATCTGTGCTTTCCCAGAGATGCAACATCTCAAGGCGCCTGTTCTCGGCATAGCCTCTTTCTGAAATGGCAAACATCCGGCTCCTTCCCCGACAAGGAAGGTGCCAGCCCTGACAGCTGTTGCTGCTCTTCACCTTCCCTTGGCAGCCTATTCACAGGCACAACAGCCCTGGGGATCTGTGCTTTCCCAGAGATGCAACATCTCAAGGCGCCTGTTCTCGGCAGAGCCTCTTTCTGAAATGGCAAACATCCGGCTCCTTCTCCCACAAGGAAGGGGACAGCCCTGAAAGTTGTTGCTGCTCTTCACCTTCCCTTCGCAGCCTATTCACAGGCACAACAGCCCTGGGGATCTGTGCTTTCCCAGAGATGCAACATCTCAAGGCGCCTGTTCTCGGCAGAGCCTCTTTCTGAAATGGCAAACGTCCGGCTCCTTCTCCCGCAAGGAAGGGGCCAGCCCTGACAGCTGTTGCTGCTCTTCACCTTCCCTTGGCAGCCTATTCACAGGCACAACAGCCCTGGGGATCTGTGCTTTCCCAGAGACACAACATCTCATCGTACCCATTCTCGGCAGAGCCTTTTTTCCGAAAAGGCAAACGTCCGGCTCCTTCCCCGACAAGGAAGGTGCCAGCCCTGACAGCTGTTGCTGCTCTTCACCTTCCCTTGGCAGCCTATTCACAGGCACAACAGCCCTGGGGATCTGTCGTTTCCCAGAGACGCAACATCTCATCGTACCCATTCTCGGCAGAGCCTTTTTTCCAAAAAGGCAAACGTCCGGCTCCTTCTCCCGCAAGGAAGGTGCCAGCCCTGAAAGCTGTTGCTGCTCTTCACCTTCCCTTGGCAGCCTATTCACAGGCACAACAGCCCTGGGGATCTGTGCTTTCCCAGAGATGCAACATCTCAAGGCGCCTGTTCTCGGCAGAGCCTCTTTCTGAAATGGCAAACATCCGGCTCCTTCTCCCACAAGGAAGGGGACAGCCCTGAAAGTTGTTGCTGCTCTTCACCTTCCCTTCGCAGCCTATTCACAGGCACAACAGCCCTGGGGATCTGTGCTTTCCCAGAGATGCAACATCTCAAGGCTCCTGTTCTCGGCAGAGCCTCTTTCTGAAATCGCAAACGTCCGGCTCCTTCTCCCGCAAGGAAGGGGCCAGCCCTGACAGCTCTTGCTGCTCTTCACCTTCCCTTGGCAGCCTATTCACAGGCACAACAGCCCTGGGGATCTGTGCTTTCCCAGAGATGCAACATCTCAAGGCGCCTGTTCTCGGCAGAGCCTCTTTCTGAAATGGCAAACATCCGGCTCCTTCTCCCACAAGGAAGGGGACAGCCCTGAAAGTTGTTGCTGCTCTTCACCTTCCCTTCGCAGCCTATTCACAGGCACAACAGCCCTGGGGATCTGTGCTTTCCCAGAGATGCAACATCTCAAGGCGCCTGTTCTCGGCAGAGCCTCTTTCTGAAATCGCAAACGTCCGGCTCCTTCTCCCGCAAGGAAGGGGCCAGCCCTGACAGCTGTTGCTGCTCTTCACCTTCCCTTGGCAGCCTATTCACAGGCACAACAGCCCTGGGGATCTGTGCTTTCCCAGAGATGCAACATCTCAAGGCGCCTGTTCTCGGCAGAGCCTCTTTCTGAAATGGCAAACATCCGGCTCCTTCTCCCACAAGGAAGGGGACAGCCCTGAAAGTTGTTGCTGCTCTTCACCTTCCCTTCGCAGCCTATTCACAGGCACAACAGCCCTGGGGATCTGTGCTTTCCCAGAGATGCAACATCTCAAGGCGCCTGTTCTCGGCAGAGCCTCTTTCTGAAATGGCAAACGTCCGGCTCCTTCTCCCGGAAGGAAGGGGCCAGCCCTGACAGCTGTTGCTGCTCTTCACCTTCCCTTGGCAGCCTATTCACAGGCACAACAGCCCTGGGGATCTGTGCTTTCCCAGAGACACAACATCTCATCGTACCCATTCTCGGCAGAGCCTTTTTTCCGAAAAGGCAAACGTCCGGCTCCTTCCCCGACAAGGAAGGTGCCAGCCCTGACAGCTGTTGCTGCTCTTCACCTTCCCTTGGCAGCCTATTCACAGGCACAACAGCCCTGGGGATCTGTGCTTTCCCAGAGACGCAACATCTCATCGTACCCATTCTCGGCAGAGCCTTTTTTCCAAAAAGGCAAACGTCCGGCTCCTTCTCCCGCAAGGAAGGTGCCAGCCCTGAAAGCTGTTGCTGCTCTTCACCTTCCCTTGGCAGCCTATTCACAGGCACAACAGCCCTGGGGATCTGTGCTTTCCCAGAGATGCAACATCTCAAGGCGCCTGTTCTCGGCAGAGCCTCTTTCTGAAATCGCAAACGTCCGGCTCCTTCTCCCGCAAGGAAGGGGCCAGCCCTGACAGCTGTTGCTGCTCTTCACCTTCCCTTGGCAGCCTATTCACAGGCACAACAGCCCTGGGGATCTGTGCTTTCCCAGAGATGCAACATCTCAAGGCGCCTGTTCTCGGCAGAGCCTCTTTCTGAAATGGCAAACATCCGGCTCCTTCTCCCACAAGGAAGGGGACAGCCCTGAAAGTTGTTGCTGCTCTTCACCTTCCCTTCGCAGCCTATTCACAGGCACAACAGCCCTGGGGATCTGTGCTTTCCCAGAGATGCAACATCTCAAGGCGCCTGTTCTCGGCAGAGCCTCTTTCTGAAATCGAAAACGTCCGGCTCCTTCTCCCGGAAGGAAGGGGCCAGCCCTGACAGCTGTTGCTGCTCTTCACCTTCCCTTGGCAGCCTATTCACAGGCACAACAGCCCTGGGGATCTGTGCTTTCCCAGAGACACAACATCTCATCGTACCCATTCTCGGCAGAGCCTTTTTTCCGAAAAGGCAAACGTCCGGCTCCTTCCCCGACAAGGAAGGGGCCAGCCCTGAAAGCTGTTGCTGCTCTTCACCTTCCCTTGGCAGCCTATTCACAGGCACAACAGCCCTGGGGATCTGTGCTTTCCCAGAGACGCAACATCTCATCGTACCCATTCTCGGCAGAGCCTTTTTTCCAAAAAGGCAAACGTCCGGCTCCTTCTCCCGCAAGGAAGGTGCCAGCCCTGAAAGCTGTTGCTGCTCTTCACCTTCCCTTGGCAGCCTATTCACAGGCACAACAGCCCTGGGGATCTGTGCTTTCCCAGAGATGCAACATCTCAAGGCGCCTGTTCTCGGCAGAGCCTCTTTCTGAAATCGCAAACGTCCGGCTCCTTCTCCCGCAAGGAAGGGGCCAGCCCTGACAGCTGTTGCTGCTCTTCACCTTCCCTTGGCAGCCTATTCACAGGCACAACAGCCCTGGGGATCTGTGCTTTCCCAGAGATGCAACATCTCAAGGCGCCTGTTCTCGGCAGAGCCTCTTTCTGAAATGGCAAACGTCCGGCTCCTTCTCCCACAAGGAAGGGGCCAGCCCTGACAGCTGTTGCTGCTCTTCACCTTCCCTTGGCAGCCTATTCACAGGCACAACAGCCCTGGGGATCTGTGCTTTCCCAGAGACACAACATCTCATCGTACCCATTCTCGGCAGAGCCTTTTTTCCGAAAAGGCAAACGTCCGGCTCCTTCCCCGACAAGGAAGGTGCCAGCCCTGAAAGTTGTTGCTGCTCTTCACCTTCCCTTCGCAGCCTATTCACAGGCACAACAGCCCTGGGGATCTGTCGTTTCCCAGAGACGCAACATCTCATCGTACCCATTCTCGGCAGAGCCTTTTTTCCAAAAAGGCAAACGTCCGGCTCCTTCTCCCGCAAGGAAGGTGCCAGGCCTGACAGCTGTTGCTGCTCTTCACCTTCCCTTGGCAGCCTATTCACAGGCACAACAGCCCTGGGGATCTGTGCTTTCCCAGAGATGCAACATCTCAAGGCGCCTGTTCTCGGCAGAGCCTCTTTCTGAAATCGCAAACGTCCGGCTCCTTCTCCCGCAAGGAAGGGGCCAGCCCTGACAGCTCTTGCTGCTCTTCACCTTCCCTTGGCAGCCTATTCACAGGCACAACAGCCCTGGGGATCTGTGCTTTCCCAGAGATGCAACATCTCAAGGCGCCTGTTCTCGGCAGAGCCTCTTTCTGAAATGGCAAACATCCGGCTCCTTCTCCCACAAGGAAGGGGACAGCCCTGAAAGTTGTTGCTGCTCTTCACCTTCCCTTGGCAGCCTATTCACAGGCACAACAGCCCTGGGGATCTGTGCTTTCCCAGAGATGCAACATCTCAAGGCGCCTGTTCTCGGCAGAGCCTCTTTCTGAAATGGCAAACGTCCGGCTCCTTCTCCCGCAAGGAAGGGGCCAGCCCTGACAGCTGTTGCTGCTCTTCACCTTCCCTTGGCAGCCTATTCACAGGCACAACAGCCCTGGGGATCTGTGCTTTCCCAGAGACACAACATCTCATCGTACCCATTCTCGGCAGAGCCTTTTTTCCGAAAAGGCAAACGTCCGGCTCCTTCCCCGACAAGGAAGGTGCCAGCCCTGACAGCTGTTGCTGCTCTTCACCTTCCCTTGGCAGCCTATTCACAGGCACAACAGCCCTGGGGATCTGTGCTTTCCCAGAGACGCAACATCTCATCGTACCCATTCTCGGCAGAGCCTTTTTTCCAAAAAGGCAAACGTCCGGCTCCTTCTCCCGCAAGGAAGGTGCCAGCCCTGAAAGCTGTTGCTGCTCTTCACCTTCCCTTGGCAGCCTATTCACAGGCACAACAGCCCTGGGGATCTGTGCTTTCCCAGAGATGCAACATCTCAAGGCGCCTGTTCTCGGCAGAGCCTCTTTCTGAAATGGCAAACATCCGGCTCCTTCTCCCACAAGGAAGGGGACAGCCCTGAAAGTTGTTGCTGCTCTTCACCTTCCCTTCGCAGCCTATTCACAGGCACAACAGCCCTGGGGATCTGTGCTTTCCCAGAGATGCAACATCTCAAGGCGCCTGTTCTCGGCAGAGCCTCTTTCTGAAATCGCAAACGTCCGGCTCCTTCTCCCGCAAGGAAGGGGCCAGCCCTGACAGCTGTTGCTGCTCTTCACCTTCCCTTGGCAGCCTATTCACAGGCACAACAGCCCTGGGGATCTGTGCTTTCCCAGAGATGCAACATCTCAAGGCGCCTGTTCTCGGCAGAGCCTCTTTCTGAAATGGCAAACATCCGGCTCCTTCTCCCACAAGGAAGGGGACAGCCCTGAAAGTTGTTGCTGCTCTTCACCTTCCCTTCGCAGCCTATTCACAGGCACAACAGCCCTGGGGATCTGTGCTTTCCCAGAGATGCAACATCTCAAGGCGCCTGTTCTCGGCAGAGCCTCTTTCTGAAATGGCAAACGTCCGGCTCCTTCTCCCGCAAGGAAGGGGCCAGCCCTGACAGCTGTTGCTGCTCTTCACCTTCCCTTGGCAGCCTATTCACAGGCACAACAGCCCTGGGGATCTGTGCTTTCCCAGAGACACAACATCTCATCGTACCCATTCTCGGCAGAGCCTTTTTTCCGAAAAGGCAAACGTCCGGCTCCTTCCCCGACAAGGAAGGTGCCAGCCCTGACAGCTGTTGCTGCTCTTCACCTTCCCTTGGCAGCCTATTCACAGGCACAACAGCCCTGGGGATCTGTGCTTTCCCAGAGACGCAACATCTCATCGTACCCATTCTCGGCAGAGCCTTTTTTCCAAAAAGGCAAACGTCCGGCTCCTTCTCCCGCAAGGAAGGTGCCAGCCCTGAAAGCTGTTGCTGCTCTTCACCTTCCCTTGGCAGCCTATTCACAGGCACAACAGCCCTGGGGATCTGTGCTTTCCCAGAGATGCAACATCTCAAGGCGCCTGTTCTCGGCAGAGCCTCTTTCTGAAATCGCAAACGTCCGGCTCCTTCTCCCGCAAGGAAGGGGCCAGCCCTGACAGCTGTTGCTGCTCTTCACCTTCCCTTGGCAGCCTATTCACAGGCACAACAGCCCTGGGGATCTGTGCTTTCCCAGAGATGCAACATCTCAAGGCGCCTGTTCTCGGCAGAGCCTCTTTCTGAAATGGCAAACATCCGGCTCCTTCTCCCACAAGGAAGGGGACAGCCCTGAAAGTTGTTGCTGCTCTTCACCTTCCCTTCGCAGCCTATTCACAGGCACAACAGCCCTGGGGATCTGTGCTTTCCCAGAGATGCAACATCTCAAGGCGCCTGTTCTCGGCAGAGCCTCTTTCTGAAATGGCAAACGTCCGGCTCCTTCTCCCGGAAGGAAGGGGCCAGCCCTGACAGCTGTTGCTGCTCTTCACCTTCCCTTGGCAGCCTATTCACAGGCACAACAGCCCTGGGGATCTGTGCTTTCCCAGAGACACAACATCTCATCGTACCCATTCTCGGCAGAGCCTTTTTTCCGAAAAGGCAAACGTCCGGCTCCTTCCCCGACAAGGAAGGGGCCAGCCCTGAAAGCTGTTGCTGCTCTTCACCTTCCCTTGGCAGCCTATTCACAGGCACAACAGCCCTGGGGATCTGTGCTTTCCCAGAGACGCAACATCTCATCGTACCCATTCTCGGCAGAGCCTTTTTTCCAAAAAGGCAAACGTCCGGCTCCTTCTCCCGCAAGGAAGGTGCCAGCCCTGAAAGCTGTTGCTGCTCTTCACCTTCCCTTGGCAGCCTATTCACAGGCACAACAGCCCTGGGGATCTGTGCTTTCCCAGAGATGCAACATCTCAAGGCGCCTGTTCTCGGCAGAGCCTCTTTCTGAAATCGCAAACGTCCGGCTCCTTCTCCCGCAAGGAAGGGGCCAGCCCTGACAGCTGTTGCTGCTCTTCACCTTCCCTTGGCAGCCTATTCACAGGCACAACAGCCCTGGGGATCTGTGCTTTCCCAGAGATGCAACATCTCAAGGCGCCTGTTCTCGGCAGAGCCTCTTTCTGAAATGGCAAACGTCCGGCTCCTTCTCCCACAAGGAAGGGGCCAGCCCTGACAGCTGTTGCTGCTCTTCACCTTCCCTTGGCAGCCTATTCACAGGCACAACAGCCCTGGGGATCTGTGCTTTCCCAGAGACACAACATCTCATCGTACCCATTCTCGGCAGAGCCTTTTTTCCGAAAAGGCAAACGTCCGGCTCCTTCCCCGACAAGGAAGGTGCCAGCCCTGAAAGGTGTTGCTGCTCTTCACCTTCCCTTGGCAGCCTATTCACAGGCACAACAGCCCTGGGGATCTGTGCTTTCCCAGAGATGCAACATCTCAAGGCGCCTGTTCTCGGCAGAGCCTCTTTCTGAAATCGCAAACGTCCGGCTCCTTCTCCCGCAAGGAAGGGGCCAGCCCTGACAGCTCTTGCTGCTCTTCACCTTCCCTTGGCAGCCTATTCACAGGCACAACAGCCCTGGGGATCTGTGCTTTCCCAGAGATGCAACATCTCAAGGCGCCTGTTCTCGGCAGAGCCTCTTTCTGAAATGGCAAACATCCGGCTCCTTCTCCCACAAGGAAGGGGACAGCCCTGAAAGTTGTTGCTGCTCTTCACCTTCCCTTCGCAGCCTATTCACAGGCACAACAGCCCTGGGGATCTGTGCTTTCCCAGAGATGCAACATCTCAAGGCGCCTGTTCTCGGCAGAGCCTCTTTCTGAAATGGCAAACGTCCGGCTCCTTCTCCCGCAAGGAAGGGGCCAGCCCTGACAGCTGTTGCTGCTCTTCACCTTCCCTTGGCAGCCTATTCACAGGCACAACAGCCCTGGGGATCTGTGCTTTCCCAGAGACACAACATCTCATCGTACCCATTCTCGGCAGAGCCTTTTTTCCGAAAAGGCAAACGTCCGGCTCCTTCCCCGACAAGGAAGGTCCCAGGCCTCACAGCTGTTGCTGCTCTTCACCTTCCCTTGGCAGCCTATTCACAGGCACAACAGCCCTGGGGATCTGTCGTTTCCCAGAGACGCAACATCTCATCGTACCCATTCTCGGCAGAGCCTTTTTTCCAAAAAGGCAAACGTCCGGCTCCTTCTCCCGCAAGGAAGGTGCCAGCCCTGAAAGCTGTTGCTGCTCTTCACCTTCCCTTGGCAGCCTATTCACAGGCACAACAGCCCTGGGGATCTGTGCTTTCCCAGAGATGCAACATCTCAAGGCGCCTGTTCTCGGCAGAGCCTCTTTCTGAAATCGCAAACGTCCGGCTCCTTCTCCCGCAAGGAAGGGGCCAGCCCTGACAGCTCTTGCTGCTCTTCACCTTCCCTTGGCAGCCTATTCACAGGCACAACAGCCCTGGGGATCTGTGCTTTCCCAGAGATGCAACATCTCAAGGCGCCTGTTCTCGGCAGAGCCTCTTTCTGAAATGGCAAACATCCGGCTCCTTCTCCCACAAGGAAGGGGACAGCCCTGAAAGTTGTTGCTGCTCTTCACCTTCCCTTGGCAGCCTATTCACAGGCACAACAGCCCTGGGGATCTGTGCTTTCCCAGAGATGCAACATCTCAAGGCGCCTGTTCTCGGCAGAGCCTCTTTCTGAAATGGCAAACGTCCGGCTCCTTCTCCCGCAAGGAAGGGGCCAGCCCTGACAGCTGTTGCTGCTCTTCACCTTCCCTTGGCAGCCTATTCACAGGCACAACAGCCCTGGGGATCTGTGCTTTCCCAGAGACACAACATCTCATCGTACCCATTCTCGGCAGAGCCTTTTTTCCGAAAAGGCAAACGTCCGGCTCCTTCCCCGACAAGGAAGGTGCCAGCCCTGACAGCTGTTGCTGCTCTTCACCTTCCCTTGGCAGCCTATTCACAGGCACAACAGCCCTGGGGATCTGTGCTTTCCCAGAGACGCAACATCTCATCGTACCCATTCTTGGCAGAGCCTTTTTTCCAAAAAGGCAAACGTCCGGCTCCTTCTCCCGCAAGGAAGGTGCCAGCCCTGAAAGCTGTTGCTGCTCTTCACCTTCCCTTGGCAGCCTATTCACAGGCACAACAGCCCTGGGGATCTGTGCTTTCCCAGAGATGCAACATCTCAAGGCGCCTGTTCTCGGCAGAGCCTCTTTCTGAAATGGCAAACATCCGGCTCCTTCTCCCACAAGGAAGGGGACAGCCCTGAAAGTTGTTGCTGCTCTTCACCTTCCCTTCGCAGCCTATTCACAGGCACAACAGCCCTGGGGATCTGTGCTTTCCCAGAGATGCAACATCTCAAGGCGCCTGTTCTCGGCAGAGCCTCTTTCTGAAATCGCAAACGTCCGGCTCCTTCTCCCGCAAGGAAGGGGCCAGCCCTGACAGCTGTTGCTGCTCTTCACCTTCCCTTGGCAGCCTATTCACAGGCACAACAGCCCTGGGGATCTGTGCTTTCCCAGAGATGCAACATCTCAAGGCGCCTGTTCTCGGCAGAGCCTCTTTCTGAAATGGCAAACATCCGGCTCCTTCTCCCACAAGGAAGGGGACAGCCCTGAAAGTTGTTGCTGCTCTTCACCTTCCCTTCGCAGCCTATTCACAGGCACAACAGCCCTGGGGATCTGTGCTTTCCCAGAGATGCAACATCTCAAGGCGCCTGTTCTCGGCAGAGCCTCTTTCTGAAATGGCAAACGTCCGGCTCCTTCTCCCGCAAGGAAGGGGCCAGCCCTGACAGCTGTTGCTGCTCTTCACCTTCCCTTGGCAGCCTATTCACAGGCACAACAGCCCTGGGGATCTGTGCTTTCCCAGAGACACAACATCTCATCGTACCCATTCTCGGCAGAGCCTTTTTTCCGAAAAGGCAAACGTCCGGCTCCTTCCCCGACAAGGAAGGTGCCAGCCCTGACAGCTGTTGCTGCTCTTCACCTTCCCTTGGCAGCCTATTCACAGGCACAACAGCCCTGGGGATCTGTCGTTTCCCAGAGACGCAACATCTCATCGTACCCATTCTCGGCAGAGCCTTTTTTCCAAAAAGGCAAACGTCCGGCTCCTTCTCCCGCAAGGAAGGTGCCAGCCCTGAAAGCTGTTGCTGCTCTTCACCTTCCCTTGGCAGCCTATTCACAGGCACAACAGCCCTGGGGATCTGTGCTTTCCCAGAGATGCAACATCTCAAGGCGCCTGTTCTCGGCAGAGCCTCTTTCTGAAATGGCAAACATCCGGCTCCTTCTCCCACAAGGAAGGGGACAGCCCTGAAAGTTGTTGCTGCTCTTCACCTTCCCTTCGCAGCCTATTCACAGGCACAACAGCCCTGGGGATCTGTGCTTTCCCAGAGATGCAACATCTCAAGGCTCCTGTTCTCGGCAGAGCCTCTTTCTGAAATCGCAAACGTCCGGCTCCTTCTCCCGCAAGGAAGGGGCCAGCCCTGACAGCTCTTGCTGCTCTTCACCTTCCCTTGGCAGCCTATTCACAGGCACAACAGCCCTGGGGATCTGTGCTTTCCCAGAGATGCAACATCTCAAGGCGCCTGTTCTCGGCAGAGCCTCTTTCTGAAATGGCAAACATCCGGCTCCTTCTCCCACAAGGAAGGGGACAGCCCTGAAAGTTGTTGCTGCTCTTCACCTTCCCTTCGCAGCCTATTCACAGGCACAACAGCCCTGGGGATCTGTGCTTTCCCAGAGATGCAACATCTCAAGGCGCCTGTTCTCGGCAGAGCCTCTTTCTGAAATCGCAAACGTCCGGCTCCTTCTCCCGCAAGGAAGGGGCCAGCCCTGACAGCTGTTGCTGCTCTTCACCTTCCCTTGGCAGCCTATTCACAGGCACAACAGCCCTGGGGATCTGTGCTTTCCCAGAGATGCAACATCTCAAGGCGCCTGTTCTCGGCAGAGCCTCTTTCTGAAATGGCAAACATCCGGCTCCTTCTCCCACAAGGAAGGGGACAGCCCTGAAAGTTGTTGCTGCTCTTCACCTTCCCTTCGCAGCCTATTCACAGGCACAACAGCCCTGGGGATCTGTGCTTTCCCAGAGATGCAACATCTCAAGGCGCCTGTTCTCGGCAGAGCCTCTTTCTGAAATGGCAAACGTCCGGCTCCTTCTCCCGGAAGGAAGGGGCCAGCCCTGACAGCTGTTGCTGCTCTTCACCTTCCCTTGGCAGCCTATTCACAGGCACAACAGCCCTGGGGATCTGTGCTTTCCCAGAGACACAACATCTCATCGTACCCATTCTCGGCAGAGCCTTTTTTCCGAAAAGGCAAACGTCCGGCTCCTTCCCCGACAAGGAAGGTGCCAGCCCTGACAGCTGTTGCTGCTCTTCACCTTCCCTTGGCAGCCTATTCACAGGCACAACAGCCCTGGGGATCTGTGCTTTCCCAGAGACGCAACATCTCATCGTACCCATTCTCGGCAGAGCCTTTTTTCCAAAAAGGCAAACGTCCGGCTCCTTCTCCCGCAAGGAAGGTGCCAGCCCTGAAAGCTGTTGCTGCTCTTCACCTTCCCTTGGCAGCCTATTCACAGGCACAACAGCCCTGGGGATCTGTGCTTTCCCAGAGATGCAACATCTCAAGGCGCCTGTTCTCGGCAGAGCCTCTTTCTGAAATCGCAAACGTCCGGCTCCTTCTCCCGCAAGGAAGGGGCCAGCCCTGACAGCTGTTGCTGCTCTTCACCTTCCCTTGGCAGCCTATTCACAGGCACAACAGCCCTGGGGATCTGTGCTTTCCCAGAGATGCAACATCTCAAGGCGCCTGTTCTCGGCAGAGCCTCTTTCTGAAATGGCAAACATCCGGCTCCTTCTCCCACAAGGAAGGGGACAGCCCTGAAAGTTGTTGCTGCTCTTCACCTTCCCTTCGCAGCCTATTCACAGGCACAACAGCCCTGGGGATCTGTGCTTTCCCAGAGATGCAACATCTCAAGGCGCCTGTTCTCGGCAGAGCCTCTTTCTGAAATGGCAAACGTCCGGCTCCTTCTCCCGGAAGGAAGGGGCCAGCCCTGACAGCTGTTGCTGCTCTTCACCTTCCCTTGGCAGCCTATTCACAGGCACAACAGCCCTGGGGATCTGTGCTTTCCCAGAGACACAACATCTCATCGTACCCATTCTCGGCAGAGCCTTTTTTCCGAAAAGGCAAACGTCCGGCTCCTTCCCCGACAAGGAAGGGGCCAGCCCTGAAAGCTGTTGCTGCTCTTCACCTTCCCTTGGCAGCCTATTCACAGGCACAACAGCCCTGGGGATCTGTGCTTTCCCAGAGACGCAACATCTCATCGTACCCATTCTCGGCAGAGCCTTTTTTCCAAAAAGGCAAACGTCCGGCTCCTTCTCCCGCAAGGAAGGTGCCAGCCCTGAAAGCTGTTGCTGCTCTTCACCTTCCCTTGGCAGCCTATTCACAGGCACAACAGCCCTGGGGATCTGTGCTTTCCCAGAGATGCAACATCTCAAGGCGCCTGTTCTCGGCAGAGCCTCTTTCTGAAATCGCAAACGTCCGGCTCCTTCTCCCGCAAGGAAGGGGCCAGCCCTGACAGCTGTTGCTGCTCTTCACCTTCCCTTGGCAGCCTATTCACAGGCACAACAGCCCTGGGGATCTGTGCTTTCCCAGAGATGCAACATCTCAAGGCGCCTGTTCTCGGCAGAGCCTCTTTCTGAAATGGCAAACGTCCGGCTCCTTCTCCCACAAGGAAGGGGCCAGCCCTGACAGCTGTTGCTGCTCTTCACCTTCCCTTGGCAGCCTATTCACAGGCACAACAGCCCTGGGGATCTGTGCTTTCCCAGAGACACAACATCTCATCGTACCCATTCTCGGCAGAGCCTTTTTTCCGAAAAGGCAAACGTCCGGCTCCTTCCCCGACAAGGAAGGTGCCAGCCCTGAAAGGTGTTGCTGCTCTTCACCTTCCCTTGGCAGCCTATTCACAGGCACAACAGCCCTGGGGATCTGTGCTTTCCCAGAGATGCAACATCTCAAGGCGCCTGTTCTCGGCAGAGCCTCTTTCTGAAATCGCAAACGTCCGGCTCCTTCTCCCGCAAGGAAGGGGCCAGCCCTGACAGCTCTTGCTGCTCTTCACCTTCCCTTGGCAGCCTATTCACAGGCACAACAGCCCTGGGGATCTGTGCTTTCCCAGAGATGCAACATCTCAAGGCGCCTGTTCTCGGCAGAGCCTCTTTCTGAAATGGCAAACATCCGGCTCCTTCTCCCACAAGGAAGGGGACAGCCCTGAAAGTTGTTGCTGCTCTTCACCTTCCCTTCGCAGCCTATTCACAGGCACAACAGCCCTGGGGATCTGTGCTTTCCCAGAGATGCAACATCTCAAGGCGCCTGTTCTCGGCAGAGCCTCTTTCTGAAATGGCAAACGTCCGGCTCCTTCTCCCGCAAGGAAGGGGCCAGCCCTGACAGCTGTTGCTGCTCTTCACCTTCCCTTGGCAGCCTATTCACAGGCACAACAGCCCTGGGGATCTGTGCTTTCCCAGAGACACAACATCTCATCGTACCCATTCTCGGCAGAGCCTTTTTTCCGAAAAGGCAAACGTCCGGCTCCTTCCCCGACAAGGAAGGTCCCAGGCCTCACAGCTGTTGCTGCTCTTCACCTTCCCTTGGCAGCCTATTCACAGGCACAACAGCCCTGGGGATCTGTCGTTTCCCAGAGACGCAACATCTCATCGTACCCATTCTCGGCAGAGCCTTTTTTCCAAAAAGGCAAACGTCCGGCTCCTTCTCCCGCAAGGAAGGTGCCAGCCCTGAAAGCTGTTGCTGCTCTTCACCTTCCCTTGGCAGCCTATTCACAGGCACAACAGCCCTGGGGATCTGTGCTTTCCCAGAGATGCAACATCTCAAGGCGCCTGTTCTCGGCAGAGCCTCTTTCTGAAATGGCAAACGTCCGGCTCCTTCTCCCGGAAGGAAGGGGCCAGCCCTGACAGCTGTTGCTGCTCTTCACCTTCCCTTGGCAGCCTATTCACAGGCACAACAGCCCTGGGGATCTGTGCTTTCCCAGAGACACAACATCTCATCGTACCCATTCTCGGCAGAGCCTTTTTTCCGAAAAGGCAAACGTCCGGCTCCTTCCCCGACAAGGAAGGTGCCAGCCCTGACAGCTGTTGCTGCTCTTCACCTTCCCTTGGCAGCCTATTCACAGGCACAACAGCCCTGGGGATCTGTGCTTTCCCAGAGACGCAACATCTCATCGTACCCATTCTCGGCAGAGCCTTTTTTCCAAAAAGGCAAACGTCCGGCTCCTTCTCCCGCAAGGAAGGTGCCAGCCCTGAAAGCTGTTGCTGCTCTTCACCTTCCCTTGGCAGCCTATTCACAGGCACAACAGCCCTGGGGATCTGTGCTTTCCCAGAGATGCAACATCTCAAGGCGCCTGTTCTCGGCAGAGCCTCTTTCTGAAATCGCAAACGTCCGGCTCCTTCTCCCGCAAGGAAGGGGCCAGCCCTGACAGCTGTTGCTGCTCTTCACCTTCCCTTGGCAGCCTATTCACAGGCACAACAGCCCTGGGGATCTGTGCTTTCCCAGAGATGCAACATCTCAAGGCGCCTGTTCTCGGCAGAGCCTCTTTCTGAAATGGCAAACATCCGGCTCCTTCTCCCACAAGGAAGGGGACAGCCCTGAAAGTTGTTGCTGCTCTTCACCTTCCCTTCGCAGCCTATTCACAGGCACAACAGCCCTGGGGATCTGTGCTTTCCCAGAGATGCAACATCTCAAGGCGCCTGTTCTCGGCAGAGCCTCTTTCTGAAATGGCAAACGTCCGGCTCCTTCTCCCGGAAGGAAGGGGCCAGCCCTGACAGCTGTTGCTGCTCTTCACCTTCCCTTGGCAGCCTATTCACAGGCACAACAGCCCTGGGGATCTGTGCTTTCCCAGAGACACAACATCTCATCGTACCCATTCTCGGCAGAGCCTTTTTTCCGAAAAGGCAAACGTCCGGCTCCTTCCCCGACAAGGAAGGGGCCAGCCCTGAAAGCTGTTGCTGCTCTTCACCTTCCCTTGGCAGCCTATTCACAGGCACAACAGCCCTGGGGATCTGTGCTTTCCCAGAGACGCAACATCTCATCGTACCCATTCTCGGCAGAGCCTTTTTTCCAAAAAGGCAAACGTCCGGCTCCTTCTCCCGCAAGGAAGGTGCCAGCCCTGAAAGCTGTTGCTGCTCTTCACCTTCCCTTGGCAGCCTATTCACAGGCACAACAGCCCTGGGGATCTGTGCTTTCCCAGAGATGCAACATCTCAAGGCGCCTGTTCTCGGCAGAGCCTCTTTCTGAAATCGCAAACGTCCGGCTCCTTCTCCCGCAAGGAAGGGGCCAGCCCTGACAGCTGTTGCTGCTCTTCACCTTCCCTTGGCAGCCTATTCACAGGCACAACAGCCCTGGGGATCTGTGCTTTCCCAGAGATGCAACATCTCAAGGCGCCTGTTCTCGGCAGAGCCTCTTTCTGAAATGGCAAACGTCCGGCTCCTTCTCCCACAAGGAAGGGGCCAGCCCTGACAGCTGTTGCTGCTCTTCACCTTCCCTTGGCAGCCTATTCACAGGCACAACAGCCCTGGGGATCTGTGCTTTCCCAGAGACACAACATCTCATCGTACCCATTCTCGGCAGAGCCTTTTTTCCGAAAAGGCAAACGTCCGGCTCCTTCCCCGACAAGGAAGGTGCCAGCCCTGAAAGGTGTTGCTGCTCTTCACCTTCCCTTGGCAGCCTATTCACAGGCACAACAGCCCTGGGGATCTGTGCTTTCCCAGAGATGCAACATCTCAAGGCGCCTGTTCTCGGCAGAGCCTCTTTCTGAAATCGCAAACGTCCGGCTCCTTCTCCCGCAAGGAAGGGGCCAGCCCTGACAGCTCTTGCTGCTCTTCACCTTCCCTTGGCAGCCTATTCACAGGCACAACAGCCCTGGGGATCTGTGCTTTCCCAGAGATGCAACATCTCAAGGCGCCTGTTCTCGGCAGAGCCTCTTTCTGAAATGGCAAACATCCGGCTCCTTCTCCCACAAGGAAGGGGACAGCCCTGAAAGTTGTTGCTGCTCTTCACCTTCCCTTCGCAGCCTATTCACAGGCACAACAGCCCTGGGGATCTGTGCTTTCCCAGAGATGCAACATCTCAAGGCGCCTGTTCTCGGCAGAGCCTCTTTCTGAAATGGCAAACGTCCGGCTCCTTCTCCCGCAAGGAAGGGGCCAGCCCTGACAGCTGTTGCTGCTCTTCACCTTCCCTTGGCAGCCTATTCACAGGCACAACAGCCCTGGGGATCTGTGCTTTCCCAGAGACACAACATCTCATCGTACCCATTCTCGGCAGAGCCTTTTTTCCGAAAAGGCAAACGTCCGGCTCCTTCCCCGACAAGGAAGGTCCCAGGCCTCACAGCTGTTGCTGCTCTTCACCTTCCCTTGGCAGCCTATTCACAGGCACAACAGCCCTGGGGATCTGTCGTTTCCCAGAGACGCAACATCTCATCGTACCCATTCTCGGCAGAGCCTTTTTTCCAAAAAGGCAAACGTCCGGCTCCTTCTCCCGCAAGGAAGGTGCCAGCCCTGAAAGCTGTTGCTGCTCTTCACCTTCCCTTGGCAGCCTATTCACAGGCACAACAGCCCTGGGGATCTGTGCTTTCCCAGAGATGCAACATCTCAAGGCGCCTGTTCTCGGCAGAGCCTCTTTCTGAAATCGCAAACGTCCGGCTCCTTCTCCCGCAAGGAAGGGGCCAGCCCTGACAGCTCTTGCTGCTCTTCACCTTCCCTTGGCAGCCTATTCACAGGCACAACAGCCCTGGGGATCTGTGCTTTCCCAGAGATGCAACATCTCAAGGCGCCTGTTCTCGGCAGAGCCTCTTTCTGAAATGGCAAACATCCGGCTCCTTCTCCCACAAGGAAGGGGACAGCCCTGAAAGTTGTTGCTGCTCTTCACCTTCCCTTGGCAGCCTATTCACAGGCACAACAGCCCTGGGGATCTGTGCTTTCCCAGAGATGCAACATCTCAAGGCGCCTGTTCTCGGCAGAGCCTCTTTCTGAAATGGCAAACGTCCGGCTCCTTCTCCCGCAAGGAAGGGGCCAGCCCTGACAGCTGTTGCTGCTCTTCACCTTCCCTTGGCAGCCTATTCACAGGCACAACAGCCCTGGGGATCTGTGCTTTCCCAGAGACACAACATCTCATCGTACCCATTCTCGGCAGAGCCTTTTTTCCGAAAAGGCAAACGTCCGGCTCCTTCCCCGACAAGGAAGGTGCCAGCCCTGACAGCTGTTGCTGCTCTTCACCTTCCCTTGGCAGCCTATTCACAGGCACAACAGCCCTGGGGATCTGTGCTTTCCCAGAGACGCAACATCTCATCGTACCCATTCTTGGCAGAGCCTTTTTTCCAAAAAGGCAAACGTCCGGCTCCTTCTCCCGCAAGGAAGGTGCCAGCCCTGAAAGCTGTTGCTGCTCTTCACCTTCCCTTGGCAGCCTATTCACAGGCACAACAGCCCTGGGGATCTGTGCTTTCCCAGAGATGCAACATCTCAAGGCGCCTGTTCTCGGCAGAGCCTCTTTCTGAAATGGCAAACATCCGGCTCCTTCTCCCACAAGGAAGGGGACAGCCCTGAAAGTTGTTGCTGCTCTTCACCTTCCCTTCGCAGCCTATTCACAGGCACAACAGCCCTGGGGATCTGTGCTTTCCCAGAGATGCAACATCTCAAGGCGCCTGTTCTCGGCAGAGCCTCTTTCTGAAATCGCAAACGTCCGGCTCCTTCTCCCGCAAGGAAGGGGCCAGCCCTGACAGCTGTTGCTGCTCTTCACCTTCCCTTGGCAGCCTATTCACAGGCACAACAGCCCTGGGGATCTGTGCTTTCCCAGAGATGCAACATCTCAAGGCGCCTGTTCTCGGCAGAGCCTCTTTCTGAAATGGCAAACATCCGGCTCCTTCTCCCACAAGGAAGGGGACAGCCCTGAAAGTTGTTGCTGCTCTTCACCTTCCCTTCGCAGCCTATTCACAGGCACAACAGCCCTGGGGATCTGTGCTTTCCCAGAGATGCAACATCTCAAGGCGCCTGTTCTCGGCAGAGCCTCTTTCTGAAATGGCAAACGTCCGGCTCCTTCTCCCGGAAGGAAGGGGCCAGCCCTGACAGCTGTTGCTGCTCTTCACCTTCCCTTGGCAGCCTATTCACAGGCACAACAGCCCTGGGGATCTGTGCTTTCCCAGAGACACAACATCTCATCGTACCCATTCTCGGCAGAGCCTTTTTTCCGAAAAGGCAAACGTCCGGCTCCTTCCCCGACAAGGAAGGTGCCAGCCCTGACAGCTGTTGCTGCTCTTCACCTTCCCTTGGCAGCCTATTCACAGGCACAACAGCCCTGGGGATCTGTGCTTTCCCAGAGACGCAACATCTCATCGTACCCATTCTCGGCAGAGCCTTTTTTCCAAAAAGGCAAACGTCCGGCTCCTTCTCCCGCAAGGAAGGTGCCAGCCCTGACAGCTGTTGCTGCTCTTCACCTTCCCTTCGCAGCCTATTCACAGGCACAACAGCCCTGGGGATCTGTGCTTTCCCAGAGATGCAACATCTCAAGGCGCCTGTTCTCGGCAGAGCCTCTTTCTGAAATCGCAAACGTCCGGCTCCTTCTCCCGCAAGGAAGGGGCCAGCCCTGACAGCTGTTGCTGCTCTTCACCTTCCCTTGGCAGCCTATTCACAGGCACAACAGCCCTGGGGATCTGTGCTTTCCCAGAGATGCAACATCTCAAGGCGCCTGTTCTCGGCAGAGCCTCTTTCTGAAATGGCAAACGTCCGGCTCCTTCTCCCACAAGGAAGGGGCCAGCCCTGACAGCTGTTGCTGCTCTTCACCTTCCCTTGGCAGCCTATTCACAGGCACAACAGCCCTGGGGATCTGTGCTTTCCCAGAGACACAACATCTCATCGTACCCATTCTCGGCAGAGCCTTTTTTCCGAAAAGGCAAACGTCCGGCTCCTTCCCCGACAAGGAAGGTGCCAGCCCTGAAAGGTGTTGCTGCTCTTCACCTTCCCTTGGCAGCCTATTCACAGGCACAACAGCCCTGGGGATCTGTGCTTTCCCAGAGATGCAACATCTCAAGGCGCCTGTTCTCGGCAGAGCCTCTTTCTGAAATCGCAAACGTCCGGCTCCTTCTCCCGCAAGGAAGGGGCCAGCCCTGACAGCTGTTGCTGCTCTTCACCTTCCCTTCGCAGCCTATTCACAGGCACAACAGCCCTGGGGATCTGTGCTTTCCCAGAGATGCAACATCTCAAGGCGCCTGTTCTCGGCAGAGCCTCTTTCTGAAATGGCAAACATCCGGCTCCTTCTCCCACAAGGAAGGGGACAGCCCTGAAAGTTGTTGCTGCTCTTCACCTTCCCTTCGCAGCCTATTCACAGGCACAACAGCCCTGGGGATCTGTGCTTTCCCAGAGATGCAACATCTCAAGGCGCCTGTTCTCGGCAGAGCCTCTTTCTGAAATGGCAAACGTCCGGCTCCTTCTCCCGGAAGGAAGGGGCCAGCCCTGACAGCTGTTGCTGCTCTTCACCTTCCCTTGGCAGCCTATTCACAGGCACAACAGCCCTGGGGATCTGTGCTTTCCCAGAGACACAACATCTCATCGTACCCATTCTCGGCAGAGCCTTTTTTCCGAAAAGGCAAACGTCCGGCTCCTTCCCCGACAAGGAAGGTGCCAGGCCTGACAGCTGTTGCTGCTCTTCACCTTCCCTTGGCAGCCTATTCACAGGCACAACAGCCCTGGGGATCTGTGCTTTCCCAGAGACGCAACATCTCATCGTACCCATTCTCGGCAGAGCCTTTTTTCCAAAAAGGCAAACGTCCGGCTCCTTCTCCCGCAAGGAAGGTGCCAGCCCTGAAAGCTGTTGCTGCTCTTCACCTTCCCTTCGCAGCCTATTCACAGGCACAACAGCCCTGGGGATCTGTGCTTTCCCAGAGATGCAACATCTCAAGGCGCCTGTTCTCGGCAGAGCCTCTTTCTGAAATCGCAAACGTCCGGCTCCTTCTCCCGCAAGGAAGGGGCCAGCCCTGACAGCTGTTGCTGCTCTTCACCTTCCCTTGGCAGCCTATTCACAGGCACAACAGCCCTGGGGATCTGTGCTTTCCCAGAGATGCAACATCTCAAGGCGCCTGTTCTCGGCAGAGCCTCTTTCTGAAATGGCAAACGTCCGGCTCCTTCTCCCACAAGGAAGGGGCCAGCCCTGACAGCTGTTGCTGCTCTTCACCTTCCCTTGGCAGCCTATTCACAGGCACAACAGCCCTGGGGATCTGTGCTTTCCCAGAGACACAACATCTCATCGTACCCATTCTCGGCAGAGCCTCTTTTCCGAAAAGGCAAACGTCCGGCTCCTTCCCCGACAAGGAAGGTGCCAGCCCTGAAAGGTGTTGCTGCTCTTCACCTTCCCTTGGCAGCCTATTCACAGGCACAACAGCCCTGGGGATCTGTGCTTTCCCAGAGATGCAACATCTCAAGACGCCTGTTCTCGGCAGAGCCTCTTTCTGAAATGGCAAACATCCGGCGCCTTCTCCCACAAGGAAGGGGACAGCCCTGAAAGTTGTTGCTGCTCTTCACCTTCCCTTCGCAGCCTATTCACAGGCACAACAGCCCTGGGGATCTGTGCTTTCCCAGAGATGCAACATCTCAAGGCGCCTGTTCTCGGCATAGCCTCTTTCTGAAATGGCAAACATCCGGCTCCTTCCCCGACAAGGAAGGTGCCAGCCCTGACAGCTGTTGCTGCTCTTCACCTTCCCTTGGCAGCCTATTCACAGGCACAACAGCCCTGGGGATCTGTGCTTTCCCAGAGATGCAACATCTCAAGGCGCCTGTTCTCGGCAGAGCCTCTTTCTGAAATGGCAAACATCCGGCTCCTTCTCCCACAAGGAAGGGGACAGCCCTGAAAGTTGTTGCTGCTCTTCACCTTCCCTTCGCAGCCTATTCACAGGCACAACAGCCCTGGGGATCTGTGCTTTCCCAGAGATGCAACATCTCAAGGCGCCTGTTCTCGGCAGAGCCTCTTTCTGAAATGGCAAACGTCCGGCTCCTTCTCCCGCAAGGAAGGGGCCAGCCCTGACAGCTGTTGCTGCTCTTCACCTTCCCTTGGCAGCCTATTCACAGGCACAACAGCCCTGGGGATCTGTGCTTTCCCAGAGACACAACATCTCATCGTACCCATTCTCGGCAGAGCCTTTTTTCCGAAAAGGCAAACGTCCGGCTCCTTCCCCGACAAGGAAGGTGCCAGCCCTGACAGCTGTTGCTGCTCTTCACCTTCCCTTGGCAGCCTATTCACAGGCACAACAGCCCTGGGGATCTGCCGTTTCCCAGAGACGCAACATCTCATCGTACCCATTCTCGGCAGAGCCTTTTTTCCAAAAAGGCAAACGTCCGGCTCCTTCTCCCGCAAGGAAGGTGCCAGCCCTGAAAGCTGTTGCTGCTCTTCACCTTCCCTTGGCAGCCTATTCACAGGCACAACAGCCCTGGGGATCTGTGCTTTCCCAGAGATGCAACATCTCAAGGCGCCTGTTCTCGGCAGAGCCTCTTTCTGAAATGGCAAACATCCGGCTCCTTCTCCCACAAGGAAGGGGACAGCCCTGAAAGTTGTTGCTGCTCTTCACCTTCCCTTCGCAGCCTATTCACAGGCACAACAGCCCTGGGGATCTGTGCTTTCCCAGAGATGCAACATCTCAAGGCGCCTGTTCTCGGCAGAGCCTCTTTCTGAAATCGCAAACGTCCGGCTCCTTCTCCCGCAAGGAAGGGGCCAGCCCTGACAGCTCTTGCTGCTCTTCACCTTCCCTTGGCAGCCTATTCACAGGCACAACAGCCCTGGGGATCTGTGCTTTCCCAGAGATGCAACATCTCAAGGCGCCTGTTCTCGGCAGAGCCTCTTTCTGAAATGGCAAACATCCGGCTCCTTCTCCCACAAGGAAGGGGACAGCCCTGAAAGTTGTTGCTGCTCTTCACCTTCCCTTCGCAGCCTATTCACAGGCACAACAGCCCTGGGGATCTGTGCTTTCCCAGAGATGCAACATCTCAAGGCGCCTGTTCTCGGCAGAGCCTCTTTCTGAAATCGCAAACGTCCGGCTCCTTCTCCCGCAAGGAAGGGGCCAGCCCTGACAGCTCTTGCTGCTCTTCACCTTCCCTTGGCAGCCTATTCACAGGCACAACAGCCCTGGGGATCTGTGCTTTCCCAGAGATGCAACATCTCAAGGCGCCTGTTCTCGGCAGAGCCTCTTTCTGAAATGGCAAACATCCGGCTCCTTCTCCCACAAGGAAGGGGACAGCCCTGAAAGTTGTTGCTGCTCTTCACCTTCCCTTCGCAGCCTATTCACAGGCACAACAGCCCTGGGGATCTGTGCTTTCCCAGAGATGCAACATCTCAAGGCGCCTGTTCTCGGCAGAGCCTCTTTCTGAAATGGCAAACGTCCGGCTCCTTCTCCCGGAAGGAAGGGGCCAGCCCTGACAGCTGTTGCTGCTCTTCACCTTCCCTTGGCAGCCTATTCACAGGCACAACAGCCCTGGGGATCTGTGCTTTCCCAGAGACACAACATCTCATCGTACCCATTCTCGGCAGAGCCTTTTTTCCGAAAAGGCAAACGTCCGGCTCCTTCCCCGACAAGGAAGGTGCCAGCCCTGACAGCTGTTGCTGCTCTTCACCTTCCCTTGGCAGCCTATTCACAGGCACAACAGCCCTGGGGATCTGTGCTTTCCCAGAGACGCAACATCTCATCGTACCCATTCTCGGCAGAGCCTTTTTTCCAAAAAGGCAAACGTCCGGCTCCTTCTCCCGCAAGGAAGGTGCCAGCCCTGAAAGCTGTTGCTGCTCTTCACCTTCCCTTGGCAGCCTATTCACAGGCACAACAGCCCTGGGGATCTGTGCTTTCCCAGAGATGCAACATCTCAAGGCGCCTGTTCTCGGCAGAGCCTCTTTCTGAAATCGCAAACGTCCGGCTCCTTCTCCCGCAAGGAAGGGGCCAGCCCTGACAGCTGTTGCTGCTCTTCACCTTCCCTTGGCAGCCTATTCACAGGCACAACAGCCCTGGGGATCTGTGCTTTCCCACAGATGCAACATCTCAAGGCGCCTGTTCTCGGCAGAGCCTCTTTCTGAAATGGCAAACATCCGGCTCCTTCTCCCACAAGGAAGGGGACAGCCCTGAAAGTTGTTGCTGCTCTTCACCTTCCCTTCGCAGCCTATTCACAGGCACAACAGCCCTGGGGATCTGTGCTTTCCCAGAGATGCAACATCTCAAGGCGCCTGTTCTCGGCAGAGCCTCTTTCTGAAATGGCAAACGTCCGGCTCCTTCTCCCGGAAGGAAGGGGCCAGCCCTGACAGCTGTTGCTGCTCTTCACCTTCCCTTGGCAGCCTATTCACAGGCACAACAGCCCTGGGGATCTGTGCTTTCCCAGAGACACAACATCTCATCGTACCCATTCTCGGCAGAGCCTTTTTTCCGAAAAGGCAAACGTCCGGCTCCTTCCCCGACAAGGAAGGTGCCAGGCCTGACAGCTGTTGCTGCTCTTCACCTTCCCTTGGCAGCCTATTCACAGGCACAACAGCCCTGGGGAGCTGTGCTTTCCCAGAGACGCAACATCTCATCGTACCCATTCTCGGCAGAGCCTTTTTTCCAAAAAGGCAAACGTCCGGCTCCTTCTCCCGCAAGGAAGGTGCCAGCCCTGAAAGCTGTTGCTGCTCTTCACCTTCCCTTGGCAGCCTATTCACAGGCACAACAGCCCTGGGGATCTGTGCTTTCCCAGAGATGCAACATCTCAAGGCGCCTGTTCTCGGCAGAGCCTCTTTCTGAAATCGCAAACGTCCGGCTCCTTCTCCCGCAAGGAAGGGGCCAGCCCTGACAGCTGTTGCTGCTCTTCACCTTCCCTTGGCAGCCTATTCACAGGCACAACAGCCCTGGGGATCTGTGCTTTCCCAGAGATGCAACATCTCAAGGCGCCTGTTCTCGGCAGAGCCTCTTTCTGAAATGGCAAACGTCCGGCTCCTTCTCCCGGAAGGAAGGGGCCAGCCCTGACAGCTGTTGCTGCTCTTCACCTTCCCTTGGCAGCCTATTCACAGGCACAACAGCCCTGGGGATCTGTGCTTTCCCAGAGACACAACATCTCATCGTACCCATTCTCGGCAGAGCCTTTTTTCCGAAAAGGCAAACGTCCGGCTCCTTCCCCGACAAGGAAGGTGCCAGCCCTGAAAGGTGTTGCTGCTCTTCACCTTCCCTTGGCAGCCTATTCACAGGCACAACAGCCCTGGGGATCTGTGCTTTCCCAGAGATGCAACATCTCAAGACGCCTGTTCTCGGCAGAGCCTCTTTCTGAAATGGCAAACATCCGGCGCCTTCTCCCACAAGGAAGGGGACAGCCCTGAAAGTTGTTGCTGCTCTTCACCTTCCCTTGGCAGCCTATTCACAGGCACAACAGCCCTGGGGATCTGTGCTTTCCCAGAGATGCAACATCTCAAGGCGCCTGTTCTCGGCATAGCCTCTTTCTGAAATGGCAAACATCCGGCTCCTTCCCCGACAAGGAAGGTGCCAGCCCTGACAGCTGTTGCTGCTCTTCACCTTCCCTTGGCAGCCTATTCACAGGCACAACAGCCCTGGGGATCTGTGCTTTCCCAGAGATGCAACATCTCAAGGCGCCTGTTCTCGGCAGAGCCTCTTTCTGAAATGGCAAACATCCGGCTCCTTCTCCCACAAGGAAGGGGACAGCCCTGAAAGTTGTTGCTGCTCTTCACCTTCCCTTCGCAGCCTATTCACAGGCACAACAGCCCTGGGGATCTGTGCTTTCCCAGAGATGCAACATCTCAAGGCGCCTGTTCTCGGCAGAGCCTCTTTCTGAAATGGCAAACGTCCGGCTCCTTCTCCCACAAGGAAGGGGCCAGCCCTGACAGCTGTTGCTGCTCTTCACCTTCCCTTGGCAGCCTATTCACAGGCACAACAGCCCTGGGGATCTGTGCTTTCCCAGAGACACAACATCTCATCGTACCCATTCTCGGCAGAGCCTTTTTTCCGAAAAGGCAAACGTCCGGCTCCTTCCCCGACAAGGAAGGTGCCAGCCCTGACAGCTGTTGCTGCTCTTCACCTTCCCTTGGCAGCCTATTCACAGGCACAACAGCCCTGGGGATCTGTCGTTTCCCAGAGACGCAACATCTCATCGTACCCATTCTCGGCAGAGCCTTTTTTCCAAAAAGGCAAACGTCCGGCTCCTTCTCCCGCAAGGAAGGTGCCAGCCCTGAAAGCTGTTGCTGCTCTTCACCTTCCCTTGGCAGCCTATTCACAGGCACAACAGCCCTGGGGATCTGTGCTTTCCCAGAGATGCAACATCTCAAGGCGCCTGTTCTCGGCAGAGCCTCTTTCTGAAATGGCAAACATCCGGCTCCTTCTCCCACAAGGAAGGGGACAGCCCTGAA
The DNA here is from genome assembly GCA_028022735.1 of Gypaetus barbatus. NCBI lineage: Eukaryota > Metazoa > Chordata > Aves > Accipitriformes > Accipitridae > Gypaetus > Gypaetus barbatus. The sequence goes on along the minus strand of CM051549.1, from coordinate 9,757,527 downwards.
AGTTGTTGCTGCTCTTCACCTTCCCTTCGCAGCCTATTCACAGGCACAACAGCCCTGGGGATCTGTGCTTTCCCAGAGATGCAACATCTCAAGGCGCCTGTTCTCGGCAGAGCCTCTTTCTGAAATCGCAAACGTCCGGCTCCTTCTCCCGCAAGGAAGGGGCCAGCCCTGACAGCTCTTGCTGCTCTTCACCTTCCCTTGGCAGCCTATTCACAGGCACAACAGCCCTGGGGATCTGTGCTTTCCCAGAGATGCAACATCTCAAGGCGCCTGTTCTCGGCAGAGCCTCTTTCTGAAATGGCAAACATCCGGCTCCTTCTCCCACAAGGAAGGGGACAGCCCTGAAAGTTGTTGCTGCTCTTCACCTTCCCTTGGCAGCCTATTCACAGGCACAACAGCCCTGGGGATCTGTGCTTTCCCAGAGATGCAACATCTCAAGGCGCCTGTTCTCGGCAGAGCCTCTTTCTGAAATCGCAAACGTCCGGCTCCTTCTCCCGCAAGGAAGGGGCCAGCCCTGACAGCTCTTGCTGCTCTTCACCTTCCCTTGGCAGCCTATTCACAGGCACAACAGCCCTGGGGATCTGTGCTTTCCCAGAGATGCAACATCTCAAGGCGCCTGTTCTCGGCAGAGCCTCTTTCTGAAATGGCAAACATCCGGCTCCTTCTCCCACAAGGAAGGGGACAGCCCTGAAAGTTGTTGCTGCTCTTCACCTTCCCTTCGCAGCCTATTCACAGGCACAACAGCCCTGGGGATCTGTGCTTTCCCAGAGATGCAACATCTCAAGGCGCCTGTTCTCGGCAGAGCCTCTTTCTGAAATGGCAAACGTCCGGCTCCTTCTCCCGGAAGGAAGGGGCCAGCCCTGACAGCTGTTGCTGCTCTTCACCTTCCCTTGGCAGCCTATTCACAGGCACAACAGCCCTGGGGATCTGTGCTTTCCCAGAGACACAACATCTCATCGTACCCATTCTCGGCAGAGCCTTTTTTCCGAAAAGGCAAACGTCCGGCTCCTTCCCCGACAAGGAAGGTGCCAGCCTGACAGCTGTTGCTGCTCTTCACCTTCCCTTGGCAGCCTATTCACAGGCACAACAGCCCTGGGGATCTGCCGTTTCCCAGAGACGCAACATCTCATCGTACCCATTCTCGGCAGAGCCTTTTTTCCAAAAAGGCAAACGTCCGGCTCCTTCTCCCGCAAGGAAGGTGCCAGCCCTGAAAGCTGTTGCTGCTCTTCACCTTCCCTTGGCAGCCTATTCACAGGCACAACAGCCCTGGGGATCTGTGCTTTCCCAGAGATGCAACATCTCAAGGCGCCTGTTCTCGGCAGAGCCTCTTTCTGAAATCGCAAACGTCCGGCTCCTTCTCCCGCAAGGAAGGGGCCAGCCCTGACAGCTGTTGCTGCTCTTCACCTTCCCTTGGCAGCCTATTCACAGGCACAACAGCCCTGGGGATCTGTGCTTTCCCACAGATGCAACATCTCAAGGCGCCTGTTCTCGGCAGAGCCTCTTTCTGAAATGGCAAACATCCGGCTCCTTCTCCCACAAGGAAGGGGACAGCCCTGAAAGTTGTTGCTGCTCTTCACCTTCCCTTCGCAGCCTATTCACAGGCACAACAGCCCTGGGGATCTGTGCTTTCCCAGAGATGCAACATCTCAAGGCGCCTGTTCTCGGCAGAGCCTCTTTCTGAAATGGCAAACGTCCGGCTCCTTCTCCCGGAAGGAAGGGGCCAGCCCTGACAGCTGTTGCTGCTCTTCACCTTCCCTTGGCAGCCTATTCACAGGCACAACAGCCCTGGGGATCTGTGCTTTCCCAGAGACACAACATCTCATCGTACCCATTCTCGGCAGAGCCTTTTTTCCGAAAAGGCAAACGTCCGGCTCCTTCCCCGACAAGGAAGGTGCCAGGCCTGACAGCTGTTGCTGCTCTTCACCTTCCCTTGGCAGCCTATTCACAGGCACAACAGCCCTGGGGAGCTGTGCTTTCCCAGAGACGCAACATCTCATCGTACCCATTCTCGGCAGAGCCTTTTTTCCAAAAAGGCAAACGTCCGGCTCCTTCTCCCGCAAGGAAGGTGCCAGCCCTGAAAGCTGTTGCTGCTCTTCACCTTCCCTTGGCAGCCTATTCACAGGCACAACAGCCCTGGGGATCTGTGCTTTCCCAGAGATGCAACATCTCAAGGCGCCTGTTCTCGGCAGAGCCTCTTTCTGAAATCGCAAACGTCCGGCTCCTTCTCCCGCAAGGAAGGGGCCAGCCCTGACAGCTGTTGCTGCTCTTCACCTTCCCTTGGCAGCCTATTCACAGGCACAACAGCCCTGGGGATCTGTGCTTTCCCAGAGATGCAACATCTCAAGGCGCCTGTTCTCGGCAGAGCCTCTTTCTGAAATGGCAAACGTCCGGCTCCTTCTCCCACAAGGAAGGGGACAGCCCTGACAGCTGTTGCTGCTCTTCACCTTCCCTTGGCAGCCTATTCACAGGCACAACAGCCCTGGGGATCTGTGCTTTCCCAGAGACACAACATCTCATCGTACCCATTCTCGGCAGAGCCTTTTTTCCGAAAAGGCAAACGTCCGGCTCCTTCCCCGACAAGGAAGGTGCCAGCCCTGAAAGGTGTTGCTGCTCTTCACCTTCCCTTGGCAGCCTATTCACAGGCACAACAGCCCTGGGGATCTGTGCTTTCCCAGAGATGCAACATCTCAAGGCGCCTGTTCTCGGCAGAGCCTCTTTCTGAAATCGCAAACGTCCGGCTCCTTCTCCCGCAAGGAAGGGGCCAGCCCTGACAGCTGTTGCTGCTCTTCACCTTCCCTTGGCAGCCTATTCACAGGCACAACAGCCCTGGGGATCTGTGCTTTCCCAGAGATGCAACATCTCAAGGCGCCTGTTCTCGGCAGAGCCTCTTTCTGAAATGGCAAACATCCGGCTCCTTCTCCCACAAGGAAGGGGACAGCCCTGAAAGTTGTTGCTGCTCTTCACCTTCCCTTCGCAGCCTATTCACAGGCACAACAGCCCTGGGGATCTGTGCTTTCCCAGAGATGCAACATCTCAAGGCGCCTGTTCTCGGCAGAGCCTCTTTCTGAAATGGCAAACGTCCGGCTCCTTCTCCCGGAAGGAAGGGGCCAGCCCTGACAGCTGTTGCTGCTCTTCACCTTCCCTTGGCAGCCTATTCACAGGCACAACAGCCCTGGGGATCTGTGCTTTCCCAGAGACACAACATCTCATCGTACCCATTCTCGGCAGAGCCTTTTTTCCGAAAAGGCAAACGTCCGGCTCCTTCCCCGACAAGGAAGGTGCCAGGCCTGACAGCTGTTGCTGCTCTTCACCTTCCCTTGGCAGCCTATTCACAGGCACAACAGCCCTGGGGATCTGTGCTTTCCCAGAGACGCAACATCTCATCGTACCCATTCTCGGCAGAGCCTTTTTTCCAAAAAGGCAAACGTCCGGCTCCTTCTCCCGCAAGGAAGGTGCCAGCCCTGAAAGCTGTTGCTGCTCTTCACCTTCCCTTGGCAGCCTATTCACAGGCACAACAGCCCTGGGGATCTGTGCTTTCCCAGAGATGCAACATCTCAAGGCGCCTGTTCTCGGCAGAGCCTCTTTCTGAAATCGCAAACGTCCGGCTCCTTCTCCCGCAAGGAAGGGGCCAGCCCTGACAGCTGTTGCTGCTCTTCACCTTCCCTTGGCAGCCTATTCACAGGCACAACAGCCCTGGGGATCTGTGCTTTCCCAGAGATGCAACATCTCAAGGCGCCTGTTCTCGGCAGAGCCTCTTTCTGAAATGGCAAACGTCCGGCTCCTTCTCCCGGAAGGAAGGGGCCAGCCCTGACAGCTGTTGCTGCTCTTCACCTTCCCTTGGCAGCCTATTCACAGGCACAACAGCCCTGGGGATCTGTGCTTTCCCAGAGACACAACATCTCATCGTACCCATTCTCGGCAGAGCCTTTTTTCCGAAAAGGCAAACGTCCGGCTCCTTCCCCGACAAGGAAGGTGCCAGCCCTGAAAGGTGTTGCTGCTCTTCACCTTTGCTTGGCAGCCTATTCACAGGCACAACAGCCCTGGGGATCTGTGCTTTCCCAGAGATGCAACATCTCAAGGCGCCTGTTCTCGGCAGAGCCTCTTTCTGAAATCGCAAACGTCCGGCTCCTTCTCCCGCAAGGAAGGGGCCAGCCCTGACAGCTGTTGCTGCTCTTCACCTTCCCTTGGCAGCCTATTCACAGGCACAACAGCCCTGGGGATCTGTGCTTTCCCAGAGATGCAACATCTCAAGGCGCCTGTTCTCGGCAGAGCCTCTTTCTGAAATGGCAAACATCCGGCTCCTTCTCCCACAAGGAAGGGGACAGCCCTGAAAGTTGTTGCTGCTCTTCACCTTCCCTTCGCAGCCTATTCACAGGCACAACAGCCCTGGGGATCTGTGCTTTCCCAGAGATGCAACATCTCAAGGCGCCTGTTCTCGGCAGAGCCTCTTTCTGAAATGGCAAACGTCCGGCTCCTTCTCCCGGAAGGAAGGGGCCAGCCCTGACAGCTGTTGCTGCTCTTCACCTTCCCTTGGCAGCCTATTCACAGGCACAACAGCCCTGGGGATCTGTGCTTTCCCAGAGACACAACATCTCATCGTACCCATTCTCGGCAGAGCCTTTTTTCCGAAAAGGCAAACGTCCGGCTCCTTCCCCGACAAGGAAGGTGCCAGGCCTGACAGCTGTTGCTGCTCTTCACCTTCCCTTGGCAGCCTATTCACAGGCACAACAGCCCTGGGGATCTGTGCTTTCCCAGAGACGCAACATCTCATCGTACCAATTCTCGGCAGAGCCTTTTTTCCGAAAAGGCAAAAGTCCGGCTCCTTCTCCCGCAAGGAAGGTGCCAGCCCTGAAAGCTGTTGCTGCTCTTCACCTTCCCTTCGCAGCCTATTCACAGGCACAACAGCCCTGGGGATCTGTGCTTTCCCAGAGATGCAACATCTCAAGGCGCCTGTTCTCGGCAGAGCCTCTTTCTGAAATCGCAAACGTCCGGCTCCTTCTCCCGCAAGGAAGGGGCCAGCCCTGACAGCTGTTGCTGCTCTTCACCTTCCCTTGGCAGCCTATTCACAGGCACAACAGCCCTGGGGATCTGTGCTTTCCCAGAGATGCAACATCTCAAGGCGCCTGTTCTCGGCAGAGCCTCTTTCTGAAATGGCAAACATCCGGCTCCTTCTCCCACAAGGAAGGGGACAGCCCTGAAAGTTGTTGCTGCTCTTCACCTTCCCTTCGCAGCCTATTCACAGGCACAACAGCCCTGGGGATCTGTGCTTTCCCAGAGATGCAACATCTCAAGGCGCCTGTTCTCGGCAGAGCCTCTTTCTGAAATGGCAAACGTCCGGCTCCTTCTCCCGGAAGGAAGGGGCCAGCCCTGACAGCTGTTGCTGCTCTTCACCTTCCCTTGGCAGCCTATTCACAGGCACAACAGCCCTGGGGATCTGTGCTTTCCCAGAGACACAACATCTCATCGTACCCATTCTCGGCAGAGCCTTTTTTCCGAAAAGGCAAACGTCCGGCTCCTTCCCCGACAAGGAAGGTGCCAGGCCTGACAGCTGTTGCTGCTCTTCACCTTCCCTTGGCAGCCTATTCACAGGCACAACAGCCCTGGGGATCTGTGCTTTCCCAGAGACGCAACATCTCATCGTACCCATTCTCGGCAGAGCCTTTTTTCCAAAAAGGCAAACGTCCGGCTCCTTCTCCCGCAAGGAAGGTGCCAGCCCTGAAAGCTGTTGCTGCTCTTCACCTTCCCTTCGCAGCCTATTCACAGGCACAACAGCCCTGGGGATCTGTGCTTTCCCAGAGATGCAACATCTCAAGGCGCCTGTTCTCGGCAGAGCCTCTTTCTGAAATCGAAAACGTCCGGCTCCTTCTCCCGCAAGGAAGGGGCCAGCCCTGACAGCTGTTGCTGCTCTTCACCTTCCCTTGGCAGCCTATTCACAGGCACAACAGCCCTGGGGATCTGTGCTTTCCCAGAGATGCAACATCTCAAGGCGCCTGTTCTCGGCAGAGCCTCTTTCTGAAATGGCAAACGTCCGGCTCCTTCTCCCGGAAGGAAGGGGCCAGACCTGACAGCTGTTGCTGCTCTTCACCTTCCCTTGGCAGCCTATTCACAGGCACAACAGCCCTGGGGATCTGTGCTTTCCCAGAGACACAACATCTCATCGTACCCATTCTCGGCAGAGCCTTTTTTCCGAAAAGGCAAACGTCCGGCTCCTTCCCCGACAAGGAAGGTGCCAGCCCTGACAGCTGTTGCTGCTCTTCACCTTCCCTTGGCAGCCTATTCACAGGCACAACAGCCCTGGGGATCTGTGCTTTCCCAGAGACGCAACATCTCATCGTACCCATTCTCGGCAGAGCCTTTTTTCCAAAAAGGCAAACGTCCGGCTCCTTCTCCCGCAAGGAAGGTGCCAGCCCTGAAAGCTGTTGCTGCTCTTCACCTTCCCTTGGCAGCCTATTCACAGGCACAACAGCCCTGGGGATCTGTGCTTTCCCAGAGATGCAACATCTCAAGGCGCCTGTTCTCGGCAGAGCCTCTTTCTGAAATCGCAAACGTCCGGCTCCTTCTCCCGCAAGGAAGGGGCCAGCCCTGACAGCTGTTGCTGCTCTTCACCTTCCCTTGGCAGCCTATTCACAGGCACAACAGCCCTGGGGATCTGTGCTTTCCCAGAGATGCAACATCTCAAGGCGCCTGTTCTCGGCAGAGCCTCTTTCTGAAATGGCAAACATCCGGCTCCTTCTCCCACAAGGAAGGGGACAGCCCTGAAAGTTGTTGCTGCTCTTCACCTTCCCTTCGCAGCCTATTCACAGGCACAACAGCCCTGGGGATCTGTGCTTTCCCAGAGATGCAACATCTCAAGGCGCCTGTTCTCGGCAGAGCCTCTTTCTGAAATGGCAAACGTCCGGCTCCTTCTCCCGGAAGGAAGGGGCCAGCCCTGACAGCTGTTGCTGCTCTTCACCTTCCCTTGGCAGCCTATTCACAGGCACAACAGCCCTGGGGATCTGTGCTTTCCCAGAGACACAACATCTCATCGTACCCATTCTCGGCAGAGCCTTTTTTCCGAAAAGGCAAACGTCCGGCTCCTTCCCCGACAAGGAAGGTGCCAGGCCTGACAGCTGTTGCTGCTCTTCACCTTCCCTTGGCAGCCTATTCACAGGCACAACAGCCCTGGGGATCTGTGCTTTCCCAGAGATGCAACATCTCAAGGCGCCTGTTCTCGGCAGAGCCTCTTTCTGAAATCGCAAACGTCCGGCTCCTTCTCCCGCAAGGAAGGGGCCAGCCCTGACAGCTGTTGCTGCTCTTCACCTTCCCTTGGCAGCCTATTCACAGGCACAACAGCCCTGGGGATCTGTGCTTTCCCAGAGATGCAACATCTCAAGGCGCCTGTTCTCGGCAGAGCCTCTTTCTGAAATGGCAAACGTCCGGCTCCTTCTCCCACAAGGAAGGGGCCAGCCCTGACAGCTGTTGCTGCTCTTCACCTTCCCTTGGCAGCCTATTCAGAGGCACAACAGCCCTGGGGATCTGTGCTTTCCCAGAGACACAACATCTCATCGTACCCATTCTCGGCAGAGCCTTTTTTCCGAAAAGGCAAACGTCCGGCTCCTTCCCCGACAAGGAAGGTGCCAGCCCTGAAAGGTGTTGCTGCTCTTCACCTTTGCTTGGCAGCCTATTCACAGGCACAACAGCCCTGGGGATCTGTGCTTTCCCAGAGATGCAACATCTCAAGGCGCCTGTTCTCGGCAGAGCCTCTTTCTGAAATCGCAAACGTCCGGCTCCTTCTCCCACAAGGAAGGGGCCAGCCCTGACAGCTGTTGCTGCTCTTCACCTTCCCTTGGCAGCCTATTCACAGGCACAACAGCCCTGGGGATCTGTGCTTTCCCAGAGATGCAACATCTCAAGGCGCCTGTTCTCGGCAGAGCCTCTTTCTGAAATGGCAAACATCCGGCTCCTTCTCCCACAAGGAAGGGGACAGCCCTGAAAGTTGTTGCTGCTCTTCACCTTCCCTTCGCAGCCTATTCACAGGCACAACAGCCCTGGGGATCTGTGCTTTCCCAGAGATGCAACATCTCAAGGCGCCTGTTCTCGGCAGAGCCTCTTTCTGAAATGGCAAACGTCCGGCTCCTTCTCCCGGAAGGAAGGGGCCAGCCCTGACAGCTGTTGCTGCTCTTCACCTTCCCTTGGCAGCCTATTCACAGGCACAACAGCCCTGGGGATCTGTGCTTTCCCAGAGACACAACATCTCATCGTACCCATTCTCGGCAGAGCCTTTTTTCCGAAAAGGCAAACGTCCGGCTCCTTCCCCGACAAGGAAGGTGCCAGGCCTGATAGCTGTTGCTGCTCTTCACCTTCCCTTGGCAGCCTATTCACAGGCACAACAGCCCTGGGGATCTGTGCTTTCCCAGAGACGCAACATCTCATCGTACCCATTCTCGGCAGAGCCTTTTTTCCAAAAAGGCAAACGTCCGGCTCCTTCTCCCGCAAGGAAGGTGCCAGCCCTGAAAGCTGTTGCTGCTCTTCACCTTCCCTTCGCAGCCTATTCACAGGCACAACAGCCCTGGGGATCTGTGCTTTCCCAGAGATGCAACATCTCAAGGCGCCTGTTCTCGGCAGAGCCTCTTTCTGAAATCGCAAACGTCCGGCTCCTTCTCCCGCAAGGAAGGGGCCAGCCCTGACAGCTGTTGCTGCTCTTCACCTTCCCTTGGCAGCCTATTCACAGGCACAACAGCCCTGGGGATCTGTGCTTTCCCAGAGATGCAACATCTCAAGGCGCCTGTTCTCGGCAGAGCCTCTTTCTGAAATGGCAAACGTCCGGCTCCTTCTCCCACAAGGAAGGGGCCAGCCCTGACAGCTGTTGCTGCTCTTCACCTTCCCTTGGCAGCCTATTCACAGGCACAACAGCCCTGGGGATCTGTGCTTTCCCAGAGACACAACATCTCATCGTACCCATTCTCGGCAGAGCCTTTTTTCCGAAAAGGCAAACGTCCGGCTCCTTCCCCGACAAGGAAGGTGCCAGCCCTGAAAGGTGTTGCTGCTCTTCACCTTCCCTTGGCAGCCTATTCACAGGCACAACAGCCCTGGGGATCTGTGCTTTCCCAGAGATGCAACATCTCAAGACGCCTGTTCTCGGCAGAGCCTCTTTCTGAAATGGCAAACATCCGGCGCCTTCTCCCACAAGGAAGGGGACAGCCCTGAAAGTTGTTGCTGCTCTTCACCTTCCCTTCGCAGCCTATTCACAGGCACAACAGCCCTGGGGATCTGTGCTTTCCCAGAGATGCAACATCTCAAGGCGCCTGTTCTCGGCATAGCCTCTTTCTGAAATGGCAAACATCCGGCTCCTTCTCCCACAAGGAAGGTGCCAGCCCTGACAGCTGTTGCTGCTCTTCACCTTCCCTTGGCAGCCTATTCACAGGCACAACAGCCCTGGGGATCTGTGCTTTCCCAGAGATGCAACATCTCAAGGCGCCTGTTCTCGGCAGAGCCTCTTTCTGAAATGGCAAACATCCGGCTCCTTCTCCCACAAGGAAGGGGACAGCCCTGAAAGTTGTTGCTGCTCTTCACCTTCCCTTCGCAGCCTATTCACAGGCACAACAGCCCTGGGGATCTGTGCTTTCCCAGAGATGCAACATCTCAAGGCGCCTGTTCTCGGCAGAGCCTCTTTCTGAAATGGCAAACGTCCGGCTCCTTCTCCCGCAAGGAAGGGGCCAGCCCTGACAGCTGTTGCTGCTCTTCACCTTCCCTTGGCAGCCTATTCACAGGCACAACAGCCCTGGGGATCTGTGCTTTCCCAGAGACACAACATCTCATCGTACCCATTCTCGGCAGAGCCTTTTTTCCGAAAAGGCAAACGTCCGGCTCCTTCCCCGACAAGGAAGGTGCCAGCCCTGACAGCTGTTGCTGCTCTTCACCTTCCCTTGGCAGCCTATTCACAGGCAAAACAGCCCTGGGGATCTGTCGTTTCCCAGAGACGCAACATCTCATCGTACCCATTCTCGGCAGAGCCTTTTTTCCAAAAAGGCAAACGTCCGGCTCCTTCTCCCGCAAGGAAGGTGCCAGCCCTGAAAGCTGTTGCTGCTCTTCACCTTCCCTTGGCAGCCTATTCACAGGCACAACAGCCCTGGGGATCTGTGCTTTCCCAGAGATGCAACATCTCAAGGCGCCTGTTCTCGGCAGAGCCTCTTTCTGAAATGGCAAACATCCGGCTCCTTCTCCCACAAGGAAGGGGACAGCCCTGAAAGTTGTTGCTGCTCTTCACCTTCCCTTCGCAGCCTATTCACAGGCACAACAGCCCTGGGGATCTGTGCTTTCCCAGAGATGCAACATCTCAAGGCGCCTGTTCTCGGCAGAGCCTCTTTCTGAAATCGCAAACGTCCGGCTCCTTCTCCCGCAAGGAAGGGGACAGCCCTGACAGCTCTTGCTGCTCTTCACCTTCCCTTGGCAGCCTATTCACAGGCACAACAGCCCTGGGGATCTGTGCTTTCCCAGAGATGCAACATCTCAAGGCGCCTGTTCTCGGCAGAGCCTCTTTCTGAAATGGCAAACATCCGGCGCCTTCTCCCACAAGGAAGGGGACAGCCCTGAAAGTTGTTGCTGCTCTTCACCTTCCCTTCGCAGCCTATTCACAGGCACAACAGCCCTGGGGATCTGTGCTTTCCCAGAGATGCAACATCTCAAGGCGCCTGTTCTCGGCAGAGCCTCTTTCTGAAATGGCAAACGTCCGGCTCCTTCTCCCGCAAGGAAGGGGCCAGCCCTGACAGCTGTTGCTGCTCTTCACCTTCCCTTCGCAGCCTATTCACAGGCACAACAGCCCTGGGGATCTGTGCTTTCCAGAGACGCAACATCTCATCGTACCCATTCTCGGCAGAGCCTTTTTTCCGAAAAGGCAAACGTCCGGCTCCTTCCCCGACAAGGAAGGTGCCAGCCCTGACAGCTGTTGCTGCTCTTCACCTTCCCTTGGCAGCCTATTCACAGGCACAACAGCCCTGGGGATCTGTGCTTTCCCAGAGACGCAACATCTCATCGTACCCATTCTCGGCAGAGCCTTTTTTCCAAAAAGGCAAACGTCCGGCTCCTTCTCCCGCAAGGAATGTGCCAGCCCTGAAAGCTGTTGCTGCTCTTCACCTTCCCTTCGCAGTCTATTCACAGGCACAACAGCCCTGGGGATCTGTGCTTTCCCAGAGATGCAACATCTCAAGGCGCCTGTTCTCGGCAGAGCCTCTTTCTGAAATCGCAAACGTCCGGCTCCTTCTCCCGCAAGGAAGGGGCCAGCCCTGACAGCTGTTGCTGCTCTTCACCTTCCCTTGGCAGCCTATTCACAGGCACAACAGCCCTGGGGATCTGTGCTTTCCCAGAGATGCAACATCTCAAGGCGCCTGTTCTCGGCAGAGCCTCTTTCTGAAATGGCAAACATCCGGCTCCTTCTCCCACAAGGAAGGGGACAGCCCTGAAAGTTGTTGCTGCTCTTCACCTTCCCTTCGCAGCCTATTCACAGGCACAACAGCCCTGGGGATCTGTGCTTTCCCAGAGATGCAACATCTCAAGGCGCCTGTTCTCGGCAGAGCCTCTTTCTGAAATCGCAAACGTCCGGCTCCTTCTCCCGCAAGGAAGGGGCCAGCCCTGACAGCTCTTGCTGCTCTTCACCTTCCCTTGGCAGCCTATTCACAGGCACAACAGCCCTGGGGATCTGTGCTTTCCCAGAGATGCAACATCTCAAGGCGCCTGTTCTCGGCAGAGCCTCTTTCTGAAATGGCAAACATCCGGCTCCTTCTCCCACAAGGAAGGGGACAGCCCTGAAAGTTGTTGCTGCTCTTCACCTTCCCTTCGCAGCCTATTCACAGGCACAACAGCCCTGGGGATCTGTGCTTTCCCACAGATGCAACATCTCAAGGCGCCTGTTCTCGGCAGAGCCTCTTTCTGAAATGGCAAACGTCCGGCTCCTTCTCCCGCAAGGAAGGGGCCAGCCCTGACAGCTGTTGCTGCTCTTCACCTTCCCTTGGCAGCCTATTCACAGGCACAACAGCCCTGGGGATCTGTGCTTTCCCAGAGACACAACATCTCATCGTACCCATTCTCGGCAGAGCCTTTTTTCCGAAAAGGCAAACGTCCGGCTCCTTCCCCGACAAGGAAGGTGCCAGCCCTGACAGCTGTTGCTGCTCTTCACCTTCCCTTGGCAGCCTATTCACAGGCACAACAGCCCTGGGGATCTGTGCTTTCCCAGAGACGCAACATCTCATCGTACCCATTCTCGGCAGAGCCTTTTTTCCAAAAAGGCAAACGTCCGGCTCCTTCCCCGACAAGGAAGGTGCCAGGCCTGACAGCTGTTGCTGCTCTTCACCTTCCCTTGGCAGCCTATTCACAGGCACAACAGCCCTGGGGATCTGTGCTTTCCCAGAGATGCAACATCTCAAGACGCCTGTTCTCGGCAGAGCCTCTTTCTGAAATGGCAAACATCCGGCTCCTTCCCCGACAAGGAAGGTGCCAGCCCTGACAGCTGTTGCTGCTCTTCACCTTCCCTTGGCAGCCTATTCACAGGCACAACAGCCCTGGGGATCTGTGCTTTCCCAGAGACGCAACATCTCATCGTACCCATTCTCGGCAGAGCCTTTTTTCCAAAAAGGCAAACGTCCGGCTCCTTCTCCCGCAAGGAATGTGCCAGCCCTGAAAGCTGTTGCTGCTCTTCACCTTCCCTTCGCAGTCTATTCACAGGCACAACAGCCCTGGGGATCTGTGCTTTCCCAGAGATGCAACATCTCAAGGCGCCTGTTCTCGGCAGAGCCTCTTTCTGAAATCGCAAACGTCCGGCTCCTTCTCCCGCAAGGAAGGGGCCAGCCCTGACAGCTGTTGCTGCTCTTCACCTTCCCTTGGCAGCCTATTCACAGGCACAACAGCCCTGGGGATCTGTGCTTTCCCAGAGATGCAACATCTCAAGGCGCCTGTTCTCGGCAGAGCCTCTTTCTGAAATGGCAAACATCCGGCTCCTTCTCCCACAAGGAAGGGGACAGCCCTGAAAGTTGTTGCTGCTCTTCACCTTCCCTTCGCAGCCTATTCACAGGCACAACAGCCCTGGGGATCTGTGCTTTCCCAGAGATGCAACATCTCAAGGCGCCTGTTCTCGGCAGAGCCTCTTTCTGAAATCGCAAACGTCCGGCTCCTTCTCCCGCAAGGAAGGGGCCAGCCCTGACAGCTCTTGCTGCTCTTCACCTTCCCTTGGCAGCCTATTCACAGGCACAACAGCCCTGGGGATCTGTGCTTTCCCAGAGATGCAACATCTCAAGGCGCCTGTTCTCGGCAGAGCCTCTTTCTGAAATGGCAAACATCCGGCTCCTTCTCCCACAAGGAAGGGGACAGCCCTGAAAGTTGTTGCTGCTCTTCACCTTCCCTTCGCAGCCTATTCACAGGCACAACAGCCCTGGGGATCTGTGCTTTCCCACAGATGCAACATCTCAAGGCGCCTGTTCTCGGCAGAGCCTCTTTCTGAAATGGCAAACGTCCGGCTCCTTCTCCCGCAAGGAAGGGGCCAGCCCTGACAGCTGTTGCTGCTCTTCACCTTCCCTTGGCAGCCTATTCACAGGCACAACAGCCCTGGGGATCTGTGCTTTCCCAGAGACACAACATCTCATCGTACCCATTCTCGGCAGAGCCTTTTTTCCGAAAAGGCAAACGTCCGGCTCCTTCCCCGACAAGGAAGGTGCCAGCCCTGACAGCTGTTGCTGCTCTTCACCTTCCCTTGGCAGCCTATTCACAGGCACAACAGCCCTGGGGATCTGTGCTTTCCCAGAGACGCAACATCTCATCGTACCCATTCTCGGCAGAGCCTTTTTTCCAAAAAGGCAAACGTCCGGCTCCTTCCCCGACAAGGAAGGTGCCAGGCCTGACAGCTGTTGCTGCTCTTCACCTTCCCTTGGCAGCCTATTCACAGGCACAACAGCCCTGGGGATCTGTGCTTTCCCAGAGATGCAACATCTCAAGACGCCTGTTCTCGGCAGAGCCTCTTTCTGAAATGGCAAACATCCGGCTCCTTCCCCGACAAGGAAGGTGCCAGCCCTGACAGCTGTTGCTGCTCTTCACCTTCCCTTCGCAGCCTATTCACAGGCACAACAGCCCTGGGGATCTGTGCTTTCCCAGAGACGCAACATCTCAAGGCGCCTGTTCTCGGCAGAGCCTCTTTCTGAAATGGCAAACATCCGGCTCCTTCTCCCACAAGGAAGGGGACAGCCCTGAAAGTTGTTGCTGCTCTTCACCTTCCCTTCGCAGCCTATTCACAGGCACAACAGCCCTGGGGATCTGTGCTTTCCCAGAGATGCAACATCTCAAGGCGCCTGTTCTCGGCAGAGCCTCTTTCTGAAATGGCAAACGTCCGGCTCCTTCTCCCGCAAGGAAGGGGCCAGCCCTGACAGCTGTTGCTGCTCTTCACCTTCCCTTGGCAGCCTATTCACAGGCACAACAGCCCTGGGGATCTGTGCTTTCCCAGAGATGCAACATCTCAAGGCGCCTGTTCTCGGCAGAGCCTCTTTCTGAAATGGCAAACATCCGGCTCCTTCTCCCACAAGGAAGGGGACAGCCCTGAAAGTTGTTGCTGCTCTTCACCTTCCCTTGGCAGCCTATTCACAGGCACAACAGCCCTGGGGATCTGTGCTTTCCCAGAGATGCAACATCTCAAGGCGCCTGTTCTCGGCAGAGCCTCTTTCTGAAATCGCAAACGTCCGGCTCCTTCTCCCGCAAGGAAGGGGCCAGCCCTGACAGCTGTTGCTGCTCTTCACCTTCCCTTGGCAGCCTATTCACAGGCACAACAGCCCTGGGGATCTGTGCTTTCCCAGAGATGCAACATCTCAAGGCGCCTGTTCTCGGCAGAGCCTCTTTCTGAAATGGCAAACATCCGGCTCCTTCTCCCACAAGGAAGGGGACAGCCCTGAAAGTTGTTGCTGCTCTTCACCTTCCCTTCGCAGCCTATTCACAGGCACAACAGCCCTGGGGATCTGTGCTTTCCCAGAGATGCAACATCTCAAGGCGCCTGTTCTCGGCAGAGCCTCTTTCTGAAATGGCAAACGTCCGGCTCCTTCTCCCGGAAGGAAGGGGCCAGCCCTGACAGCTGTTGCTGCTCTTCACCTTCCCTTGGCAGCCTATTCACAGGCACAACAGCCCTGGGGATCTGTGCTTTCCCAGAGACACAACATCTCATCGTACCCATTCTCGGCAGAGCCTTTTTTCCGAAAAGGCAAACGTCCGGCTCCTTCCCCGACAAGGAAGGTGCCAGCCCTGACAGCTGTTGCTGCTCTTCACCTTCCCTTGGCAGCCTATTCACAGGCACAACAGCCCTGGGGATCTGTGCTTTCCCAGAGACGCAACATCTCATCGTACCCATTCTCGGCAGAGCCTTTTTTCCAAAAAGGCAAACGTCCGGCTCCTTCCCCGACAAGGAAGGTGCCAGGCCTGACAGCTGTTGCTGCTCTTCACCTTCCCTTGGCAGCCTATTCACAGGCACAACAGCCCTGGGGATCTGTGCTTTCCCAGAGATGCAACATCTCAAGACGCCTGTTCTCGGCAGAGCCTCTTTCTGAAATGGCAAACATCCGGCTCCTTCCCCGACAAGGAAGGTGCCAGCCCTGACAGCTGTTGCTGCTCTTCACCTTCCCTTGGCAGCCTATTCACAGGCACAACAGCCCTGGGGATCTGTGCTTTCCCAGAGATGCAACATCTCAAGGCGCCTGTTCTCGGCAGAGCCTCTTTCTGAAATGGCAAACATCCGGCTCCTTCTCCCACAAGGAAGGGGACAGCCCTGAAAGTTGTTGCTGCTCTTCACCTTCCCTTCGCAGCCTATTCACAGGCACAACAGCCCTGGGGATCTGTGCTTTCCCAGAGATGCAACATCTCAAGGCGCCTGTTCTCGGCAGAGCCTCTTTCTGAAATGGCAAACGTCCGGCTCCTTCTCCCGCAAGGAAGGGGCCAGCCCTGACAGCTGTTGCTGCTCTTCACCTTCCCTTGGCAGCCTATTCACAGGCACAACAGCCCTGGGGATCTGTGCTTTCCCAGAGATGCAACATCTCAAGGCGCCTGTTCTCGGCAGAGCCTCTTTCTGAAATGGCAAACATCCGGCTCCTTCTCCCACAAGGAAGGGGACAGCCCTGAAAGTTGTTGCTGCTCTTCACCTTCCCTTGGCAGCCTATTCACAGGCACAACAGCCCTGGGGATCTGTGCTTTCCCAGAGATGCAACATCTCAAGGCGCCTGTTCTCGGCAGAGCCTCTTTCTGAAATCGCAAACGTCCGGCTCCTTCTCCCGCAAGGAAGGGGCCAGCCCTGACAGCTGTTGCTGCTCTTCACCTTCCCTTGGCAGCCTATTCACAGGCACAACAGCCCTGGGGATCTGTGCTTTCCCAGAGATGCAACATCTCAAGGCGCCTGTTCTCGGCAGAGCCTCTTTCTGAAATGGCAAACATCCGGCTCCTTCTCCCACAAGGAAGGGGACAGCCCTGAAAGTTGTTGCTGCTCTTCACCTTCCCTTCGCAGCCTATTCACAGGCACAACAGCCCTGGGGATCTGTGCTTTCCCAGAGATGCAACATCTCAAGGCGCCTGTTCTCGGCAGAGCCTCTTTCTGAAAAGGCAAACGTCCGGCTCCTTCTCCCGCAAGGAAGGGGACAGCCCTGACAGCTGTTGCTGCTCTTCACCTTCCCTTGGCAGCCTATTCACAGGCACAACAGCCCTGGGGATCTGTGCTTTCCCAGAGATGCAACATCTCAAGGCGCCTGTTCTCGGCAGAGCCTCTTTCTGAAATGACAAACGTCCGGCTCCTTCTCCCACAAGGAAGGTGCCAGGCCTGAAAGCTGTTGCTGCTCTTCACCTTCCCTTGGCAGCCTATTCACAGGCACAACAGCCCTGGGGATCTGTGCTTTCCCAGAGACACAACATCTCATCGTACCCATTCTCGGCAGAGCCTCTTTTCCGAAAAGGCAAACGTCCGGCTCCTTCCCCGGCAAGGAAGGTGCCAGCCCTGACAGCTGTTGCTGCTCTTCACCTTCCCTTGGCAGCCTATTCACAGGCACAACAGCCCTGGGGATCTGTGCTTTCCCAGAGATGCAACATCTCAAGGCGCCTGTTCTCGGCAGAGCCTCTTTCTGAAATGGCAAACATCCGGCTCCTTCTCCCACAAGGAAGGGGACAGCCCTGAAAGTTGTTGCTGCTCTTCACCTTCCCTTTGCAGCCTATTCACAGGCACAACAGCCCTGGGGATCTGTGCTTTCCCAGAGATGCAACATCTCAAGGCGCCTGTTCTCGGCAGAGCCTCTTTCTGAAATGGCAAACGTCCGGCTCCTTCTCCCGGAAGGAAGGGGCCAGCCCTGACAGCTGTTGCTGCTCTTCACCTTCCCTTGGCAGCCTATTCACAGGCACAACAGCCCTGGGGATCTGTGCTTTCCCAGAGACACAACATCTCATCGTACCCATTCTCGGCAGAGCCTTTTTTCCGAAAAGGCAAACGTCTGGCTCCTTCCCCGACAAGGAAGGTGCCAGCCCTGACAGCTGTTGCTGCTCTTCACCTTCCCTTGGCAGCCTATTCACAGGCACAACAGCCCTGGGGATCTGTGCTTTCCCAGAGACGCAACATCTCATCGTACCCATTCTCGGCAGAGCCTTTTTTCCAAAAAGGCAAACGTCCGGCTCCTTCTCCCGCAAGGAAGGTGCCAGCCCTGAAAGGTGTTGCTGCTCTTCACCTTCCCTTGGCAGCCTATTCACAGGCACAACAGCCCTGGGAATCTGTGCTTTCCCAGAGACGCAACATCTCATCGTACCCATTCTCGGCAGAGTTTTTTTCCGAAAAGGCAAACGTCCGGCTCCTTCCCCGACAAGGAAGGTGCCAGCCCTGACAGCTGTTGCTGCTCTTCACCTTCCCTTGGCCGCCTATTCACAGGCACAACAGCCCTGGGGATCTGTGCTTTTCCAGAGATGCAACGTCTCAAGGCGCCTGTTCTCGGCAGAGGCTTTGTTCCGAAAAGGCAACGTCCGGCTCCTTCCCCGACAAGGAAGGTGCCAGGCCTGAAAGCTGTTGCTGCTCTTCACCTTCCCTTGGCAGCCTATTCACAGGAACAACAGCCCTGGGGATCTGTGCTTTCCCACAGACGGAGCATCTCAAGGCGCCTGTTCTCGGCAGAGCCTCTTTCTGAAATGGCAAACGTCCGGCTCCTTCTCCCACAAGGAAGGGGACAGCCCTGAAAGTTGTTGCTGCTCTTCACCTTCCCTTGGCAGCCTATTCACAGGCACAACAGCCCTGGGGATCTGTGCTTTCCCAGAGATGCAACATCTCAAGGCGCCTGTTCTCGGCAGAGCCTTTGTTCCGAAAAGGCAACGTCCGGCTCTTTCTCCCACAAGGAAGGGGCCAGCCCTGAAAGCTGTTGCTGCTCTTCACCTTCCCTTGGCAGCCTATTCACAGGCACAACAGCCCTGGGGATCTGTGCTTTCCCAGAGACGCAACATCTCATCGTACCCATTCTCGGCAGAGCCTTTTTTCCAAAAAGGCAAACGTCCGGCTCCTTCCCCGACAAGGAAGGTGCCAGCCCTGACAGCTGTTGCTGCTCTTCACCTTCCCTTGGCAGCCTATTCACAGGCACAACAGCCCTGGGGATCTGTGCTTTCCCAGAGACGCAACATCTCATCGTACCCATTCTCGGCAGAGCCTTTTTTCCAGAAAGGCAAACGTCCGGCTCCTTCTCCCGCAAGGAAGGTGCCAGCCCTGACAGCTGTTGCTGCTCTTCACCTTCCCTTGGCAGCCTATTCACAGGCACAACAGCCCTGGGGATCTGTGCTTTCCCAGAGACACAACATCTCATCGTACCCATTCTCGGCAGAGTTTTTTTCCGAAAAGGCAAACGTCCGGCTCCTTCCCCGACAAGGAAGGTGCCAGCCCTGACAGCTGTTGCTGCTCTTCACCTTCCCTTGGCAGCCTATTCACAGGCACAACAGCCCTGGGGATCTGTGCTTTCCCAGAGATGCAACATCTCAAGGCGCCTGTTCTCGGCAGAGGCTTTGTTCCGAAAAGGCAACGTCCGGCTCCTTCTCCCACAAGGAAGGTGCCAGGCCTGAAAGGTGTTGCTGCTCTTCACCTTCCCTTGGCAGCCTATTCACATGCACAACAGCACTGGGCATCTGTGCTTTCCCACAGACGGAACATCTCAAGGCGCCTGTTCTCGGCAGAGCCTCTTTCTGAAATGGCAAACGTCCGGCTCCTTCTCCCACAAGGAAGGGGACAGCCCTGAAAGTTGTTGCTGCTCTTCACCTTCCCTTGGCAGCCTATTCACAGGCACAACAGCCCTGGGGATCTGTGCTTTCCCAGAGATGCAACATCTCAAGGCGCCTGTTCTCGGCAGAGCCTTTGTTCCGAAAAGGCAACGTCCGGCTCTTTCTCCCACAAGGAAGGGGCCAGCCCTGAAAGCTGTTGCTGCTCTTCACCTTCCCTTGGCAGCCTATTCACAGGAACAACAGCCATGGGAATTTGTGCTTTCCCAGAGACACAACATCTCATCGTACCCATTCTCGGCAGAGTTTTTTTCCGAAAAGGCAAACGTCCGGCTCCTTCCCCGACAAGGAAGGTGCCAGCCCTGACAGCTGTTGCTGCTCTTCACCTTCCCTTGGCAGCCTATTCACAGGCACAACAGGCCTGGGGATCTGTGCTTTCCCACAGATGCAACATCTCAAGGCGCCTGTTCTCGGCAGAGCCTCTTTCTGAAATGGCAAACGTCCGGCTCCTTCTCCCGGAAGGAAGGTGCCAGGCCTGACAGCTGTTGCTGCTCTTCACCTTCCCTTGGCAGCCTATTCACAGGCACAACAGCCCTGGGGATCTGTGCTTTCCCACAGACGGAACATCTCAAGGCGCCTGTTCTCGGCAGAGCCTCTTTCTGAAATGGCAAACGTCCGGCTCCTTCTCCCACAAGGAAGGTCCCAGGCCTGAAAGCTGTTGCTGCTCTTCACCTTCCCTTGGCAGCCTATTCACAGGCACAACAGCCCTGGGGATCTGTGCTTTCCCAGAGACACAACATCTCATCGTACCCATTCTTGGCAGAGCCTTTTTTCCGAAAAGGCAAACGTCCGGCTCCTTCTCCCACAAGGAAGGTGCCAGGCCTGACAGCTGTTGCTGCTCTTCACCTTCCCTTGGCAGCCTATTCACAGGCACAACAGCCCTGGGGATCTGTGCTTTCCCAGAGATGCGACATCTCAAGACGCCTGTTCTCGGCAGAGCCTCTTTCTGAAATGGCAAACATCCGGCTCCTTCTCCCACAAGGAAGGTGCCAGCCCTGACAGCTGTTGCTGCTCTTCACCTTCCCTTGGCAGCCTATTCACAGGCACAACAGCCCTGGGGATCTGTGCTTTCCCAGAGATGCAACATCTCAAGGCGCCTGTTCTCGGCAGAGCCTCTTTCTGAAATGGCAAACATCCGGCTCCTTCTCCCACAAGGAAGGGGACAGCCCTGAAAGTTGTTGCTGCTCTTCACCTTCCCTTCGCAGCCTATTCACAGGCACAACAGCCCTGGGGATCTGTGCTTTCCCAGAGATGCAACATCTCAAGGCGCCTGTTCTCGGCAGAGCCTCTTTCTGAAATGGCAAACATCCGGCTCCTTCCCCGACAAGGAAGGTGCCAGCCCTGACAGCTGTTGCTGCTCTTCACCTTCCCTTGGCAGCCTATTCACAGGCACAACAGCCCTGGGGATCTGTGCTTTCCCAGAGATGCAACATCTCAAGGCGCCTGTTCTCGGCAGAGCCTCTTTCTGAAAAGGCAAACGTCCGGCTCCTTCTCCCACAAGGAAGGGGCCAGCCCTGAAAGCTGTTGCTGCTCTTCACCTTCCCTTGGCAGCCTATTCACAGGCACAACAGCCCTGGGGATCTGTGCTTTCCCAGAGACAGAACATCTCATCGTACCCATTCTCGGCAGAGCCTTTTTTCCGAAAAGGCAAACGTCCGGCTCCTTCTCCCACAAGGAAGGTGCCAGGCCTGACAGCTGTTGCTGC
Source organism: Gypaetus barbatus (assembly GCA_028022735.1). Classification (NCBI taxonomy): domain Eukaryota; kingdom Metazoa; phylum Chordata; class Aves; order Accipitriformes; family Accipitridae; genus Gypaetus; species Gypaetus barbatus. The sequence continues at coordinate 9,736,547 of CM051549.1, read as the reverse complement.
TCTTCACCTTCCCTTGGCAGCCTATTCACAGGCACAACAGCCCTGGGGATCTGTGCTTTCCCAGAGATGCGACATCTCAAGACGCCTGTTCTTGGCAGAGCCTCTTTCTGAAATGGCAAACATCCGGCTCCTTCTCCCACAAGGAAGGTGCCAGCCCTGACAGCTGTTGCTGCTCTTCACCTTCCCTTGGCAGCCTATTCACAGGCACAACAGCCCTGGGGATCTGTGCTTTCCCAGAGATGCAACATCTCAAGGCGCCTGTTCTCGGCAGAGCCTCTTTCTGAAATGGCAAACATCCGGCTCCTTCTCCCACAAGGAAGGGGCCAGCCCTGACAGCTGTTGCTGCTCTTCACCTTCCCTTGGCAGCCTATTCACAGGCACAACAGCCCTGGGGATCTGTGCTTTCCCAGAGATGCAACATCTCAAGGCGCCTGTTCTCGGCAGAGCCTCTTTCTGAAATGGCAAACATCCGGCTCCTTCTCCCACAAGGAAGGGGACAGCCCTGAAAGTTGTTGCTGCTCTTCACCTTCCCTTCGCAGCCTATTCACAGGCACAACAGCCCTGGGGATCTGTGCTTTCCCAGAGATGCAACATCTCAAGGCGCCTGTTCTCGGCAGAGCCTCTTTCTGAAATGGCAAACGTCCGGCTCCTTCTCCCGGAAGGAAGGGGCCAGCCCTGACAGCTGTTGCTGCTCTTCACCTTCCCTTGGCAGCCTATTCACAGGCACAACAGCCCTGGGGATCTGTGCTTTCCCAGAGACACAACATCTCATCGTACCCATTCTCGGCAGAGCCTTTTTTCCGAAAAGGCAAACGTCCGGCTCCTTCCCCGACAAGGAAGGTGCCAGCCCTGACAGCTGTTGCTGCTCTTCACCTTCCCTTGGCAGCCTATTCACAGGCACAACAGCCCTGGGGATCTGTGCTTTCCCAGAGACGCAACATCTCATCGTACCCATTCTCGGCAGAGCCTTTTTTCCAAAAAGGCAAACGTCCGGCTCCTTCTCCCGCAAGGAAGGTGCAGAGCCCTGAAAGCTGTTGCTGCTCTTCACCTTCCCTTGGCAGCCTATTCACAGGCACAACAGCCCTGGGGATCTGTGCTTTCCCAGAGACGCAACATCTCAAGGCGCCTGTTCTCGGTAGAGCCTCTTTCCGAAAAGGCAAACGTCCGGCTCCTTCTCCCACAAGGAAGGTGCCAGCCCTGAAAGCTGTTGCTGCTCTTCACCTTCCCTTGGCAGCCTATTCACAGGCACAACAGCCCTGGGGATCTGTGCTTTCCCAGAGATGCAACGTCTAAAGGCGCCTGTTCTCGGCAGAGGCTTTGTTCCGAAAAGGCAACGTCCGGCTCCTTCCCCGACAAGGAAGGTGCCAGGCCTGAAAGCTGTTGCTGCTCTTCACCTTCCCTTGGCAGCCTATTCACAGGAACAACAGCCTTGGGGATCTGTGCTTTCCCACAGACGGAGCATCTCAAGGCGCCTGTTCTCGGCAGAGCCTCTTTCTGAAATGGCAAACGTCCGGCTCCTTCTCCCACAAGGAAGGGGACAGACCTGAAAGTTGTTGCTGCTCTTCACCTTCCCTTGGCAGCCTATTCACAGGCACAACAGCCCTGGGGATCTGTGCTTTCCCAGAGATGCAACATCTCAAGGCGCCTGTTCTCGGCAGAGCCTCTTTCTGAAAAGGCAAACGTCCGGCTCCTTCTCCCACAAGGAAGGGGCCAGCCCTGAAAGCTGTTGCTGCTCTTCACCTTCCCTTGGCAGCCTATTCACAGGCACAACAGCCCTGGGGATCTGTGCTTTCCCAGAGACAGAACATCTCATCGTACCCATTCTCGGCAGAGCCTTTTTTCCGAAAAGGCAAACGTCCGGCTCCTTCTCCCACAAGGAAGGTGCCAGGCCTGACAGCTGTTGCTGCTCTTCACCTTCCCTTGGCAGCCTATTCACAGGCACAACAGCCCTGGGGATCTGTGCTTTCCCAGAGATGCGACATCTCAAGACGCCTGTTCTTGGCAGAGCCTCTTTCTGAAATGGCAAACATCCGGCTCCTTCTCCCACAAGGAAGGTGCCAGCCCTGACAGCTGTTGCTGCTCTTCACCTTCCCTTGGCAGCCTATTCACAGGCACAACAGCCCTGGGGATCTGTGCTTTCCCAGAGATGCAACATCTCAAGGCGCCTGTTCTCGGCAGAGCCTCTTTCTGAAATGGCAAACATCCGGCTCCTTCTCCCACAAGGAAGGGGCCAGCCCTGAAAGCTGTTGCTGCTCTTCACCTTCCCTTGGCAGCCTATTCACAGGCACAACAGCCCTGGGGATCTGTGCTTTCCCAGAGATGCAACATCTCAAGGCGCCTGTTCTCGGCAGAGCCTCTTTCTGAAATGGCAAACATCCGGCTCCTTCTCCCACAAGGAAGGGGACAGCCCTGAAAGTTGTTGCTGCTCTTCACCTTCCCTTCGCAGCCTATTCACAGGCACAACAGCCCTGGGGATCTGTGCTTTCCCAGAGATGCAACATCTCAAGGCGCCTGTTCTCGGCAGAGCCTCTTTCTGAAATGGCAAACGTCCGGCTCCTTCTCCCGGAAGGAAGGGGCCAGCCCTGACAGCTGTTGCTGCTCTTCACCTTCCCTTGGCAGCCTATTCACAGGCACAACAGCCCTGGGGATCTGTGCTTTCCCAGAGACACAACATCTCATCGTACCCATTCTCGGCAGAGCCTTTTTTCCGAAAAGGCAAACGTCCGGCTCCTTCCCCGACAAGGAAGGTGCCAGCCCTGACAGCTGTTGCTGCTCTTCACCTTCCCTTGGCAGCCTATTCACAGGCACAACAGCCCTGGGGATCTGTGCTTTCCCAGAGACGCAACATCTCATCGTACCCATTCTCGGCAGAGCCTTTTTTCCAAAAAGGCAAACGTCCGGCTCCTTCTCCCGCAAGGAAGGTGCAGAGCCCTGAAAGCTGTTGCTGCTCTTCACCTTCCCTTGGCAGCCTATTCACAGGCACAACAGCCCTGGGGATCTGTGCTTTCCCAGAGACGCAACATCTCAAGGCGCCTGTTCTCGGTAGAGCCTCTTTCCGAAAAGGCAAACGTCCGGCTCCTTCTCCCACAAGGAAGGTGCCAGCCCTGAAAGCTGTTGCTGCTCTTCACCTTCCCTTGGCAGCCTATTCACAGGCACAACAGCCCTGGGGATCTGTGCTTTCCCAGAGATGCAACGTCTAAAGGCGCCTGTTCTCGGCAGAGGCTTTGTTCCGAAAAGGCAACGTCCGGCTCCTTCCCCGACAAGGAAGGTGCCAGGCCTGAAAGCTGTTGCTGCTCTTCACCTTCCCTTGGCAGCCTATTCACAGGAACAACAGCCTTGGGGATCTGTGCTTTCCCACAGACGGAGCATCTCAAGGCGCCTGTTCTCGGCAGAGCCTCTTTCTGAAATGGCAAACGTCCGGCTCCTTCTCCCACAAGGAAGGGGACAGACCTGAAAGTTGTTGCTGCTCTTCACCTTCCCTTGGCAGCCTATTCACAGGCACAACAGCCCTGGGGATCTGTGCTTTCCCAGAGATGCAACATCTCAAGGCGCCTGTTCTCGGCAGAGCCTTTGTTCCGAAAAGGCAACGTCCGGCTCTTTCTCCCACAAGGAAGGGGCCAGCCCTGAAAGCTGTTGCTGCTCTTCACCTTCCCTTGGCAGCCTATTCACAGGCACAACAGCCCTGGGGATCTGTGCTTTCCCAGAGATGCAACATCTCATCGTACCCATTCTCGGCAGAGCCTTTTTTCCGAAAAGGCAAACGTCCGGCTCCTTCCCCGACAAGGAAGGTGCCAGCCCTGACAGCTGTTGCTGCTCTTCACCTTCCCTTGGCAGCCTATTCACAGGCACAACAGCCCTGGGGATCTGTGCTTTCCCACAGATGCAACATCTCAAGGCGCCTGTTCTCGGCAGAGCCTGTTTCTGAAATGGCAAACGTCCGGCTCCTTCTCCCACAAGGAAGGGGACAGCCCTGAAAGTTGTTGCTGCTGCTCTTCACCTTCCCTTGGCAGCCTATTCACAGGCACAACAGCCCTGGGGATCTGTGCTTTCCCAGAGATGCAACATCTCATCGTACCCATTCTCGGCAGAGCTTTTTTTCCGAAAAGGCAAACGTCCGGATCCTTCCCCGACAACGAAGGTGCCAGGCCTGAAAGCTGTTGCTGCTCTTCACCTTCCCTTGGCAGCCTATTCACAGGCACAACAGCCCTGGGGATCTGTGCTTTCCCACAGACGGAACATCTCAAGGCGCCTGTTCTCGGCAGAGCCTCTTTCTGAAATGGCAAACGTCCGGCTCCTTCTCCCACAAGGAAGGGGACAGGCCTGACAGCTGTTGCTGCTCTTCACCTTCCCTTGGCAGCCTATTCACAGGCACAACAGCCCTGGGGAGCTGTGCTTTCCCAGAGATGCAACATCTCAAGACGCCTGTTCTCGGCAGAGCCTCTTTCTGAAATGGCAAACATCCGGCTCCTTCTCCCACAAGGAAGGTGCCAGCCCTGACAGCTGTTGCTGCTCTTCACCTTCCCTTGGCAGCCTATTCACAGGCACAACAGCCCTGGGGATCTGTGCTTTCCCAGAGATGCAACATCTCAAGGCGCCTGTTCTCGGCAGAGCCTCTTTCTGAAATCGCAAACGTCCGGCTCCTTCTCCCGCAAGGAAGGGGCCAGCCCTGACAGCTGTTGCTGCTCTTCACCTTCCCTTGGCAGCCTATTCACAGGCACAACAGCCCTGGGGATCTGTGCTTTCCCAGAGATGCAACATCTCAAGGCGCCTGTTCTCGGCAGAGCCTCTTTCTGAAATGGCAAACGTCCGGCTCCTTCTCCCGGAAGGAAGGGGCCAGCCCTGACAGCTGTTGCTGCTCTTCACCTTCCCTTGGCAGCCTATTCACAGGCACAACAGCCCTGGGGATCTGTGCTTTCCCAGAGACACAACATCTCATCGTACCCATTCTCGGCAGAGCCTTTTTTCCGAAAAGGCAAACGTCCGGCTCCTTCCCCGACAAGGAAGGTGCCAGCCCTGACAGCTGTTGCTGCTCTTCACCTTCCCTTGGCAGCCTATTCACAGGCACAACAGCCCTGGGGATCTGTGCTTTCCCAGAGACGCAACATCTCATCGTACCCATTCTCGGCAGAGCCTTTTTTCCAAAAAGGCAAACGTCCGGCTCCTTCTCCCGCAAGGAAGGTGCAGAGCCCTGAAAGCTGTTGCTGCTCTTCACCTTCCCTTGGCAGCCTATTCACAGGCACAACAGCCCTGGGGATCTGTGCTTTCCCAGAGACGCAACATCTCAAGGCGCCTGTTCTCGGTAGAGCCTCTTTCCGAAAAGGCAAACGTCCGGCTCCTTCTCCCACAAGGAAGGTGCCAGCCCTGAAAGCTGTTGCTGCTCTTCACCTTCCCTTGGCAGCCTATTCACAGGCACAACAGCCCTGGGGATCTGTGCTTTCCCAGAGATGCAACGTCTAAAGGCGCCTGTTCTCGGCAGAGGCTTTGTTCCGAAAAGGCAACGTCCGGCTCCTTCCCCGACAAGGAAGGTGCCAGGCCTGAAAGCTGTTGCTGCTCTTCACCTTCCCTTGGCAGCCTATTCACAGGAACAACAGCCTTGGGGATCTGTGCTTTCCCACAGACGGAGCATCTCAAGGCGCCTGTTCTCGGCAGAGCCTCTTTCTGAAATGGCAAACGTCCGGCTCCTTCTCCCACAAGGAAGGGGACAGACCTGAAAGTTGTTGCTGCTCTTCACCTTCCCTTGGCAGCCTATTCACAGGCACAACAGCCCTGGGGATCTGTGCTTTCCCAGAGATGCAACATCTCAAGGCGCCTGTTCTCGGCAGAGCCTTTGTTCCGAAAAGGCAACGTCCGGCTCTTTCTCCCACAAGGAAGGGGCCAGCCCTGAAAGCTGTTGCTGCTCTTCACCTTCCCTTGGCAGCCTATTCACAGGCACAACAGCCCTGGGGATCTGTGCTTTCCCAGAGATGCAACATCTCATCGTACCCATTCTCGGCAGAGCCTTTTTTCCGAAAAGGCAAACGTCCGGCTCCTTCCCCGACAAGGAAGGTGCCAGCCCTGACAGCTGTTGCTGCTCTTCACCTTCCCTTGGCAGCCTATTCACAGGCACAACAGCCCTGGGGATCTGTGCTTTCCCACAGATGCAACATCTCAAGGCGCCTGTTCTCGGCAGAGCCTGTTTCTGAAATGGCAAACGTCCGGCTCCTTCTCCCACAAGGAAGGGGACAGCCCTGAAAGTTGTTGCTGCTGCTCTTCACCTTCCCTTGGCAGCCTATTCACAGGCACAACAGCCCTGGGGATCTGTGCTTTCCCAGAGATGCAACATCTCATCGTACCCATTCTCGGCAGAGCTTTTTTTCCGAAAAGGCAAACGTCCGGATCCTTCCCCGACAACGAAGGTGCCAGGCCTGAAAGCTGTTGCTGCTCTTCACCTTCCCTTGGCAGCCTATTCACAGGCACAACAGCCCTGGGGATCTGTGCTTTCCCACAGACGGAACATCTCAAGGCGCCTGTTCTCGGCAGAGCCTCTTTCTGAAATGGCAAACGTCCGGCTCCTTCTCCCACAAGGAAGGGGACAGGCCTGACAGCTGTTGCTGCTCTTCACCTTCCCTTGGCAGCCTATTCACAGGCACAACAGCCCTGGGGAGCTGTGCTTTCCCAGAGATGCAACATCTCAAGACGCCTGTTCTCGGCAGAGCCTCTTTCTGAAATGGCAAACATCCGGCTCCTTCTCCCACAAGGAAGGTGCCAGCCCTGACAGCTGTTGCTGCTCTTCACCTTCCCTTGGCAGCCTATTCACAGGCACAACAGCCCTGGGGATCTGTGCTTTCCCAGAGATGCAACATCTCAAGGCGCCTGTTCTCGGCAGAGCCTCTTTCTGAAATCGCAAACGTCCGGCTCCTTCTCCCGCAAGGAAGGGGCCAGCCCTGACAGCTGTTGCTGCTCTTCACCTTCCCTTGGCAGCCTATTCACAGGCACAACAGCCCTGGGGATCTGTGCTTTCCCAGAGATGCAACATCTCAAGGCGCCTGTTCTCGGCAGAGCCTCTTTCTGAAATGGCAAACGTCCGGCTCCTTCTCCCGGAAGGAAGGGGCCAGCCCTGACAGCTGTTGCTGCTCTTCACCTTCCCTTGGCAGCCTATTCACAGGCACAACAGCCCTGGGGATCTGTGCTTTCCCAGAGACACAACATCTCATCGTACCCATTCTCGGCAGAGCCTTTTTTCCGAAAAGGCAAACGTCCGGCTCCTTCCCCGACAAGGAAGGTGCCAGCCCTGACAGCTGTTGCTGCTCTTCACCTTCCCTTGGCAGCCTATTCACAGGCACAACAGCCCTGGGGATCTGTGCTTTCCCAGAGACGCAACATCTCATCGTACCCATTCTCGGCAGAGCCTTTTTTCCGAAAAGGCAAACGTCCGGCTCCTTCTCCCGCAAGGAAGGTGCCAGCCCTGAAAGCTGTTGCTGCTCTTCACCTTCCCTTGGCAGCCTATTCACAGGCACAACAGCCCTGGGAATCTGTGCTTTCCCAGAGACGCAACATCTCAAGGCGCCTGTTCTCGGTAGAGCCTCTTTCCGAAAAGGCAAACGTCCGGCTCCTTCTCCCGCAAGGAAGGTGCCAGCCCTGAAAGCTGTTGCTGCTCTTCACCTTCCCTTGGCAGCCTATTCACAGGCACAACAGCCCTGGGGATCTGTGCTTTCCCAGAGATGCAACGTCTCAAGGCGCCTGTTCTCGGCAGAGGCTTTGTTCCGAAAAGGCAACGTCCGGCTCCTTCCCCGACAAGGAAGGTGCCACGCCTGAAAGCTGTTGCTGCTCTTCACCTTCCCTTGGCAGCCTATTCACAGGAACAACAGCCCTGGGGATCTGTGCTTTCCCACAGACGGAGCATCTCAAGGCGCCTGTTCTCGGCAGAGCCTCTTTCTGAAATGGCAAACGTCCGGCTCCTTCTCCCACAAGGAAGGGGACAGCCCTGAAAGTTGTTGCTGCTCTTCACCTTCCCTTGGCAGCCTATTCACAGGCACAACAGCCCTGGGGATCTGTGCTTTCCCAGAGATGCAACATCTCAAGGCGCCTGTTCTCGGCAGAGCCTTTGTTCCGAAAAGGCAACGTCCGGCTCTTTCTCCCACAAGGAAGGGGCCAGCCCTGAAAGCTGTTGCTGCTCTTCACCTTCCCTTGGCAGCCTATTCACAGGCACAACAGCCCTGGGGATCTGTGCTTTCCCAGAGACGCAACATCTCATCGTACCCATTCTCGGCAGAGCCTTTTTTCCGAAAAGGCAAACGTCCGGCTCCTTCCCCGACAAGGAAGGTGCCAGCCCTGACAGCTGTTGCTGCTCTTCACCTTCCCTTGGCAGCCTATTCACAGGAACAACAGCCCTGGGGATCTGTGCTTTCCCACAGATGCAACATCTCAAGGCGCCTGTTCTCGGCAGAGCCTGTTTCTGAAATGGCAAACGTCCGGCTCCTTCTCCCACAAGGAAGGGGACAGCCCTGAAATTTGTTGCTGCTGCTCTTCACCTTCCCTTGGCAGCCTATTCACAGGCACAACAGCCCTGGGGATCTGTGCTTTCCCAGAGATGCAACATCTCATCGTACCCATTCTCGGCAGAGCTTTTTTTCCGAAAAGGCAAACGTCCGGATCCTTCCCCGACAACGAAGGTGCCAGGCCTGAAAGCTGTTGCTGCTCTTCACCTTCCCTTGGCAGCCTATTCACAGGCACAACAGCCCTGGGGATCTGTGCTTTCCCACAGACGGAACATCTCAAGGCGCCTGTTCTCGGCAGAGCCTCTTTCTGAAATGGCAAACGTCCGGCTCCTTCTCCCGGAAGGAAGGGGCCAGCCCTGACAGCTGTTGCTGCTCTTCACCTTCCCTTGGCAGCCTATTCACAGGCACAACAGCCCTGGGGATCTGTGCTTTCCCAGAGACGCAACATCTCATCGTACCTATTCTCGGCAGAGCCTTTTTTCCAAAAAGGCAAACGTCCGGCTCCTTCCCCGACAAGGAAGGTGCCAGCCCTGAAAGGTGTTGCTGCTCTTCACCTTCCCTTGGCAGCCTATTCACAGGCACAACAGCCCTGGGGAGCTGTGCTTTCCCAGAGATGCAACATCTCAAGACGCCTGTTCTCGGCAGAGCCTCTTTCTGAAATGGCAAACATCCGGCTCCTTCTCCCACAAGGAAGGTGCCAGCCCTGACAGCTGTTGCTGCTCTTCACCTTCCCTTGGCAGCCTATTCACAGGCACAACAGCCCTGGGGATCTGTGCTTTCCCAGAGACGGAACATCTCAAGGCGCCTGTTCTCGGCAGAGCCTCTTTCTGAAATGGCAAACATCTGGCTCCTTCTCCCACAAGGAAGGGGACAGACCTGAAAGTTGTTGCTGCTCTTCACCTTCCCTTCGCAGCCTATTCACAGGCACAACAGCCCTGGGGATCTGTGCTTTCCCACAGATGCAACATCTCAAGGCGCCTGTTCTCGGCAGAGCCTCTTTCCGAAAAGGCAAACGTCCGGCTCCTTCTCCCGCAAGGAAGGGGCCAGCCCTGACAGCTGTTGCTGCTCTTCACCTTCCCTTGGCAGCCTATTCACAGGCACAACAGCCCTGGGGATCTGTGCTTTCCCAGAGACACAACATCTCATCGTACCCATTCTCGGCAGAGCCTTTTTTCCGAAAAGGCAAACGTCCGGCTCCTTCTCCTGCAAGGAAGGGGCCAGCCCTGACAGCTGTTGCTGCTCTTCACCTTCCCTTGGCAGCCTATTCACAGGCACAACAGCCCTGGGGATCTGTGCTTTCCCAGAGATGCAACATCTCATCGTACCCATTCTCGGCAGAGCTTTTTTTCCGAAAAGGCAAACGTCCGGATCCTTCCCCGACAACGAAGGTGCCAGGCCTGAAAGCTGTTGCTGCTCTTCACCTTCCCTTGGCAGCCTATTCACAGGCACAACAGCCCTGGGGATCTGTGCTTTCCCACAGACGGAACATCTCAAGGCGCCTGTTCTCGGCAGAGCCTCTTTCTGAAATGGCAAACGTCCGGCTCCTTCTCCCGGAAGGAAGGGGCCAGCCCTGACAGCTGTTGCTGCTCTTCACCTTCCCTTGGCAGCCTATTCACAGGCACAACAGCCCTGGGGATCTGTGCTTTCCCAGAGACGCAACATCTCATCGTACCTATTCTCGGCAGAGCCTTTTTTCCAAAAAGGCAAACGTCCGGCTCCTTCCCCGACAAGGAAGGTGCCAGCCCTGAAAGGTGTTGCTGCTCTTCACCTTCCCTTGGCAGCCTATTCACAGGCACAACAGCCCTGGGGAGCTGTGCTTTCCCAGAGATGCAACATCTCAAGACGCCTGTTCTCGGCAGAGGCTCTTTCTGAAATGGCAAACATCCGGCTCCTTCTCCCACAAGGAAGGTGCCAGCCCTGACAGCTGTTGCTGCTCTTCACCTTCCCTTGGCAGCCTATTCACAGGCACAACAGCCCTGGGGATCTGTGCTTTCCCACAGACGGAACATCTCAAGGCGCCTGTTCTCGGCAGAGCCTCTTTCTGAAATGGCAAACATCTGGCTCCTTCTCCCACAAGGAAGGGGACAGCCCTGAAAGTTGTTGCTGCTCTTCACCTTCCCTTCGCAGCCTATTCACAGGCACAACAGCCCTGGGGATCTGTGCTTTCCCAGAGATGCAACATCTCAAGGCGCCTGTTCTCGGCAGAGCCTTTGTTCCGAAAAGGCAACGTCCGGCTCTTTCTCCCACAAGGAAGGGGCCAGCCCTGAAAGCTGTTGCTGCTCTTCACCTTCCCTTGGCAGCCTATTCACAGGCACAACAGCCCTGGGGATCTGTGCTTTCCCAGAGATGCAACATCTCATCGTACCCATTCTCGGCAGAGCCTTTTTTCCGAAAAGGCAAACGTCCGGCTCCTTCCCCGACAAGGAAGGTGCCAGCCCTGACAGCTGTTGCTGCTCTTCACCTTCCCTTGGCAGCCTATTCACAGGCACAACAGCCCTGGGGATCTGTGCTTTCCCACAGATGCAACATCTCAAGGCGCCTGTTCTCGGCAGAGCCTGTTTCTGAAATGGCAAACGTCCGGCTCCTTCTCCCACAAGGAAGGGGACAGCCCTGAAAGTTGTTGCTGCTGCTCTTCACCTTCCCTTGGCAGCCTATTCACAGGCACAACAGCCCTGGGGATCTGTGCTTTCCCAGAGATGCAACATCTCATCGTACCCATTCTCGGCAGAGCTTTTTTTCCGAAAAGGCAAACGTCCGGATCCTTCCCCGACAACGAAGGTGCCAGGCCTGAAAGCTGTTGCTGCTCTTCACCTTCCCTTGGCAGCCTATTCACAGGCACAACAGCCCTGGGGATCTGTGCTTTCCCACAGACGGAACATCTCAAGGCGCCTGTTCTCGGCAGAGCCTCTTTCTGAAATGGCAAACGTCCGGCTCCTTCTCCCACAAGGAAGGGGACAGGCCTGACAGCTGTTGCTGCTCTTCACCTTCCCTTGGCAGCCTATTCACAGGCACAACAGCCCTGGGGAGCTGTGCTTTCCCAGAGATGCAACATCTCAAGACGCCTGTTCTCGGCAGAGCCTCTTTCTGAAATGGCAAACATCCGGCTCCTTCTCCCACAAGGAAGGTGCCAGCCCTGACAGCTGTTGCTGCTCTTCACCTTCCCTTGGCAGCCTATTCACAGGCACAACAGCCCTGGGGATCTGTGCTTTCCCAGAGATGCAACATCTCAAGGCGCCTGTTCTCGGCAGAGCCTCTTTCTGAAATGGCAAACGTCCGGCTCCTTCTCCCGCAAGGAAGGGGCCAGCCCTGACAGCTGTTGCTGCTCTTCACCTTCCCTTGGCAGCCTATTCACAGGCACAACAGCCCTGGGGATCTGTGCTTTCCCAGAGATGCAACATCTCAAGGCGCCTGTTCTCGGCAGAGCCTCTTTCTGAAATGGCAAACGTCCGGCTCCTTCTCCCGGAAGGAAGGGGCCAGCCCTGACAGCTGTTGCTGCTCTTCACCTTCCCTTGGCAGCCTATTCACAGGCACAACAGCCCTGGGGATCTGTGCTTTCCCAGAGACACAACATCTCATCGTACCCATTCTCGGCAGAGCCTTTTTTCCGAAAAGGCAAACGTCCGGCTCCTTCCCCGACAAGGAAGGTGCCAGCCCTGACAGCTGTTGCTGCTCTTCACCTTCCCTTGGCAGCCTATTCACAGGCACAACAGCCCTGGGGATCTGTGCTTTCCCAGAGACGCAACATCTCATCGTACCCATTCTCGGCAGAGCCTTTTTTCCGAAAAGGCAAACGTCCGGCTCCTTCTCCCGCAAGGAAGGTGCCAGCCCTGAAAGCTGTTGCTGCTCTTCACCTTCCCTTGGCAGCCTATTCACAGGCACAACAGCCCTGGGAATCTGTGCTTTCCCAGAGACGCAACATCTCAAGGCGCCTGTTCTCGGTAGAGCCTCTTTCCGAAAAGGCAAACGTCCGGCTCCTTCTCCCGCAAGGAAGGTGCCAGCCCTGAAAGCTGTTGCTGCTCTTCACCTTCCCTTGGCAGCCTATTCACAGGCACAACAGCCCTGGGGATCTGTGCTTTCCCAGAGATGCAACGTCTCAAGGCGCCTGTTCTCGGCAGAGGCTTTGTTCCGAAAAGGCAACGTCCGGCTCCTTCCCCGACAAGGAAGGTGCCACGCCTGAAAGCTGTTGCTGCTCTTCACCTTCCCTTGGCAGCCTATTCACAGGAACAACAGCCCTGGGGATCTGTGCTTTCCCACAGACGGAGCATCTCAAGGCGCCTGTTCTCGGCAGAGCCTCTTTCTGAAATGGCAAACGTCCGGCTCCTTCTCCCACAAGGAAGGGGACAGACCTGAAAGTTGTTGCTGCTCTTCACCTTCCCTTGGCAGCCTATTCACAGGCACAACAGCCCTGGGGATCTGTGCTTTCCCAGAGATGCAACATCTCAAGGCGCCTGTTCTCGGCAGAGCCTTTGTTCCGAAAAGGCAACGTCCGGCTCTTTCTCCCACAAGGAAGGGGCCAGCCCTGAAAGCTGTTGCTGCTCTTCACCTTCCCTTGGCAGCCTATTCACAGGCACAACAGCCCTGGGGATCTGTGCTTTCCCAGAGACGCAACATCTCATCGTACCCATTCTCGGCAGAGCCTTTTTTCCGAAAAGGCAAACGTCCGGCTCCTTCCCCGACAAGGAAGGTGCCAGCCCTGACAGCTGTTGCTGCTCTTCACCTTCCCTTGGCAGCCTATTCACAGGCACAACAGCCCTGGGGATCTGTGCTTTCCCACAGATGCAACATCTCAAGGCGCCTGTTCTCGGCAGAGCCTGTTTCTGAAATGGCAAACGTCCGGCTCCTTCTCCCACAAGGAAGGGGACAGCCCTGAAAGTTGTTGCTGCTGCTCTTCACCTTCCCTTGGCAGCCTATTCACAGGCACAACAGCCCTGGGGATCTGTGCTTTCCCAGAGATGCAACATCTCATCGTACCCATTCTCGGCAGAGCTTTTTTTCCGAAAAGGCAAACGTCCGGATCCTTCCCCGACAACGAAGGTGCCAGGCCTGAAAGCTGTTGCTGCTCTTCACCTTCCCTTGGCAGCCTATTCACAGGCACAACAGCCCTGGGGATCTGTGCTTTCCCACAGACGGAACATCTCAAGGCGCCTGTTCTCGGCAGAGCCTCTTTCTGAAATGGCAAACGTCCGGCTCCTTCTCCCGGAAGGAAGGGGCCAGCCCTGACAGCTGTTGCTGCTCTTCACCTTCCCTTGGCAGCCTATTCACAGGCACAACAGCCCTGGGGATCTGTGCTTTCCCAGAGACGCAACATCTCATCGTACCTATTCTCGGCAGAGCCTTTTTTCCAAAAAGGCAAACGTCCGGCTCCTTCCCCGACAAGGAAGGTGCCAGCCCTGAAAGGTGTTGCTGCTCTTCACCTTCCCTTGGCAGACTATTCACAGGCACAACAGCCCTGGGGAGCTGTGCTTTCCCAGAGATGCAACATCTCAAGACGCCTGTTCTCGGCAGAGCCTCTTTCTGAAATGGCAAACATCCGGCTCCTTCTCCCACAAGGAAGGTGCCAGCCCTGACAGCTGTTGCTGCTCTTCACCTTCCCTTGGCAGCCTATTCACAGGCACAACAGCCCTGGGGATCTGTGCTTTCCCAGAGACGGAACATCTCAAGGCGCCTGTTCTCGGCAGAGCCTCTTTCTGAAATGGCAAACATCTGGCTCCTTCTCCCACAAGGAAGGGGACAGACCTGAAAGTTGTTGCTGCTCTTCACCTTCCCTTCGCAGCCTATTCACAGGCACAACAGCCCTGGGGATCTGTGCTTTCCCACAGATGCAACATCTCAAGGCGCCTGTTCTCGGCAGAGCCTCTTTCCGAAAAGGCAAACGTCCGGCTCCTTCTCCCGCAAGGAAGGGGCCAGCCCTGACAGCTGTTGCTGCTCTTCACCTTCCCTTGGCAGCCTATTCACAGGCACAACAGCCCTGGGGATCTGTGCTTTCCCAGAGACACAACATCTCATCGTACCCATTCTCGGCAGAGCCTTTTTTCCGAAAAGGCAAACGTCCGGCTCCTTCTCCTGCAAGGAAGGGGCCAGCCCTGACAGCTGTTGCTGCTCTTCACCTTCCCTTGGCAGCCTATTCACAGGCACAACAGCCCTGGGGATCTGTGCTTTCCCAGAGATGCAACATCTCATCGTACCCATTCTCGGCAGAGCTTTTTTTCCGAAAAGGCAAACGTCCGGATCCTTCCCCGACAACGAAGGTGCCAGGCCTGAAAGCTGTTGCTGCTCTTCACCTTCCCTTGGCAGCCTATTCACAGGCACAACAGCCCTGGGGATCTGTGCTTTCCCACAGACGGAACATCTCAAGGCGCCTGTTCTCGGCAGAGCCTCTTTCTGAAATGGCAAACGTCCGGCTCCTTCTCCCACAAGGAAGGGGCCAGCCCTGACAGCTGTTGCTGCTCTTCACCTTCCCTTGGCAGCCTATTCACAGGCACAACAGCCCTGGGGATCTGTGCTTTCCCAGAGACGCAACATCTCATCGTACCTATTCTCGGCAGAGCCTTTTTTCCAAAAAGGCAAACGTCCGGCTCCTTCCCCGACAAGGAAGGTGCCAGCCCTGAAAGGTGTTGCTGCTCTTCACCTTCCCTTGGCAGCCTATTCACAGGCACAACAGCCCTGGGGAGCTGTGCTTTCCCAGAGATGCAACATCTCAAGACGCCTGTTCTCGGCAGAGGCTCTTTCTGAAATGGCAAACATCCGGCTCCTTCTCCCACAAGGAAGGTGCCAGCCCTGACAGCTGTTGCTGCTCTTCACCTTCCCTTGGCAGCCTATTCACAGGCACAACAGCCCTGGGGATCTGTGCTTTCCCACAGACGGAACATCTCAAGGCGCCTGTTCTCGGCAGAGCCTCTTTCTGAAATGGCAAACATCTGGCTCCTTCTCCCACAAGGAAGGGGACAGCCCTGAAAGTTGTTGCTGCTCTTCACCTTCCCTTCGCAGCCTATTCACAGGCACAACAGCCCTGGGGATCTGTGCTTTCCCACAGATGCAACATCTCAAGGCGCCTGTTCTCGGCAGAGCCTCTTTCCGAAAAGGCAAACGTCCGGCTCCTTCTCCCGCAAGGAAGGGGCCAGCCCTGACAGCTGTTGCTGCTCTTCACCTTCCCTTGGCAGCCTATTCACAGGCACAACAGCCCTGGGGATCTGTGCTTTCCCAGAGACACAACATCTCATCGTACCCATTCTCGGCAGAGCCTTTTTTCCGAAAAGGCAAACGTCCGGCTCCTTCTCCCACAAGGAAGGGGCCAGCCCTGAAAGCTGTTGCTGCTCTTCACCTTCCCTTGGCAGCCTATTCACAGGCACAACAGCCCTGGGAATCTGTGCTTTCCCAGAGACACAACATCTCATCGTACCCATTCTCGGCAGAGTTTTTTTCCGAAAAGGCAAACGTCCGGATCCTTCCCCGACAAGGAAGGTGCCAGCCCTGAAAGGTGTTGCTGCTCTTCACCTTCCCTTGGCAGCCTATTTACAAGCACAACAGCCCTGGGGATCTGTGCTTTCTCACAGACGGAACATCTCAAGGAACCCCTTCTCGGCAGAGCCTCTTTCTGAAACAGCAAATGTCCGGCACCTTCTCCCACAAGGAAGGTGCCAGGCCTGAAAGCTGTTGCTGCTCTTCTCCTTCCCTTGGCAGCCTATTCACAGGCACAACAGCCCTGGGGATCTGTGCTTTCCCAGAGACGCAACATCTCATCGTACCCATTCTCGGCAGAGCCTTTTTTCCAAAAAGGCAAACGTCCGGATCCTTCCCCGACAAGGAAGGGGCCAGCCCTGACAGCTGTTGCTGCTCTTCACCTTCCCTTGGCAGCCTATTCACAGGCACAACAGCCCTGGGGATCTGTGCTTTCCCAGAGATGCAACATCTCAAGGCGCCTGTTCTCGGCAGAGCCTCTTTCTGAAATCGCAAACGTCCGGCTCCTTCTCCCGCAAGGAAGGGGCCAGCCCTGACAGCTGTTGCTGCTCTTCACCTTCCCTTGGCAGCCTATTCACAGGCACAACAGCCCTGGGGATCTGTGCTTTCCCAGAGATGCAACATCTCAAGGCGCCTGTTCTCGGCATAGCCTCTTTCTGAAATCGCAAACGTCCGGCTCCTTCTCCCGCAAGGAAGGGGCCAGCCCTGACAGCTGTTGCTGCTCTTCACCTTCCCTTGGCAGCCTATTCACAGGCACAACAGCCCTGGGGATCTGTGCTTTCCCAGAGATGCAACATCTCAAGGCGCCTGTTCTCGGCATAGCCTCTTTCTGAAATGGCAAACATCCGGCTCCTTCCCCGACAAGGAAGGGGCCAGCCCTGACAGCTGTTGCTGCTCTTCACCTTCCCTTGGCAGCCTATTCACAGGCACAACAGCCCTGGGGATCTGTGCTTTCCCAGAGATGCAACATCTCATCGTACCCATTCTCGGCAGAGCCTTTTTTCCGAAAAGGCAAACGTCCAGATCCTTCCCTGACAACGAAGGTGCCAGGCCTGACAGCTGTTGCTGCTCTTCACCTTCCCTTGGCAGCCTATTCACAGGCACAACAGCCCTGGGGATCTGTGCTTTCCCAGAGATGCAACATCTCAAGGCGCCTGTTCTCGGCAGAGCCTCTTTCTGAAATGGCAAACGTCCGGCTCCTTCTCCCACAAGGAAGGTGCCAGGCCTGACAGCTGTTGCTGCTCTTCACCTTCCCTTGGCAGCCTATTCACAGGCACAACAGCCCTGGGGATCTGTGCTTTCCCAGAGACGCAACATCTCATCGTACCCATTCTCGGCAGAGCCTTTTTTCCAAAAAGGCAAACGTCCGGCTCCTTCCCCGACAAGGAAGGTGCCAGCCCTGAAAGGTGTTGCTGCTCTTCACCTTCCCTTGGCAGCCTATTCACAGGCACAACAGCCCTGGGGATCTGTGCTTTCCCAGAGATGCAACATCTCAAGGCGCCTGTTCTCGGCAGAGCCTGTTTCTGAAATGGCAACCATCCGGCTCCTTCTCCCACAAGGAAGGTGCCAGGCTGACAGCTGTTGCTGCTCTTCACCTTCCCTTGGCAGCCTATTCACAGGCACAACAGCCCTGGGGATCTGTGCTTTCCCAGAGATGCAACATCTCAAGGCGCCTGTTCTCGGCAGAGCCTCTTTCTGAAATGGCAAACATCCGGCTCCTTCTCCCACAAGGAAGGGGACAGCCCTGAAAGTTGTTGCTGCTCTTCACCTTCCCTTCGCAGCCTATTCACAGGCACAACAGCCCTGGGGATCTGTGCTTTCCCACAGATGCAACATCTCAAGGCGCCTGTTCTCGGCAGAGCCTCTTTCCGAAAAGGCAAACGTCCGGCACCTTCTCCCGCAAGGAAGGTGCCAGCCCTGACAGCTGTTGCTGCTCTTCACCTTCCCTTGGCAGCCTATTCACAG
Organism: Gypaetus barbatus; assembly: GCA_028022735.1. Lineage (NCBI taxonomy): Eukaryota > Metazoa > Chordata > Aves > Accipitriformes > Accipitridae > Gypaetus > Gypaetus barbatus. The sequence continues at coordinate 9,718,647 of CM051549.1, read as the reverse complement.
GAACAACAGCCCTGGGGATCTGTGCTTTCCCAGAGACGCAACATCTCATCGTACCCATTCTCGGCAGAGCCTTTTTTCCAAAAAGGCAAACGTCCGGCTCCTTCTCCCGCAAGGAAGGTGCCAGCCCTGAAAGCTGTTGCTGCTCTTCACCTTCCCTTGGCAGCCTATTCACAGGCACAACAGCCCTGGGAATCTGTGCTTTCCCAGAGACGCAACATCTCAAGGCGCCTGTTCTCGGTAGAGCCTATTTCCGAAAAGGCAAACGTCCGGCTCCTTCTCCCACAAGGAAGGGGCCAGGCCTGACAGCTGTTGCTGCTCTTCACCTTTGCTTGGCAGCCTATGCACAGGCACAACAGCCCTGGGAACTCTGCTTTGCCAGATACGGAACATCTCAAGGCTCTCCTTCTCAGCAGAGACTCTTTCGAAATCGGCAAACGTCTGGCTCCTTCTCCCACAAGGAAGGTGCCAGCCCTGAAAGCTGTTGCTGCTCTTCACCTTCCCTTGGCAGCCTATTCACAGGCACAACAGCCCTGGGGATCTGTGCTTTCCCAGAGACGCAACATCTCATCGTACCCATTCTCGACAGAGCTTTTTTTCCAAAAAGGCAAACGTCCGCCTCCTTCTCCCACAAGGAAGGGGACAGCCCTGAAAGTTGTTGCTGCTCTTCACCTTCCCTTGGCAGCCTATTCACAGGCACAACAGCCCTGGGGATCTGTGCTTTCCCAGAGATGCAACATCTCAAGGCGCCTGTTCTCGGCATAGCCTCTTTCTGAAATGGCAAACATCCGGCTCCTTCCCCGACAAGGAAGGTGCCAGCCCTGACAGCTGTTGCTGCTCTTCACCTTCCCTTGGCAGCCTATTCACAGGCACAACAGCCCTGGGGATCTGTGCTTTCCCAGAGATGCAACATCTCAAGGCGCCTGTTCTCGGCAGAGCCTCTTTCTGAAATGGCAAACATCCGGCTCCTTCTCCCACAAGGTAGGGGACAGCCCTGAAAGTTGTTGCTGCTCTTCACCTTCCCTTCGCAGCCTATTCACAGGCACAACAGCCCTGGGGATCTGTGCTTTCCCAGAGATGCAACATCTCAAGGCGCCTGTTCTCGGCAGAGCCTCTTTCTGAAATGGCAAACGTCCGGCTCCTTCTCCCGGAAGGAAGGGGACAGCCCTGAAAGTTGTTGCTGCTCTTCACCTTCCCTTGGCAGCCTATTCACAGGCACAACAGCCCTGGGGATCTGTGCTTTCCCAGAGATGCAACGTCTCAAGGAGCCTGTTCTCGGCAGAGGCTTTGTTCCGAAAAGGCAACGTCCGGCTCCTTCTCCCACAAGGAAGGTGCCAGGCCTGAAAGCTGTTGCTGCTCTTCACCTTCCCTTGGCAGCCTATTCACAGGAACAACAGCCCTGGGGATCTGTGCTTTCCCACAGACGGAGCATCTCAAGGCGCCTGTTCTCGGCAGAGCCTCTTTCTGAAATGGCAAACGTCCGGCTCCTTCTCCCACAAGGAAGGGGACAGCCCTGAAAGTTGTTGCTGCTCCTCTTCACCTTCCCTTGGCAGCCTATTCACAGGCACAACAGCCCTGGGGATCTGTGCTTTCCCAGAGATGCAACATCTCATCGTACCCATTCTCGGCAGAGCCTTTTTTCCGAAAAGGCAAACGTCCGGATCCTTCCCCGACAACGAAGGTGCCAGGCCTGACAGCTGTTGCTGCTCTTCACCTTCCCTTGGCAGCCTATTCACAGGCACAACAGCTCTGGGGATCTGTGCTTTCCCACAGACGGAACATCTCAAGGCGCCTGTTCTCGGCAGAGCCTCTTTCTGAAATGGCAAACGTCCGGCTCCTTCTCCCACAAGGAAGGTGCCAGGCCTGACAGCTGTTGCTGCTCTTCACCTTCCCTTGGCAGCCTATTCACAGGCACAACAGCCCTGGGGATCTGTGCTTTCCCAGAGACGCAACATCTCATCGTACCCATTCTCGGCAGAGCCTTTTTTCCGAAAAGGGAAACATCCGGCTCCTTCTCCCGCAAGGAAGGTGCCAGCCCTGAAAGCTGTTGCTGCTCCTCTTCACCTTCCCTTGGCAGCCTATTCACAGGCACAACAGCCCTGGGAATCTGTGCTTTCCCAGAGACGCAACATCTCAAGGCGCCTGTTCTCGGTAGAGCCTCTTTCCGAAAAGGCAAACGTCCGGCTCCTTCTCCCACAAGGAAGGGGCCAGGCCTGACAGCTGTTGCTGCTCTTCACCTTTGCTTGGCAGCCTATGCACAGGCACAACAGCCCTGGGAACTCTGCTATGCCAGATACGGAACATCTCAAGGCTCTCCTTCTCAGCAGAGACTCTTTCGAAATCGGCAAACGTCTGGCTCCTTCTCCCACGAGGAAGGTGCCAGCCCTGAAAGCTGTTGCTGCTCTTCACCTTCCCTTGGCAGCCTATTCACAGGCACAACAGCCCTGGGGATCTGTGCTTTCCCAGAGATGCAACATCTCAAGGCGCCTGTTCTCGGCATAGCCTCTTTCTGAAATGGCAAACATCCGGCTCCTTCCCCGACAAGGAAGGTGCCAGCCCTGACAGCTGTTGCTGCTCTTCACCTTCCCTTGGCAGCCTATTCACAGGCACAACAGCCCTGGGGATCTGTGCTTTCCCACAGACGGAACATCTCAAGGCGCCTGTTCTCGGCAGAGCCTCTTTCTGAAATGGCAAACGTCCGGCTCCTTCCCCGACAAGGAAGGTGCCAGGCCTGAAAGCTGTTGCTGCTCTTCACCTTCCCTTGGCAGCCTATTAACAGGCACAACAGCCCTGGGGATCTGTGCTTTCCCACAGATGCAACATCTCAAGACGCCTGTTCTCGGCAGAGCCTCTTTCTGAAATGGCAAACATCCGGCTCCTTCTCCCACAAGGAAGGTGCCAGCCCTGACAGCTGTTGCTGCTCTTCACCTTCCCTTGGCAGCCTATTCACAGGCACAACAGCCCTGGGGATCTGTGCTTTCCCAGAGATGCAACATCTCAAGGCGCCTGTTCTCGGCAGAGCCTATTTTCCGAAAAGGCAAACGTCCGGCTCCTTCTCCCACAAGGAAGGGGCCAGCCCTGACAGCTGTTGCTGCTCTTCACCTTCCCTTGGCAGCCTATTCACAGGAACAACAGCCCTGGGGATCTGTGCTTTCCCAGAGACGCAACATCTCATCATACCCATTCTCGGCAGAGCCTTTTTTCCGAAAAGGCAAACGTCCGGCTCCTTCTCCCACAAGGAAGGGGCCAGCCCTGAAAGCTGTTGCTGCTCTTCACCTTCCCTTGGCAGCCTATTCACAGGCACAACAGCCCTGGGGATCTGTGCTTTCCCAGAGATGCAACATCTCATCGTACCCATTCTCGGCAGAGCCTTTTTTCCGAAAAGGCAAACGTCCGGCTCCTTCTCCCACAAGGAAGGTGCCAGGCCTGACAGCTGTTGCTGCTCTTCACCTTCCCTTGGCAGCCTATTCACAGGCACAACAGCCCTGGGGATCTGTGCTTTCCCACAGACGGAACATCTCAAGGCGCCTGTTCTCGGCAGAGCCTCTTTCTGAAATGGCAAACGTCCGGCTCCTTCCCCGACAAGGAAGGTGCCAGCCCTGACAGCTGTTGCTGCTCTTCACCTTCCCTTGGCAGCCTATTAACAGGCACAACAGCCCTGGGGATCTGTGCTTTCCCAGAGACACAACATCTCATCGTACCCATTTTCGGCAGAGCCTTTTTTCCAAAAAGGCAAACGTCCGGATCCTTCCCCGACAAGGAAGGTGCCAGGCCTGAAAGGTGTTGCTGCTCTTCACCTTCCCTTGGCAGCCTATTCACAGGCACAACAGCCCTGGGGATCTGTGCTTTCCCACAGATGCAACATCTCAAGACGCCTGTTCTCGGCAGAGCCTCTTTCTGAAATGGCAAACATCCGGCTCCTTCTCCCACAAGGAAGGTGCCAGCCCTGACAGCTGTTGCTGCTCTTCACCTTCCCTTCGCAGCCTATTCACAGGCACAACAGCCCTGGGGATCTGTGCTTTCCCAGAGATGCAACATCTCAAGGCGCCTGTTCTCGGCAGAGCCTTTTTTCCGAAAAGGCAAACGTCCGGCTCCTTCCCCGACAAGGAAGGTGCCAGCCCTGACAGCTGTTGCTGCTCTTCACCTTCCCTTGGCAGCCTATTCACAGGAACAACAGCCCTGGGGATCTGTGCTTTCCCAGAGACGCAACATCTCATCGTACCCATTCTCGGCAGAGCCTTTTTTCCGAAAAGGCAAACGTCCGGCTCCTTCTCCCACAAGGAAGGGGCCAGCCCTGAAAGCTGTTGCTGCTCTTCACCTTCCCTTGGCAGCCTATTCACAGGCACAACAGCCCTGGGGATCTGTGCTTTCCCAGAGACACAACATCTCATCGTACCCATTCTCGGCAGAGTTTTTTTCCGAAAAGGCAAAGGTCCGGCTCCTTCCCCGACAAGGAAGGTGCCAGCCCTGAAAGCTGTTGCTGCTCTTCACCTTCCCTTGGCCGCCTATTCACAGGCACAACAGCCCTGGGGATCTGTGCTTTCCCAGAGATGCAACATCTCAAGGCGCCTGTTCTCGGCAGAGCCTCTTTCTGAAATGGCAAACGTCCGGCTCTTTCTCCCACAAGGAAGGGGACAGCCCTGAAAGTTGTTGCTGCTCTTCACCTTCCCTTGGCAGCCTATTCACAGGCACAACAGCCCTGGGGATCTGTGCTTTCCCAGAGATGCAACGTCTCAAGGCGCCTGTTCTCGGCAGAGGCTTTGTTCCGAAAAGGCAACGTCCGGCTCCTTCTCCCACAAGGAAGGTGCCAGGCCTGAAAGCTGTTGCTGCTCTTCACCTTCCCTTGGCAGCCTATTCACCGGAACAACAGCCCTGGGGATCTGTGCTTTCCCACAGACGGAGCATCTCAAGGCGCCTGTTCTCGGCAGAGCCTCTTTCTGAAATGGCAAACGTCCGGCTCCTTCTCCCACAAGGAAGGGGACAGCCCTGAAAGTTGTTGCTGCTCCTCTTCACCTTCCCTTGGCAGCCTATTCACAGGCACAACAGCCCTGGGGATCTGTGCTTTCCCAGAGATGCAAAATCTCATCGTACCCATTCTCGGCAGAGACTTTTTTCCGAAAAGGCAAACGTCCGGATCCTTCCCCGACAACGAAGGTGCCAGGCCTGACAGCTGTTGCTGCTCTTCACCTTCCCTTGGCAGCCTATTCACAGGCACAACAGCCCTGGGAATCTGTGCTTTCCCAGAGACACAACATCTCATCGTACCCATTCTCGGCAGAGTTTTTTTCCGAAAAGGCAAAGGTCCGGCTCCTTCCCCGACAAGGAAAGTGCCAGCCCTGAAAGCTGTTGCTGCTCTTCACCTTCCCTTGGCAGCCTATTTACAAGCACAACAGCTATGGGGATCTGTGCTTTCTCACAGACGGAACATCTCAAGGAACCCCTTCTCGGCAGAGCCTCTTTCTGAAACAGCAAATGTCCGGCACCTTCTCCCACAAGGAAGGTGCCAGCCCTGAAATCTGTTGCTGCTCTTCACCTTCCCTTGGCAGCCTATTCACAGGCACAACAGCCCTGGGGATCTGTGCTTTCCCAGAGACGCAACATCTCATCGTACCCATTCTCGACAGAGCCTTTTTTCCAAAAAGGCAAACGTCCGGCTCCTTCCCCGACAAGGAAGGTGCCAGCCCTGACAGCTGTTGCTGCTCTTCACCTTCCCTTGGCCGCCTATTCACAGGCACAACAGCCCTGGGGATCTGTGCTTTCCCAGAGATGCAACATCTCAAGGCGCCTGTTCTCGGCAGAGCCTCTTTCTGAAATGGCAAACGTCCGGCTCTTTCTCCCACAAGGAAGGGGACAGCCCTGAAAGTTGTTGCTGCTCTTCACCTTCCCTTGGCAGCCTATTCACAGGCACAACAGCCCTGGGGATCTGTGCTTTCCCAGAGATGCAACGTCTCAAGGCGCCTGTTCTCGGCAGAGGCTTTGTTCCGAAAAGGCAACGTCCGGCTCCTTCTCCCACAAGGAAGGGGCCAGCCCTGAAAGCTATTGCTGCTCTTCACCTTCCCTTGGCAGCCTATTCACCGGAACAACAGCCCTGGGGATCTGTGCTTTCCCACAGACGGAGCATCTCAAGGCGCCTGTTCTCGGCAGAGCCTCTTTCTGAAATGGCAAACGTCCGGCTCCTTCTCCCACAAGGAAGGGGACAGCCCTGAAAGTTGTTGCTGCTGCTCTTCACCTTCCCTTGGCAGCCTATTCACAGGCACAACAGCCCTGGGGATCTGTGCTTTCCCAGAGATGCAAAATCTCATCGTACCCATTCTCGGCAGAGACTTTTTTCCGAAAAGGCAAACGTCCGGATCCTTCCCCGACAACGAAGGTGCCAGGCCTGACAGCTGTTGCTGCTCTTCACCTTCCCTTGGCAGCCTATTCACAGGCACAACAGCCCTGGGAATCTGTGCTTTCCCAGAGACACAACATCTCATCGTACCCATTCTCGGCAGAGTTTTTTTCCGAAAAGGCAAAGGTCCGGCTCCTTCCCCGACAAGGAAAGTGCCAGCCCTGAAAGCTGTTGCTGCTCTTCACCTTCCCTTGGCAGCCTATTTACAAGCACAACAGCTATGGGGATCTGTGCTTTCTCACAGACGGAACATCTCAAGGAACCCCTTCTCGGCAGAGCCTCTTTCTGAAACAGCAAATGTCCGGCACCTTCTCCCACAAGGAAGGTGCCAGCCCTGACAGCTGTTGCTGCTCTTCACCTTCCCTTGGCAGCCTATTCACAGGCACAACAGCCCTGGGGATCTGTGCTTTCCCAGAGACGCAACATCTCATCGTACCCATTCTCGACAGAGCCTTTTTTCCAAAAAGGCAAACGTCCGGCTCCTTCCCCGACAAGGAAGGTGCCAGCCCTGAAAGGTGTTGCTGCTCTTCACCTTCCCTTGGCAGCCTATTCACAGGCACAACAGCCCTGGGGATCTGTGCTTTCCCAGAGATGCAACATCTCAAGACGCCTGTTCTCGGCAGAGACTCTTTCTGAAATGGCAAACGTCCGGCTCCTTCTCCCACAAGGAAGGTGCCAGGCCTGACAGCTGTTGCTGCTCTTCACCTTCCCTTGGCAGCCTATTCACAGGCACAACAGCCCTGGGGATCTGTGCTTTCCCAGAGATGCAACATCTCAAGGCGCCTGTTCTCGGCAGAGCCTTTTTTCCGAAAAGGCAAACGTCCGGCTCCTTCCCCGACAAGGAAGGTGCCAGCCCTGAAAGGTGTTGCTGCTCTTCACCTTCCCTTGGCAGCCTATTCACAGGCACAACAGCCCTGGGGATCTGTGCTTTCCCAGAGACGCAACATCTCATCGTACCCATTCTCGGCAGAGCCTTTTTTCCAAAAAGGCAAACGTCCGGCTCCTTCCCCGACAAGGAAGGTGCCAGCCCTGAAAGGTGTTGCTGCTCTTCACCTTCCCTTGGCAGCCTATTCACAGGCACAACAGCCCTGGGGATCTGTGCTTTCCCACAGATGCAACATCTCAAGACGCCTGTTCTCGGCAGAGCCTCTTTCTGAAATGGCAAACATCCGGCTCCTTCTCCCACAAGGAAGGTGCCAGCCCTGACAGCTGTTGCTGCTCTTCACCTTCCCTTGGCAGCCTATTCACAGGCACAACAGCCCTGGGGATCTGTGCTTTCCCAGAGATGCAACATCTCAAGGCGCCTGTTCTCGGCAGAGCCTTTTTTCCGAAAAGTCAAACGTCCGGCTCCTTCTCCGACAAGGAAGGGGCCAGCCCTGACAGCTGTTGCTGCTCTTCACCTTCCCTTGGCAGCCTATTCACAGGAACAACAGCCCTGGGGATCTGTGCTTTCCCAGAGACGCAACATCTCATCGTACCCATTCTCGGCAGAGCCTTTTTTCCGAAAAGGCAAACGTCCGGCTCCTTCTCCCACAAGGAAGGGGCCAGCCCTGAAAGCTGTTGCTGCTCTTCACCTTCCCTTGGCAGCCTATTCACAGGCACAACAGCCCTGGGGATCTGTGCTTTCCCAGAGATGCAACATCTCATCGTACCCATTCTCGGCAGAGCCTTTTTTCCGAAAAGGCAAACGTCCGGCTCCTTCTCCCACAAGGAAGGTGCCAGCCCTGACAGCTGTTGCTGCTCTTCACCTTCCCTTGGCAGCCTATTCACAGGCACAACAGCCCTGGGGATCTGTGCTTTCCCACAGACGGAACATCTCAAGGCGCCTGTTCTCGGCAGAGCCTCTTTCTGAAATGGCAAATGTCCGGCTCCTTCCCCGACAAGGAAGGTGCCAGGCCTGAAAGCTGTTGCTGCTCTTCACCTTCCCTTGGCAGCCTATTAACAGGCACAACAGCCCTGGGGATCTGTGCTTTCCCAGAGACGCAACATCTCATCGTACCCATTCTCGGCAGAGCCTTTTTTCCAAAAAGGCAAACGTCCGGCTCCTTCCCCGACAAGGAAGGTGCCAGGCCTGAAAGGTGTTGCTGCTCTTCACCTTCCCTTGGCAGCCTATTCACAGGCACAACAGCCCTGGGGATCTGTGCTTTCCCACAGATGCAACATCTCAAGACGCCTGTTCTCGGCAGAGCCTCTTTCTGAAATGGCAAACATCCGGCTCCTTCTCCCACAAGGAAGGTGCCAGCCCTGACAGCTGTTGCTGCTCTTCACCTTCCCTTCGCAGCCTATTCACAGGCACAACAGCCCTGGGGATCTGTGCTTTCCCAGAGATGCAACATCTCAAGGCGCCTGTTCTCGGCAGAGCCTTTTTTCCGAAAAGGCAAACGTCCGGCTCCTTCCCCGACAAGGAAGGTGCCAGCCCTGACAGCTGTTGCTGCTCTTCACCTTCCCTTGGCAGCCTATTCACAGGAACAACAGCCCTGGGGATCTGTGCTTTCCCAGAGACGCAACATCTCATCGTACCCATTCTCGGCAGAGCCTTTTTTCCGAAAAGGCAAACGTCCGGCTCCTTCTCCCACAAGGAAGGGGCCAGCCCTGAAAGCTGTTGCTGCTCTTCACCTTCCCTTGGCAGCCTATTCACAGGCACAACAGCCCTGGGAATCTGTGCTTTCCCAGAGACACAACATCTCATCGTACCCATTCTCGGCAGAGTTTTATCCGAAAAGGCAAAGGTCCGGCTCCTTCCCCGACAAGGAAGGTGCCAGCCCTGAAAGCTGTTGCTGCTCTTCACCTTCCCTTGGCCGCCTATTCACAGGCACAACAGCCCTGGGGATCTGTGCTTTCCCAGAGATGCAACATCTCAAGGCGCCTGTTCTCGGCAGAGCCTCTTTCTGAAATGGCAAACGTCCGGCTCTTTCTCCCACAAGGAAGGGGACAGCCCTGAAAGTTGTTGCTGCTCTTCACCTTCCCTTGGCAGCCTATTCACAGGCACAACAGCCCTGGGGATCTGTGCTTTCCCAGAGATGCAACGTCTCAAGGCGCCTGTTCTCAGCAGAGGCTTTGTTCCGAAAAGGCAACGTCCGGCTCCTTCTCCCACAAGGAAGGTGCCAGGCCTGAAAGCTGTTGCTGCTCTTCACCTTCCCTTGGCAGCCTATTCACCGGAACAACAGCCCTGGGGATCTGTGCTTTCCCACAGACGGAGCATCTCAAGGCGCCTGTTCTCGGCAGAGCCTCTTTCTGAAATGGCAAACGTCCGGCTCCTTCTCCCACAAGGAAGGGGACAGCCCTGAAAGTTGTTGCTGCTGCTCTTCACCTTCCCTTGGCAGCCTATTCACAGGCACAACAGCCCTGGGGATCTGTGCTTTCCCAGAGATGCAAAATCTCATCGTACCCATTCTCGGCAGAGACTTTTTTCCGAAAAGGCAAACGTCCGGATCCTTCCCCGACAACGAAGGTGCCAGGCCTGACAGCTGTTGCTGCTCTTCACCTTCCCTTGGCAGCCTATTCACAGGCACAACAGCCCTGGGAATCTGTGCTTTCCCAGAGACACAACATCTCATCGTACCCATTCTCGGCAGAGTTTTTTTCCGAAAAGGCAAAGGTCCGGCTCCTTCCCCGACAAGGAAACTGCCAGCCCTGAAAGCTGTTGCTGCTCTTCACCTTCCCTTGGCAGCCTATTTACAAGCACAACAGCTATGGGGATCTGTGCTTTCTCACAGACGGAACATCTCAAGGAACCCCTTCTCGGCAGAGCCTCTTTCTGAAACAGCAAATGTCCGGCACCTTCTCCCACAAGGAAGGTGCCAGCCCTGAAATCTGTTGCTGCTCTTCACCTTCCCTTGGCAGCCTATTCACAGGCACAACAGCCCTGGGGATCTGTGCTTTCCCAGAGACGCAACATCTCATCGTACCCATTCTCGACAGAGCCTTTTTTCCAAAAAGGCAAACGTCCGGCTCCTTCCCCGACAAGGAAGGTGCCAGCCCTGAAAGGTGTTGCTGCTCTTCACCTTCCCTTGGCAGCCTATTCACAGGCACAACAGCCCTGGGGATCTGTGCTTTCCCAGAGATGCAACATCTCAAGATGCCTGTTCTCGGCAGAGCCTCTTTCTGAAATGGCAAACATCCGGCTCCTTCTCCCACAAGGAAGGTGCCAGCCCTGACAGCTGTTGCTGCTCTTCACCTTCCCTTGGCAGCCTATTCACAGGCACAACAGCCCTGGGGATCTGTGCTTTCCCAGAGATGCAACATCTCAAGGCGCCTGTTCTCGGCAGAGCCTTTTTTCCGAAAAGGCAAACGTCCGGCTCCTTCTCCCACAAGGAAGGGGCCAGGCTGACAGCTGTTGCTGCTCTTCACCTTCCCTTGGCAGCCTATTCACAGGCACAACAGCCCTGGGGATCTGTGCTTTCCCAGAGACACAACATCTCATCGTACCCATTCTCGGCAGAGCCTTTTTTCCGAAAAGGCAAACGTCCGGCTCCTTCCCCGACAAGGAAGGTGCCAGCCCTGACAGCTGTTGCTGCTCTTCACCTTCCCTTGGCAGCCTATTCACAGGCACAACAGCCCTGGGGATCTGTGCTTTCCCAGAGACGCAACATCTCATCGTACCCATTCTCGGCAGAGCCTTTTTTCCAAAAAGGCAAACGTCCGGCTCCTTCTCCCGCAAGGAAGGTGCCAGCCCTGAAAGCTGTTGCTGCTCTTCACCTTCCCTTGGCAGCCTATTCACAGGCACAACAGCCCTGGGAATCTGTGCTTTCCCAGAGACACAACATCTCATCGTACCCATTCTCGGCAGAGTTTTTTTCCGAAAAGGCAAACGTCCGGCTCCTTCTCCCGCAAGGAAGGTGCCAGCCCTGACAGCTGTTGCTGCTCTTCACCTTCCCTTGGCCGCCTATTCACAGGCACAACAGCCCTGGGGATCTGTGCTTTCCCAGAGATGCAACATCTCAAGGCGCCTGTTCTCGGCAGAGCCTCTTTCTGAAATGGCAAACGTCCGGCTCCTTCTCCCACAAGGAAGGGGACAGCCCTGAAAGTTGTTGCTGCTCTTCACCTTCCCTTGGCAGCCTATTCACAGGCACAACAGCCCTGGGGATCTGTGCTTTCCCAGAGATGCAACGTCTCAAGGCGCCTGTTCTCGGCAGAGGCTTTGTTCCGAAAAGGCAACGTCCGGCTCCTTCTCCCACAAGGAAGGTGCCAGCCCTGACAGCTGTTGCTGCTCTTCACCTTCCCTTGGCAGCCTATTCACAGGAACAACAGCCCTGGGGATCTGTGCTTTCCCAGAGATGCAACATCTCATCGTACCCATTCTCGGCAGAGCCTTTTTTCCGAAAAGGCAAACGTCCGGATCCTTCCCCGACAACGAAGGTGCCAGGCCTGACAGCTGTTGCTGCTCTTCACCTTCCCTTGGCAGCCTATTCACAGGCACAACAGCCCTGGGGATCTGTGCTTTCCCACAGACGGAACATCTCAAGGCGCCTGTTCTCGGCAGAGCCTCTTTCTGAAATGGCAAACATCCGGCTCCTTCTCCCACAAGGAAGGGGACAGCCCTGAAAGTTGTTGCTGCTCTTCACCTTCCCTTCGCAGCCTATTCACAGGCACAACAGCCCTGGGGATCTGTGCTTTCCCACAGATGCAACATCTCAAGGCGCCTGTTCTCGGCAGAGCCTCTTTCCGAAAAGGCAAACGTCCGGCTCCTTCTCCCGCAAGGAAGGGGCCAGCCCTGACAGCTGTTGCTGCTCTTCACCTTCCCTTGGCAGCCTATTCACAGGCACAACAGCCCTGGGGATCTGTGCTTTCCCAGAGACACAACATCTCATCGTACCCATTCTCGGCAGAGTTTTTTTCCGAAAAGGCAAAGGTCCGGCTCCTTCCCCGACAAGGAAGGTGCCAGCCCTGAAAGTTGTTGCTGCTCTTCACCTTCCCTTGGCAGCCTATTTACAAGCACAACAGCTATGGGGATCTGTGCTTTCTCACAGAGGGAACATCTCAAGGAACCCCTTCTCGGCAGAGCCTCTTTCTGAAACAGCAAATGTCCGGCACCTTCTCCCACAAGGAAGGTGCCAGCCCTGACAGCTGTTGCTGCTCTTCACCTTCCCTTGGCAGCCTATTCACAGGCACAACAGCCCTGGGGATCTGTGCTTTCCCAGAGACGCAACATCTCATCGTACCCATTCTCGACAGAGCCTTTTTTCCAAAAAGGCAAACGTCCGGCTCCTTCCCCGACAAGGAAGGTGCCAGCCCTGAAAGGTGTTGCTGCTCTTCACCTTCCCTTGGCAGCCTATTCACAGGCACAACAGCCCTGGGGATCTGTGCTTTCCCAGAGATGCAACATCTCAAGGCGCCTGTTCTCGGCAGAGCCTCTTTCTGAAATGGCAAACATCCGGCTCCTTCTCCCACAAGGAAGGTGCCAGCCCTGACAGCTGTTGCTGCTCTTCACCTTCCCTTGGCAGCCTATTCACAGGCACAACAGCCCTGGGGATCTGTGCTTTCCCAGAGATGCAACATCTCAAGGCGCCTGTTCTCGGCAGAGCCTTTTTTCCGAAAAGGCAAACGTCCGGCTCCTTCTCCCACAAGGAAGGGGCCAGGCCTGAAAGCTGTTGCTGCTCTTCACCTTCCCTTGGCAGCCTATTCACAGGCACAACAGCCCTGGGAATCTGTGCTTTCCCAGAGACACAACATCTCATCGTACCCATTCTCGGCAGAGTTTTTTTCCGAAAAGGCAAACGTCCGGCTCCTTCCCCGACAAGGAAGGTGCCAGCCCTGACAGCTGTTGCTGCTCTTCACCTTCCCTTGGCAGCCTATTTACAAGCACAACAGCTATGGGGATCTGTGCTTTCTCACAGAGTGAACATCTCAAGGAACCCCTTCTCGGCAGAGCCTCTTTCTGAAACAGCAAATGTCCGGCACCTTCTCCCACAAGGAAGGTGCCAGCCCTGACAGCTGTTGCTGCTCTTCACCTTCCCTTGGCAGCCTATTCACAGGCACAACAGCCCTGGGGATCTGTGCTTTCCCAGAGACGCAACATCTCATCGTACCCATTCTCGACAGAGCCTTTTTTCCAAAAAGGCAAACGTCCGGCTCCTTCCCCGACAAGGAAGGTGCCAGCCCTGAAAGGTGTTGCTGCTCTTCACCTTCCCTTGGCAGCCTATTCACAGGCACAACAGCCCTGGGGATCTGTGCTTTCCCAGAGATGCAACATCTCAAGGCGCCTGTTCTCGGCAGAGCCTCTTTCTGAAATGGCAAACATCCGGCTCCTTCTCCCACAAGGAAGGTGCCAGCCCTGACAGCTGTTGCTGCTCTTCACCTTCCCTTGGCAGCCTATTCACAGGCACAACAGCCCTGGGGATCTGTGCTTTCCCAGAGATGCAACATCTCAAGGCGCCTGTTCTCGGCAGAGCCTTTTTTCCGAAAAGGCAAACGTCCGGCTCCTTCTCCCACAAGGAAGGGGCCAGCCCTGAAAGCTGTTGCTGCTCTTCACCTTCCCTTGGCAGCCTATTCACAGGCACAACAGCCCTGGGAATCTGTGCTTTCCCAGAGACACAACATCTCATCGTACCCATTCTCGGCAGAGTTTTTTTCCGAAAAGGCAAACGTCCGGCTCCTTCCCCGACAAGGAAGGTGCCAGCCCTGACAGCTGTTGCTGCTCTTCACCTTCCCTTGGCAGCCTATTCACAGGCACAACAGCCCTGGGGATCTGTGCTTTCCCAGAGATGCAACATCTCAAGGCGCCTGTTCTCGGCAGAGCCTCTTTCTGAAATGGCAAACGTCCGGCTCCTTCTCCCACAATGAAGGGGACAGCCCTGAAAGTTGTTGCTGCTGCTCTTCACCTTCCCTTGGCAGCCTATTCACAGGCACAACAGCCCTGGGGATCTGTGCTTTCCCAGAGATGCAACGTCTCAAGGCGCCTGTTCTCGGCAGAGGCTTTGTTCCGAAAAGGCAACGTCTGGCTCCTTCTCCCGCAAGGAAGGTGCCAGGCCTGAAAGTTGTTGCTGCTCTTCACCTTCCCTTGGCAGCCTATTCACAGGCACAACAGCCCTGGGAATCTGTGCTTTCCCAGAGACACAACATCTCATCGTACCCATTCTCGGCAGAGTTTTTTTCCGAAAAGGCAAAGGTCCGGCTCCTTCCCCGACAAGGAAAGTGCCAGCCCTGAAAGCTGTTGCTGCTCTTCACCTTCCCTTGGCAGCCTATTTACAAGCACAACAGCTATGGGGATCTGTGCTTTCTCACAGACGGAACATCTCAAGGAACCCCTTCTCGGCAGAGCCTCTTTCTGAAACAGCAAATGTCCGGCACCTTCTCCCACAAGGAAGGTGCCAGCCCTGACAGCTGTTGCTGCTCTTCACCTTCCCTTGGCAGCCTATTCACAGGCACAACAGCCCTGGGGATCTGTGCTTTCCCAGAGACGCAACATCTCATCGTACCCATTCTCGACAGAGCCTTTTTTCCAAAAAGGCAAACGTCCGGCTCCTTCCCCGACAAGGAAGGTGCCAGGCCTGACAGCTGTTGCTGCTCTTCACCTTCCCTTGGCAGCCTATTCACAGGCACAACAGCCCTGGGGATCTGTGCTTTCCCAGAGATGCAACATCTCAAGACGCCTGTTCTCGGCAGAGCCTCTTTCTGAAATGGCAAACATCCGGCTCCTTCTCCCACAAGGAAGGTGCCAGCCCTGACAGCTGTTGCTGCTCTTCACCTTCCCTTGGCAGCCTATTCACAGGCACAACAGCCCTGGGGATCTGTGCTTTCCCAGAGATGCAACATCTCAAGGCGCCTGTTCTCGGCAGAGCCTTTTTTCCGAAAAGGCAAACGTCCGGCTCCTTCTCCCACAAGGAAGGGGCCAGCCCTGACAGCTGTTGCTGCTCTTCACCTTCCCTTGGCAGCCTATTCACAGGAACAACAGCCCTGGGGATCTGTGCTTTCCCAGAGACGCAACATCTCATCGTACCCATTCTCGGCAGAGCCTTTTTTCCGAAAAGGCAAACGTCCGGCTCCTTCTCCCACAAGGAAGGGGCCAGCCCTGAAAGCTGTTGCTGCTCTTCACCTTCCCTTGGCAGCCTATTCACAGGCACAACAGCCCTGGGAATCTGTGCTTTCCCAGAGACACAACATCTCATCGTACCCATTCTCGGCAGAGTTTTTTTCCGAAAAGGCAAAGGTCCGGCTCCTTCCCCGACAAGGAAACTGCCAGCCCTGAAAGCTGTTGCTGCTCTTCACCTTCCCTTGGCAGCCTATTTACAAGCACAACAGCTATGGGGATCTGTGCTTTCTCACAGACGGAACATCTCAAGGAACCCCTTCTCGGCAGAGCCTCTTTCTGAAACAGCAAATGTCCGGCACATTCTCCCACAAGGAAGGTGCCAGGCCTGAAAGCTGTTGCTGCTCTTCACCTTCCCTTGGCAGCCTATTCACAGGCACAACAGCCCTGGGGATCTGTGCTTTCCCAGAGACGCAACATCTCATCGTACCCATTCTCGACAGAGCCTTTTTTCCAAAAAGGCAAACATCCAGCTCCTTCCCCGACAAGGAAGGTGCCAGCCCTGAAAGGTGTTGCTGCTCTTCACCTTCCCTTGGCAGCCTATTCACAGGCACAACAGCCCTGGGGATCTGTGCTTTCCCAGAGATGCAACATCTCAAGGCGCCTGTTCTCGGCAGAGCCTCTTTCTGAAATGGCAAACATCCGGCTCCTTCTCCCACAAGGAAGGGGACAGCCCTGAAAGTTGTTGCTGCTCTTCACCTTCCCTTCGCAGCCTATTCACAGGCACAACAGCCCTGGGGATCTGTGCTTTCCCAGAGATGCAACATCTCAAGGCGCCTGTTCTCGGCAGAGCCTCTTTCTGAAATGGCAAACGTCCGGCTCCTTCTCCCGGAAGGAAGGGGACAGCCCTGACAGCTGTTGCTGCTCTTCACCTTCCCTTGGCAGCCTATTCACAGGCACAACAGCCCTGGGGATCTGTGCTTTCCCAGAGATGCAACATCTCATCGTACCCATTCTCGGCAGAGCCTTTTTTCCAAAAAGGCAAACGTCCGGCTCCTTCTCCCGCAAGGAAGGGGCCAGCCCTGAAAGCTGTTGCTGCTCTTCACCTTCCCTTGGCAGCCTATTCACAGGCACAACAGCCCTGGGAATCTGTGCTTTCCCAGAGACACAACATCTCATCGTACCCATTCTCGGCAGAGTTTTTTTCCGAAAAGGCAAACGTCCGGCTCCTTCCCCGACAAGGAAGGTGCCAGCCCTGACAGCTCTTGCTGCTCTTCACCTTCCCTTGGCCGCCTATTCACAGGCACAACAGCCCTGGGGATCTGTGATTTCCCAGAGATGCAACATCTCAAGGCGCCTGTTCTCGGCAGAGCCTCTTTCTGAAATGGCAAACGTCCGGCTCCTTCTCCCACAAGGAAGGGGACAGCCCTGAAAGTTGTTGCTGCTCTTCACCTTCCCTTGGCAGCCTATTCACAGGCACAACAGCCCTGGGGATCTGTGCTTTCCCAGAGATGCAACGTCTCAAGGCGCCTGTTCTCGGCAGAGGCTTTGTTCCGAAAAGGCAACGTCCGGCTCCTTCTCCCACAAGGAAGGTGCCAGGCCTGAAAGCTGTTGCTGCTCTTCACCTTCCCTTGGCAGCCTATTCACAGGCACAACAGCCCTGGGGATCTGTGCTTTCCCACAGACGGAGCATCTCAAGGCGCCTGTTCTCGGCAGAGCCTCTTTCTGAAATGCCAAACGTCCGGCTCCTTCTCCCACAAGGAAGGGGACAGCCCTGAAAGTTGTTGCTGCTGCTCTTCACCTTCCCTTGGCAGCCTATTCACAGGCACAACAGCCCTGGGGATCTGTGCTTTCCCAGAGATGCAACATCTCATCGTACCCATTCTCGGCAGAGCCTTTTTTCCGAAAAGGCAAACGTCCGGATCCTTCTCCCACAAGGAAGGTGCCAGGCCTGACAGCTGTTGCTGCTCTTCACCTTCCCTTGGCAGCCTATTCACAGGCACAACAGCCCTGGGGATCTGTGCTTTCCCACAGACGGAACATCTCAAGGCGCCTGTTCTCGGCAGAGCCTCTGTCCGAAAAGGCAAACGTCCGGCTCCTTCTCCCGCAAGGAAGGGGCCAGCCCTGACAGCTGTTGCTGCTCTTCACCTTCCCTTGGCAGCCTATTCACAGGCACAACAGTCCTGGGAATCTGTGCTTTCCCAGAGACACAACATCTCATCGTACCCATTCTCGGCAGATTTTTTTTCCGAAAAGGCAAACGTCCGGCTCCTTCCCCGACAAGGAAGGTGCCAGCCCTGACAGCTGTTGCTGCTCTTCACCTTCCCTTGGCCGCCTATTCACAGGCACAACAGCCCTGGGGATCTGTGCTTTCCCAGAGATGCAACATCTCAAGGCGCCTGTTCTCGGCAGAGCCTCTTTCTGAAATGGCAAACGTCCGGCTCCTTCTCCCACAAGGAAGGGGACAGCCCTGAAAGTTGTTGCTGCTCTTCACCTTCCCTTGGCAGCCTATTCACAGGCACAACAGCCCTGGGGATCTGTGCTTTCCCAGAGATGCAACGTCTCAAGGCGCCTGTTCTCGGCAGAGGCTTTGTTCCGAAAAGGCAACGTCCGGCTCCTTCTCCCACAAGGAAGGTGCCAGGCCTGAAAGCTGTTGCTGCTCTTCACCTTCCCTTGGTAGCCTATTCACAGGAACAACAGCCCTGGGGATCTGTGCTTTCCCACAGACGGAGCATCTCAAGGCGCCTGTTCTCGGCAGAGCCTCTTTCTGAAATGGCAAACGTCCGGCTCCTTCTCCCGCAAGGAAGGGGACAGCCCTGAAAGTTGTTGCTGCTGCTCTTCACCTTCCCTTGGCAGCCTATTCACAGGCACAACAGCCCTGGGGATCTGTGCTTTCCCAGAGATGCAACATCTCATCGTACCCATTCTCGGCAGAGCCTTTTTTCCGAAAAGGCAAACGTCCGGATCCTTCTCCCACAAGGAAGGTGCCAGGCCTGACAGCTGTTGCTGCTCTTCACCTTCCCTTGGCAGCCTATTCACAGGCACAACAGCCCTGGGGATCTGTGCTGTCCCAGAGACGCAACATCTCATCGTACCCATTCTCGGCAGAGCCTTTTTTCCAAAAAGGCAAACGTCCGGCTCCTTCCCCGACAAGGAAGGTGCCAGCCCTGAAAGGTGTTGCTGCTCTTCACCTTCCCTTGGCAGCCTATTCACAGGCACAACAGCCCTGGGGAGCTGTGCTTTCCCAGAGATGCAACATCTCATCGTACCCATTCTCGGCAGAGCCTCTTTCTGAAATGGCAAACATCCGGCTCCTTCTCCCACAAGGAAGGTGCCAGGCTGACAGCTGTTGCTGCTCTTCACCTTCCCTTGGCAGCCTATTCACAGGCACAACAGCCCTGGGGATCTGTGCTTTCCCACAGACGGAACATCTCAAGGCGCCTGTTCTCGGCAGAGCCTCTGTCCGAAAAGGCAAACGTCCAGCTCCTTCTCCCGCAAGGAAGGGGCCAGCCCTGACAGCTGTTGCTGCTCTTCACCTTCCCTTGGCAGCCTATTCACAGGCACAACAGCCCTGGGAATCTGTGCTTTCCCAGAGACACAACATCTCATCGTACCCATTCTCGGCAGAGTTTTTTTCCGAAAAGGCAAACGTCCGGCTCCTTCCCCGACAAGGAAGGTGCCAGCCCTGACAGCTGTTGCTGCTCTTCACCTTCCCTTGGCCGCCTATTCACAGGCACAACAGCCCTGGGGATCTGTGCTTTCCCAGAGATGCAACATCTCAAGGCGCCTGTTCTCGGCAGAGCCTCTTTCTGAAATGGCAAACATCCGGCTCCTTCTCCCACAAGGAAGGGGACAGCCCTGAAAGTTGTTGCTGCTCTTCACCTTCCCTTGGCAGCCTATTCACAGGCACAACAGCCCTGGGGATCTGTGCTTTCCCAGAGATGCAACGTCTCAAGGCGCCTGTTCTCGGCAGAGGCTTTGTTCCGAAAAGGCAACGTCCGGCTCCTTCTCCCACAAGGAAGGTGCCAGGCCTGAAAGCTGTTGCTGCTCTTCACCTTCCCTTGGCAGCCTATTCACAGGAACAACAGCCCTGGGGATCTGTGCTTTCCCACAGACGGAGCATCTCAAGGCGCCTGTTCTCGGCAGAGCCTCTTTCTGAAATGGCAAACGTCCGGCTCCTTCTCCCACAAGTAAGGGGACAGCCCTGAAAGTTGTTGCTGCTGCTCTTCACCTTCCCTTGGCAGCCTATTCACAGGCACAACAGCCCTGGGGATCTGTGCTTTCCCAGAGATGCAACATCTCATCGTACCCATTCTCGGCAGAGCCTTTTTTCCGAAAAGGCAAACGTCCGGATCCTTCCCCGACAACGAAGGTGCCAGGCCTGACAGCTGTTGCTGCTCTTCACCTTCCCTTGGCAGCCTATTCACAGGCACAACAGCCCTGGGGATCTGTGCTTTCCCACAGACGGAACATCTCAAGGCGCCTGTTCTCGGCAGAGCCTCTTTCTGAAATGGCAAACGTCCGGCTCCTTCTCCCACAAGGAAGGTGCCAGGCCTGACAGCTGTTGCTGCTCTTCACCTTCCCTTGGCAGCCTATTCACAGGCACAACAGCCCTGGGGATCTGTGCTTTCCCAGAGACGCAACATCTCATCGTACCCATTCTCGACAGAGCCTTTTTTCCAAAAAGGCAAACGTCCGGCTCCTTCCCCGACAAGGAAGGTGCCAGCCATGAAAGGTGTTGCTGCTCTTCACCTTCCCTTGGCAGCCTATTCACAGGCACAACAGCCCTGGGGAGCTGTGCTTTCCCAGAGATGCAACATCTCAAGGCGCCTGTTCTCGGCAGAGCCTCTTTCTGAAATGGCAAACATCCGGCTCCTTCTCCCACAAGGAAGGTGCCAGGCTGACAGCTGTTGCTGCTCTTCACCTTCCCTTGGCAGCCTATTCACAGGCACAACAGCCCTGGGGATCTGTGCTTTCCCACAGACGGAACATCTCAAGGCGCCTGTTCTCGGCAGAGCCTCTTTCTGAAATGGCAAACATCCGGCTCCTTCTCCCACAAGGAAGGGGACAGCCCTGAAAGTTGTTGCTGCTCTTCACCTTCCCTTGGCAGCCTATTCACAGGCACAACAGCCCTGGGGATCTGTGCTTTCCCAGAGACACAACATCTCATCGTACCCATTCTCGACAGAGCCTTTTTTCCGAAAAGGCAAACGTCCGGCTCCTTCCCCGACAAGGAAGGTGCCAGCCCTGAAAGGTGTTGCTGCTCTTCACCTTCCCTTGGCAGCCTATTCACAGGCACAACAGCCCTGGGGATCTGTGCTTTCCCAGAGATGCAACATCTCAAGGCGCCTGTTCTCGGCATAGCCTCTTTCTGAAATGGCAAACATCCGGCTCCTTCCCCGACAAGGAAGGTGCCAGCCCTGACAGCTGTTGCTGCTCTTCACCTTCCCTTGGCAGCCTATTCACAGGCACAACAGCCCTGGGGATCTGTGCTTTCCCAGAGATGCAACATCTCAAGGCGCCTGTTCTCGGCAGAGCCTCTTTCTGAAATGGCAAACATCCGGCTCCTTCTCCCACAAGGAAGGGGACAGCCCTGAAAGTTGTTGCTGCTCTTCACCTTCCCTTGGCAGCCTATTCACAGGCACAACAGCCCTGGGGATCTGTGCTTTCCCAGAGATGCAACATCTCAAGGCGCCTGTTCTCGGCAGAGCCTCTTTCTGAAATGGCAAACGTCCGGCTCCTTCCCCGACAAGGAAGGGGCCAGCCCTGACAGCTGTTGCTGCTCTTCACCTTCCCTTGGCAGCCTATTCACAGGCACAACAGCCCTGGGGATCTGTGCTTTCCCAGAGACACAACATCTCATCGTACCCATTCTCGGCAGAGCCTTTTTTCCGAAAAGGCAAACGTCCGGCTCCTTCCCCGACAACGAAGGTGCCAGCCCTGACAGCTGTTGCTGCTCTTCACCTTCCCTTGGCAGCCTATTCACAGGCACAACAGCCCTGGGGATCTGTGCTTTCCCAGAGATGCAACGTCTCAAGGCGCCTGTTCTCGGCAGAGGCTTTGTTCCGAAAAGGCAACGTCCGGCTCCTTCTCCCACAAGGAAGGTGCCAGGCCTGAAAGCTGTTGCTGCTCTTCACCTTCCCTTGGCAGCCTATTCACAGGAACAACAGCCCTGGGGATCTGTGCTTTCCCACAGACGGAGCATCTCAAGGCGCCTGTTCTCGGCAGAGCCTCTTTCTGAAATGGCAAACGTCCGGCTCCTTCTCCCACAAGGAAGGGGACAGCCCTGAAAGTTGTTGCTGCTGCTCTTCACCTTCCCTTGGCAGCCTATTCACAGGCACAACAGCCCTGGGGATCTGTGCTTTCCCAGAGATGCAAAATCTCATCGTACCCATTCTCGGCAGAGCCTTTTTTCCGAAAAGGCAAACGTCCGAATCCTTCCCCGACAACGAAGGTGCCAGGCCTGACAGCTGTTGCTGCTCTTCACCTTCCCTTGGCAGCCTATTCACAGGCACAACAGCCCTGGGGATCTGTGCTTTCCCACAGACGGAGCATCTCAAGGCGCCTGTTCTCGGCAGAGCCTCTTTCTGAAATGGCAAACGTCCGGCTCCTTCTCCCACAAGGAAGGTGCCAGGCCTGAACAGCTGTTGCTGCTCTTCACCTTCCCTTGGCAGCCTATTCACAGGCACAACAGCCCTGGGGAGCTGTGCTTTCCCAGAGATGCAACATCTCAAGGCGCCTGTTCTCGGCAGAGCCTCTTTCTGAAATGGCAAACATCCGGCTCCTTCTCCCACAAGGAAGGTGCCAGGCTGACAGCTGTTGCTGCTCTTCACCTTCCCTTGGCAGCCTATTCACAGGCACAACAGCCCTGCGGATCTGTGCTTTCCCACAGACGGAACATCTCAAGGCGCCTGTTCTCGGCAGAGCCTCTTTCTGAAATGGCAAACATCCGGCTCCTTCTCCCACAAGGAAGGGGACAGCCCTGAAAGTTGTTGCTGCTCTTCACCTTCCCTTCGCAGCCTATTCACAGGCACAACAGCCCTGGGGATCTGTGCTTTCCCACAGATGCAACATCTCAAGGCGCCTGTTCTCGGCAGAGCCTCTTTCCGAAAAGGCAAACGTCCGGCTCCTTCTCCCGCAAGGAAGGGGCCAGCCCTGACAGCTGTTGCTGCTCTTCACCTTCCCTTGGCAGCCTATTCACAGGCACAACAGCCCTGGGGATCTGTGCTTTCCCAGAGACACAACATCTCATCGTACCCATTCTCGGCAGAGCCTTTTTTCCGAAAAGGCAAACGTCCAGCTCCTTCCCCGACAAGGAAGGTGCCAGGCCTGACAGCTGTTGCTGCTCTTCACCTTCCCTTGGCAGCCTATTCACAGGCACAACAGCCCTGGGGATCTGTGCTTTCCCAGAGACGCAACATCTCATCGTACCCATTCTCGGCAGAGACTTTTTTCCAAAAAGACAAACGTCCGGCTCCTTCCCCGACAAGGAAGGTGCCAGCCCTGAAAGCTGTTGCTGCTCTTCACCTTCCCTTGGCAGCCTATTCACAGGCACAACAGCCCTGGGGATCTGTGCTTTCCCAGAGACGCAACATCTCAAGGCGCCTGTTCTCGGTAGAGCCTATTTCCGAAAAGGCAAACGTCCAGCTCCTTCTCCCACAAGGAAGGGGCCAGGCCTGACAGCTGTTGCTGCTCTTCAACTTTGCTTGGCAGCCTATGCACAGGCACAACAGCCCTGGGAACTCTGCTTTGCCAGATACGGAACATCTCAAGGCTCTCCTTCTCAGCAGAGACTCTTTCGAAATCGGCAAACGTCTGGCTCCTTCTCCCACGAGGAAGGTGCCAGGCCTGACAGCTGTTGCTGCTCTTCACCTTCCCTTGGCAGCCTATTCACAGGCACAACAGCCCTGGGGATCTGTGCTTTCCCAGAGACGCAACATCTCATCGTACCCATTCTCGACAGAGCCTTTTTTCCGAAAAGGCAAACGTCCGGCTCCTTCCCCGACAAGGAAGGTGCCAGCCCTGAAAGGTGTTGCTGCTCTTCACCTTCCCTTGGCAGCCTATTCACAGGCACAACAGCCCTGGGGATCTGTGCTTTCCCAGAGATGCAACATCTCAAGGCGCCTGTTCTCGGCATAGCCTCTTTCTGAAATGGCAAACATCCGGCTCCTTCCCCGACAAGGAAGGTGCCAGCCCTGACAGCTGTTGCTGCTCTTCACCTTCCCTTGGCAGCCTATTCACAGGCACAACAGCCCTGGGGATCTGTGCTTTCCCAGAGATGCAACATCTCAAGGCGCCTGTTCTCGGCAGAGCCTCTTTCTGAAATGGCAAACATCCGGCTCCTTCTCCCACAAGGAAGGGGACAGCCCTGAAAGTTGTTGCTGCTCTTCACCTTCCCTTGGCAGCCTATTCACAGGCACAACAGCCCTGGGGATCTGTGCTTTCCCAGAGATGCAACATCTCAAGGCGCCTGTTCTCGGCAGAGCCTCTTTCTGAAATGGCAAACGTCCGGCTCCTTCCCCGACAAGGAAGGGGCCAGCCCTGACAGCTGTTGCTGCTCTTCACCTTCCCTTGGCAGCCTATTCACAGGCACAACAGCCCTGGGGATCTGTGCTTTCCCAGAGACGCAACATCTCATCGTACCCATTCTCGGCAGAGCCTTTTTTCCAAAAAGGCAAACGTCCGGCTCCTTCTCCCGCAAGGAAGGTGCCAGCCCTGAAAGCTGTTGCTGCTCTTCACCTTCCCTTGGCAGCCTATTCACAGGCACAATAGCCCTGGGAATCTGTGCTTTCCCAGAGACACAACATCTCATCGTACCCATTCTCGGCAGAGTTTTTTTCCGAAAAGGCAAACGTCCGGCTCCTTCCCCGACAAGGAAGGTGCCAGCCCTGACAGCTGTTGCTGCTCTTCACCTTCCCTTGGCCGCCTATTCACAGGCACAACAGCCCTGGGGATCTGTGCTTTCCCAGAGATGCAACATCTCAAGGCGCCTGTTCTCGGCAGAGCCTCTTTCTGAAATGGCAAACGTCCAGCTCCTTCTCCCACAAGGAAGGGGACAGCCCTGAAAGTTGTTGCTGCTCTTCACCTTCCCTTGGCAGCCTATTCACAGGCACAACAGCCCTGGGGATCTGTGCTTTCCCAGAGATGCAACGTCTCAAGGCGCCTGTTCTCGGCAGAGGCTTTGTTCCGAAAAGGCAACGTCCGGCTCCTTCTCCCACAAGGAAGGTGCCAGGCCTGAAAGCTGTTGCTGCTCTTCACCTTCCCTTGGCAGCCTATTCACAGGAACAACAGCCCTGGGGATCTGTGCTTTCCCACAGACGGAGCATCTCAAGGCGCCTGTTCTCGGCAGAGCCTCTTTCTGAAATGCCAAACGTCCGGCTCCTTCTCCCGCAAGGAAGGGGCCAGCCCTGACAGCTGTTGCTGCTGCTCTTCACCTTCCCTTGGCAGCCTATTCACAGGCACAACAGCCCTGGGGATCTGTGCTTTCCCAGAGACACAACATCTCATCGTACCCATTCTCGGCAGAGACTTTTTTCCGAAAAGGCAAACGTCCGGATCCTTCCCCGACAACGAAGGTGCCAGGCCTGACAGCTGTTGCTGCTCTTCACCTTCCCTTGGCAGCCTATTCACAGGCACAACAGCCCTGGGGATCTGTGCTTTCCCACAGACGGAGCATCTCAAGGCGCCTGTTCTCGGCAGAGCCTCTTTCTGAAATGGCAAACGTCCGGCTCCTTCTCCCACAAGGAAGGTGCCAGGCCTGAACAGCTGTTGCTGCTCTTCACCTTCCCTTGGCAGCCTATTCACAGGCACAACAGCCCTGGGGATCTGTGCTTTCCCACAGACGGAACATCTCATCGTACCCATTCTCGGCAGAGCCTTTTTTCCAAAAAGGCAAACGTCCGGCTCCTTCCCCGACAAGGAAGGTGCCAGCCCTGAAAGGTGTTGCTGCTCTTCACCTTCCCTTGGCAGCCTATTCACAGGCACAACAGCCCTGGGGATCTGTGCTTTCCCAGAGATGCAACATCTCAAGGCGCCTGTTCTCGGCAGAGCCTCTTTCTGAAATGGCAAACGTCCGGCTCCTTCTCCCGCAAGGAAGGGGCCAGCCCTGACAGCTGTTGCTGCTCTTCACCTTCCCTTGGCAGCCTATTCACAGGCACAACAGGCCTGGGGATCTGTGCTTTCCCAGAGACACAACATCTCATC
Source organism: Gypaetus barbatus (assembly GCA_028022735.1). Lineage (NCBI taxonomy): Eukaryota > Metazoa > Chordata > Aves > Accipitriformes > Accipitridae > Gypaetus > Gypaetus barbatus. The sequence continues at coordinate 9,693,088 of CM051549.1, read as the reverse complement.
GTACCCATTCTCGGCAGAGCCTTTTTTCCGAAAAGGCAAACGTCCGGCTCCTTCCCCGACAACGAAGGTGCCAGCCCTGACAGCCGTTGCTGCTCTTCACCTTCCCTTGGCAGCCTATTCACAGGCACAACAGCCCTGGGGATCTGTGCTTTCCCAGAGACGCAACATCTCATCGTACCCATTCTCGGCAGAGCCTTTTTTCCAAAAAGGCAAACGTCCGGCTCCTTCTCCCGCAAGGAAGGTGCCAGCCCTGAAAGCTGTTGCTGCTCTTCACCTTCCCTTGGCAGCCTATTCACAGGCACAACAGCCCTGGGAATCTGTGCTTTCCCAGAGACACAACATCTCATCGTACCCATTCTCGGCAGAGTTTTTTTCCGAAAAGGCAAACGTCCGGCTCCTTCCCCGACAAGGAAGGTGCCAGCCCTGACAGCTGTTGCTGCTCTTCACCTTCCCTTGGCCGCCTATTCACAGGCACAACAGCCCTGGGGATCTGTGCTTTCCCAGAGATGCAACATCTCAAGGCGCCTGTTCTCGGCAGAGCCTCTTTCTGAAATGGCAAACGTCCGGCTCCTTCTCCCGGAAGGAAGGGGACAGCCCTGAAAGTTGTTGCTGCTCTTCACCTTCCCTTGGCAGCCTATTCACAGGCACAACAGCCCTGGGGATCTGTGCTTTCCCAGAGATGCAACGTCTCAAGGCGCCTGTTCTCGGCAGAGGCTTTGTTCCGAAAAGGCAACGTCCGGCTCCTTCTCCCACAAGGAAGGTGCCAGCCCTGAAAGCTGTTGCTGCTCTTCACCTTCCCTTGGCAGCCTATTCACAGGCACAACAGCCCTGGGGATCTGTGCTTTCCCAGAGATGCAACATCTCAAGGCGCCTGTTCTCGGCAGAGCCTTTTTTCCGAAAAGGCAAACGTCCGGCTCCTTCTCCCACAAGGAAGGGGCCAGCCCTGACAGCTGTTGCTGCTCTTCACCTTCCCTTGGCGGCCTATTCACAGGAACAACAGCCCTGGGGATCTGTGCTTTCCCAGAGACGCAACATCTCATCGTACCCATTCTCGGCAGAGCCTTTTTTTCCGAAAAGGCAAACGTCCGGATCCTTCCCCGACAAGGAAAGTGCCAGCCCTGAAAGCTGTTGCTGCTCTTCACCTTCCCTTGGCAGCCTATTCACAGGCACAACAGCTATGGGGATCTCTGCTTTCCCAGAGAGGGAACATCTCAAGGTGCCCGTTCTCGGCACAGCTTCTTTACGAAATGGCAAACGTCTGGCTCCTTCTCCCACAAGGAAGGTGCCAGCCCTGAAAGCTGTTGCTGCTCTTCACCTTTGCTTGGCAGCCTATTCACAGGCACAACAGCCCTGGGAACTCTGCTTTGCCAGATACGGAACATCTCAAGGCTCTCCTTCTCAGCAGAGACTCTTTCGAAATCGGCAAACGTCTGGCTCCTTCTCCCACGAGGAAGGTGCCAGCCCTGAAAGCTGTTGCTGCTCTTCACCTTCCCTTGGCAGCCTATTTACAAGCACAACACCTATGGGGATCTGTGCTTTCTCACAGACGGAACATCTCAAGGAACCCCTTCTCGGCAGAGCCTCATTCTGAAACAGCAAATGTCCGGCACCTTCTCCCACAAGGAAGGTGCCAGCCCTGAAAGCTGTTGCTGCTCTTCACCTTTGCTTGGCAGCCTATTCACAGGCACAACAGCCCTGGGAACTCTGCTTTGCCAGATACGGAACATCTCAAGGCTCTCCTTCTCAGCAGAGACTCTTTCGAAATCGGCAAACGTCTGGCTCCTTCTCCCACGAGGAAGGTGCCAGCCCTGAAAGCTGTTGCTGCTCTTCACCTTCCCTTGGCAGCCTATTTACAAGCACAACACCTATGGGGATCTGTGCTTTCTCACAGACGGAACATCTCAAGGAACCCCTTCTCGGCAGAGCCTCATTCTGAAACAGCAAATGTCCGGCACCTTCTCCCACAAGGAAGGTGCCAGCCCTGAAAGCTGTTGCTGCTCTTCACCTTTGCTTGGCAGCCTATTCACAGGCACAACAGCCCTGGGAACTCTGCTTTGCCAGATACGGAACATCGCAAGGCTCTCCTTCTCAGCAGAGACTCTTTCGAAATCGGCAAACGTCTGGCTCCTTCTCCCACGAGGAAGGTGCCAGCCCTGAAAGCTGTTGCTGCTCTTCACCTTCCCTTGGCAGCCTATTCACAGGCACAACAGCCCTGGGGATCTGTGCTTTCCCAGAGACGCAACATCTCATCGTACCCATTCTCGACAGAGCTTTTTTTCCAAAAAGGCAAACGTCCGGCTCCTTCCCCGACAAGGAAGGTGCCAGCCCTGACAGCTGTTGCTGCTCTTCACCTTCCCTTGGCAGCCTATTCACAGGCACAACAGCCCTGGGGATCTGTGCTTTCCCAGAGATGCAACATCTCAAGGCGCCTGTTCTCGGCATAGCCTCTTTCTGAAATGGCAAACATCCGGCTCCTTCCCTGACAAGGAAGGCGCCAGCCCTGACAGCTGTTGCTGCTCTTCACCTTCCCTTGGCAGCCTATTCACAGGCACAACAGCCCTGGGGATCTGTGCTTTCCCAGAGATGCAACATCTCAAGGCGCCTGTTCTCGGCAGAGCCTCTTTCTGAAATGGCAAACATCCGGCTCCTTCTCCCACAAGGAAGGGGACAGCCCTGAAAGCTGTTGCTGCTCTTCACCTTCCCTTGGCAGCCTATTCACAGGAACAACAGCCCTGGGGATCTGTGCTGTCCCACAGACGGAGCATCTCAAGGCGCCTGTTCTCGGCAGAGCCTCTTTCTGAAATGGCAAACGTCCGGCTCCTTCTCCCGCAAGGAAGGGGCCAGCCCTGAAAGCTGTTGCTGCTCTTCACCTTCCCTTGGCAGCCTATTCACAGGCACAGCAGCCCTGGGGATCTGTGCTTTCCCAGAGACACAACATCTCATCGTACCCATTCTCGGCAGAGCCTTTTTTCCGAAAAGGCAAACGTCCGGCTCCTTCCCCGACAAGGAAGGTGCCAGCCCTGACAGCTGTTGCTGCTCTTCACCTTCCCTTGGCAGCCTATTCACAGGCACAACAGCCCTGGGGATCTGTGCTTTCCCAGAGACGCAACATCTCATCGTACCCATTCTCGGCAGAGCCTTTTTTCCAAAAAGGCAAACGTCCGGCTCCTTCTCCCGCAAGGAAGGGGCCAGCCCTGAAAGCTGTTGCTGCTCTTCACCTTCCCTTGGCAGCCTATTCACAGGCACAACAGCCCTGGGAATCTGTGCTTTCCCAGAGACACAACATCTCATCGTACCCATTCTCGGCAGAGTTTTTTTCCGAAAAGGCAAACGTACGCCTCCTTCCCCGACAAGGAAGGTGCCAGCCCTGACAGCTGTTGCTGCTCTTCACCTTCCCTTGGCCGCCTATTCACAGGCACAACAGCCCTGGGGATCTGTGCTTTCCCAGAGATGCAACGTCTCAAGGCGCCTGTTCTCGGCAGAGGCTTTGTTCCGAAAAGGCAACGTCCGGCTCCTTCTCCCACAAGGAAGGTGCCAGGCCTGAAAGCTGTTGCTGCTCTTCACCTTCCCTTGGCAGCCTATTCACAGGCACAACAGCCCTGGGGATCTGTGCTTTCCCACAGACGGAGCATCTCAAGGCGCCTGTTCTCGGCAGAGCCTCTTTCTGAAATGGCAAACGTCCGGCTCCTTCTCCCACAAGGAAGGTGCCAGCCCTGAAAGCTGTTGCTGCTCTTCACCTTCCCTTGGCAGCCTATTCACAGGAACAACAGCCCTGGGGATCTGTGCTGTCCCACAGACGGAGCATCTCAAGGCGCCTGTTCTCGGCAGAGCCTCTTTCTGAAATGGCAAACGTCCGGCTCCTTCTCCCACAAGGAAGGGGACAGCCCTGAAAGTTGTTGCTGCTCTTCACCTTCCCTTGGCAGCCTATTCACAGGCACAACAGCCCTGGGGATCTGTGCTTTCCCAGAGATGCAACATCTCAAGGCGCCTGTTCTCGGCAGAGGCTTTGTTCCGAAAAGGCAACGTCCGGCTCTTTCTCCCACAAGGAAGGGGCCAGCCCTGAAAGCTGTTGCTGCTCTTCACCTTCCCTTGGCAGCCTATTCACAGGAACAACAGCCCTGGGGATCTGTGCTTTCCCACAGATGCAACATCTCAAGGCGCCTGTTCTCGGCAGAGCCTGTTTCTGAAATGGCAAACGTCCTGCTCCTTCTCCCACAAGGAAGGGGCCAGCCCTGAAAGTTGTTGCTGCTGCTCTTCACCTTCCCTTGGCAGCCTATTCACAGGCACAACAGCCCTGGGGATCTGTGCTTTCCCAGAGACGCAACATCTCATCGTACCCATTCTCGGCAGAGCCTTTTTTCCAAAATGGCAAACATCCGGCTCCTTCTCCCGCAAGGAAGGGGCCAGCCCTGAAAGCTGTTGCTGCTCTTCACCTTCCCTTGGCAGCCTATTCACAGGCACAACAGCCCTGGGAATCTGTGCTTTCCCAGAGACACAACATCTCATCGTACCCATTCTCGGCAGAGTTTTTTTCCGAAAAGGCAAACGTCCGGCTCCTTCCCCGACAAGGAAGGTGCCAGCCCTGACAGCTGTTGCTGCTCTTCACCTTCCCTTGGCAGCCTATTCACAGGCACAACAGCCCTGGGGATCTGTGCTTTCCCACAGATGCAACATCTCAAGGCGCCTGTTCTCGGCAGAGCCTCTTTCTGAAATGGCAAACGTCCGGCTCCTTCTCCCACAAGGAAGGTCCCAGGCCTGACAGCTGTTGCTGCTCTTCACCTTCCCTTGGCAGCCTATTCACAGGCACAACAGCCCTGGGGATCTGTGCTTTCCCAGAGACACAACATCTCATCGTACCCATTCTCGGCAGAGCCTTTTTTCCGAAAAGGCAAACGTCTGGCTCCTTCTCCCACAAGGAAGGTGCCAGCCCTGACAGCTGTTGCTGCTCTTCACCTTCCCTTCGCAGCCTATTCACAGGCACAACAGCCCTGGGGATCTGTGCTTTCCCAGAGACGGAATATCTCAAGGCGCCTGTTCTCGGCAGAGCCTCTTTCTGAAATGGCAAACGTCCGGCTCCTTCTCCCACAAAGAAGGTGCCAGGCCTGAAAGCTGTTGCTGCTCTTCACCTTCCCTTGGCAGCCTATTCACAGGCACAACAGCCCTGGGGATCTGTGCTTTCCCAGAGATGCAACATCTCAAGGCGCCTGTTCTCGGCAGAGCCTTTGTTCCGAAAAGGCAACGTCCGGCTCTTTCTCCCACAAGGAAGGGGCCAGCCCTGAAAGCTGTTGCTGCTCTTCACCTTCCCTTGGCAGCCTATTCACAGGCACAACAGCCCTGGGGATCTGTGCTTTCCCACAGATGCAACATCTCAAGGCGCCTGTTCTCGGCAGAGCCTGTTTCTGAAATGGCAAACGTCCTGCTCCTTCTCCCACAAGGAAGGGGCCAGCCCTGAAAGTTGTTGCTGCTGCTCTTCACCTTCCCTTGGCAGCCTATTCACAGGCACAACAGCCCTGGGGATCTGTGCTTTCCCAGAGACGCAACATCTCATCGTACCCATTCTCGGCAGAGGCTTTGTTCCGAAAAGGCAACGTCCGGCTCCTTCTCCCACAAGGAAGGTGCCAGGCCTGACAGCTGTTGCTGCTCTTCACCTTCCCTTGGCAGCCTATTCACAGGCACAACAGCCCTGGGGATCTGTGCTTTCCCACAGACGGAACATCTCAAGGCGCCTGTTCTCGGCAGAGCCTCTTTCTGAAATGGCAAACGTCCGGCTCCTTCTCCCACAAGGAAGGGGCCAGCCCTGACAGCTGTTGCTGCTCTTCACCTTCCCTTGGCAGCCTATTCACAGGCACAACAGCCCTGGGGATCTGTGCTTTCCCAGAGATGCAACATCTCAAGGCGCCTGTTCTCGGCAGAGCCTTTGTTCCGAAAAGGCAAACGTCCGGCTCTTTCTCCCACAAGGAAGGGGCCAGCCCTGAAAGCTGTTGCTGCTCTTCACCTTCCCTTGGCAGCCTATTCACAGGAACAACAGCCCTGGGGATCTGTGCTTTCCCAGAGACACAACATCTCATCGTACCCATTCTCGACAGAGCCTTTTGTCCGAAAAGGCAAACGTCCGGCTCCTTCCCCGACAAGGAAGGTGCCAGCCCTGACAGCTGGTGCGGCTCTTCACCTTCCCTTGGCAGCCTATTCACAGGCACAACAGCCCTGGGAATTTGTGCTTTCCCAGAGACACAACATCTCATCGTACCCATTCTCGGCAGAGTTTTTTTCCGAAAAGGCAAACGTCCGGCTCCTTCCCCGACAAGGAAGGTCCCAGGCCTGACAGCTGTTGCTGCTCTTCACCTTCCCTTGGCAGCCTATTCACAGGCACAACAGCCCTGGGGATCTGTGCTTTCCCAGAGATGCAACGTCTCAAGGCGCCTGTTCTCGGCAGAGCCTCTTTCTGAAATGGCAAACGTCCGGCTCCTTCTCCACAAGGAAGGTCCCAGGCCTGACAGCTGTTGCTGCTCTTCACCTTCCCTTGGCCGCCTATTCACAGGAACAACAGCCCTGGGATCTGTGCTTTCCCAGAGATGCAACGTCTCAAGGCGCCTGTTCTCGGCAGAGGCTTTGTTCCGAAAAGGCAACGTCCGGCTCCTTCTCCCACAAGGAAGGTGCCAGGCCTGACAGCTGTTGCTGCTCTTCACCTTCCCTTGGCAGCCTATTCACAGGCACAACAGCCCTGGGGATCTGTGCTTTCCCACAGACGGAACATCTCAAGGCGCCTGTTCTCGGCAGAGCCTCTTTCTGAAATGGCAAACGTCCGGCTCCTTCTCCCACAAGGAAGGTGGCCAGGCCTGAAAGCTGTTGCTGCTCTTCACCTTCCCTTGGCAGCCTATTAACAGGCACAACAGCCCTGGGGATCTGTGCTTTCCCAGAGACGCAACATCTCATCGTACCCATTCTCGGCAGAGCCTTTTTTCCAAAAGGCAAACGTCCGGCTCCTTCTCCCGCAAGGAAGGGGCCAGCCCTGACAGCTGTTGCTGCTCTTCACCTTCCCTTGGCAGCCTATTCACAGGCACAACAGCCCTGGGGATCTGTGCTTTCCCAGAGACGCAACATCTCATCGTACCCATTCTCGGCAGAGTTTTTTTCCGAAAAGGCAAACGTCCGGCTCCTTCTCCACAAGGAAGGGGACAGCCCTGAAAGCTGTTGCTGCTCTTCACCTTCCCTTGGCAGCCTATTCACAGGCACAACAGCCCTGGGGCATCTGTGCTTTCCCAGAGAGAAACATCTCAAGGCTCTCCTTCTCAGCAGAGCCTCTTTCGAAATCAGCAAATATCTGGCTAATTCTCCCACAAGGAAGGTGCCAGCCCTGAAAGCTGTTGCTGCTCTTCACCTTCCCTTGGCAGCCTATTCACAGGCACAACAGCTATGGGGATCTCTGCTTTCCCAGAGAGGGAACATCTCAAGGTGCCCGTTCTCGGCACAGCTTCTTTACGAAATGGCAAACGTCTGGCTCCTTCTCCCACAAGGAAGGTGCCAGCCCTGAAAGCTGTTGCTGCTCTTCACCTTTGCTTGGCAGCCTATTCACAGGCACAACAGCCCTGGGAACTCTGCTTTGCCAGATACGGAACATCTCAAGGCTCTCCTTCTCAGCAGAGACTCTTTCGAAATCGGCAAACGTCTGGCTCCTTCTCCACGAGGAAGGTGCCAGCCCTGACAGCTGTTGCTGCTCTTCACCTTCCCTTGGCAGCCTATTCACAGGCACAACAGCCCTGGGGATCTGTTCTTTCCCAGAGACGCAACATCTCATCGTACCCATTCTCAACAGAGCTTTTTTTCCAAAAAGGCAAACGTCCGGCTCCTTCCCCGACAAGGAAGGTGCCAGCCCTGACAGCTGTTGCTGCTCTTCACCTTCCCTTGGCAGCCTATTCACAGGCACAACAGCCCTGGGGGATCTGTGCTTTCCCAGAGATGCAACATCTCATCGTACCCATTCTCGACAGAGCTTTTTTTCCAAAAAGGCAAACGTCCGGCTCCTTCCCCGACAAGGAAGGTGCCAGCCCTGAAAGCTGTTGCTGCTCTTCACCTTCCCTTGGCAGCCTATTCACAGGCACAACAGCCCTGGGGATCTGTGCTTTCCCAGAGATGGAACATCTCAAGGCGCCTGTTCTCGGCATAGCCTCTGTCTGAAATGGCAAACATCCGGCTCCTTCTCCCACAAGGAAGGGGACAGCCCTGAAAGTTGTTGCTGCTCTTCACCTTCCCTTCGCAGCCTATTCACAGGCACAACAGCCCTGGGGATCTGTGCTTTCCAGAGATGCAACATCTCAAGCGCCTGTTCTCGGCAGAGCCTCTTTCTGAAATGGCAAAAGTCCGGCTCCTTCTCCGGAAGGAAGGGGCCAGCCCCTGACAGCTGTTGCTGCTCTTCACCTTCCCTGGCAGCCTATTCACAGGCACAACAGCCCTGGGGATCTGTGCTTTCCCAGAGACGCAACATCTCATCGTACCCATTCTCGGCAGAGCCTTTTTTCCAAAAAGGCAAACGTCCGGCTCCTTCTCCCGCAAGGAAGGTGCCAGCCCTGAAAGCTGTTGCTGCTCTTTCACCTTCCTTGGCAGCCTATTCACAGGCACAACAGCCCTGGGGATCTGTGCTTTCCCAGAGACACAACATCTCATCGTACCCATTCTCGGCAGAGTTTTTTTCCGAAAAGGCAAACGTCCGCCTCCTTCCCCGACAAGGAAGGTGCCAGCCCTGACAGCTGTTGCTGCTCTTCACCTTCCCTTGGCCGCCTATTCACAGGCACAACAGCCCTGGGGATCTGTGCTTTCCCAGAGATGCAACGTCTCAAGGCGCCTGTTCTCGGCAGAGGCTTTGTTCCGAAAAGGCAACGTCCGGCTCCTTCTCCACAAGGAAGGTGCCAGGCCTGAAAGCTGTTGCTGCTCTTCACCTTCCCTTGGCAGCCTATTCACAGGAAGAACAGCCCTGGGGATCTGTGCTGTCCCACAGACGGAGCATCTCAAGGCGCGTGTTCTCGGCAGAGCCTCTTTCTGAAATGGCAAACGTCCGGCTCCTTCTCCCACAAGGAAGGGGCCAGCCCTGAAAGTTTTTGCTGCTGGCTCTTCACCTTCCCTTGGCAGCCTATTCACAGGCACAACAGCCCTGGGGATCTGTGCTTTCCCAGAGATGCAACATCTCAAGGCGCCTGTTCTCGGCAGAGCCTTTTGTTCCAAAACGGCAAACGTCCGGCTCCTTCTCCCACGAGGAAGGTGCCAGCCCTGAAAGCTGTTGCTGCTCTTCACCTTCCCTTGGCAGCCTATTCACAGGCACAACAGCCCTGGGGATCTGTGCTTTCCCAGAGATGGAACATCTCAAGGCGCCTGTTCTCGGCATAGCCTCTGTCTGAAATGGCAAACATCCGGCTCCTTCTCCCACAAGGAAGGGGACAGCCCTGAAAGTTGTTGCTGCTCTTCACCTTCCCTTCGCAGCCTATTCACAGGCACAACAGCCCTGGGGATCTGTGCTTTCCAGAGATGCAACATCTCAAGGCGCCTGTTTCTCGGCAGAGCCTCTTTCTGAAATGGCAAAAGTCCGGCTCCTTCTCCCGGAAGGAAGGGGCCAGCCCTGACAGCTGTTGCTGCTCTTCACCTTCCCTTGGCAGCCTATTCACAGGCACAACAGCCCTGGGGATCTGTGCTTTCCCAGAGACGCAACATCTCATCGTACCCATTCTCGGCAGAGCCTTTTTTCCAAAAAGGCAAACGTCCGGCTCCTTCTCCCGCAAGGAAGGTGCCAGCCCTGAAAGCTGTTGCTGCTCTTCACCTTCCCTTGGCAGCCTATTCACAGGCACAACAGCCCTGGGGATCTGTGCTTTCCCAGAGACACAACATCTCATCGTACCCATTCTCGGCAGAGTTTTTTTCCGAAAAGGCAAACGTCCGCCTCCTTCCCCGACAAGGAAGGTGCCAGCCCTGACAGCTGTTGCTGCTCTTCACCTTCCCTTGGCCGCCTATTCACAGGCACAACAGCCCTGGGGATCTGTGCTTTCCCAGAGATGCAACGTCTCAAGGCGCCTGTTCTCGGCAGAGGCTTTGTTCCGAAAAGGCAACGTCCGGCTCCTTCTCCCACAAGGAAGGTGCCAGGCCTGAAAGCTGTTGCTGCTCTTCACCTTCCCTTGGCAGCCTATTCACAGGAAGAACAGCCCTGGGGATCTGTGCTGTCCCACAGACGGAGCATCTCAAGGCGCGTGTTCTCGGCAGAGCCTCTTTCTGAAATGGCAAACGTCCGGCTCCTTCTCCCACAAGGAAGGGGCCAGCCCTGAAAGTTTTTGCTGCTGCTCTTCACCTTCCCTTGGCAGCCTATTCACAGGCACAACAGCCCTGGGGATCTGTGCTTTCCCAGAGATGCAACATCTCAAGGCGCCTGTTCTCGGCAGAGCCTTTGTTCCAAAACGGCAAACGTCCGGCTCCTTCTCCCACGAGGAAGGTGCCAGCCCTGAAAGCTGTTGCTGCTCTTCACCTTCCCTTGGCAGCCTATTCACAGGCACAACAGCCCTGGGAATCTGTGCTTTCCCAGAGACACAACATCTCATCGTACCCATTCTCGGCAGAGTTTTTTTCCGAAAAGGCAAACGTCCGGCTCCTTCCCCGACAAGGAAGGTGCCAGGCCTGACAGCTGTTGCTGCTCTTCACCTTCCCTTGGCAGCCTATTCACAGGCACAACAGCCCTGGGGATCTGTGCTTTCCCAGAGATGCAACATCTCAAGGCGCCTGTTCTCGGCAGAGCCTCTTTCTGAAATGGCAAACGTCCGGCTCCTTCTCCCACAAGGAAGGTCCCAGGCCTGACAGCTGTTGCTGCTCTTCACCTTCCCTTGGCAGCCTATTCACAGGCACAACAGCCCTGGGGATCTGTGCTTTCCCAGAGACACAACATCTCATCGTACCCATTCTCGGCAGAGCCTTTTTTCCGAAAAGGCAAACGTCTGGCTCCTTCTCCCACAAGGAAGGTGCCAGGCCTGACAGCTGTTGCTGCTCTTCACCTTCCCTTGGCAGCCTATTCACAGGCACAACAGCCCTGGGGATCTGTGCTTTCCCACAGACGGAACATCTCAAGGCGCCTGTTCTCGGCAGAGCCTCTTTCTGAAATGGCAAACTTCCGGCTCCTTCTCCCGGAAGGAAGGGGCCAGCCCTGACAGCTGTTGCTGCTCTTCACCTTCCCTTGGCAGCCTATTCACAGGCACAACAGCCCTGGGGATCTGTGCTTTCCCAGAGACGCAACATCTCATCGTACCCATTCTCGGCAGAGCCTTTTTTCCAAAAAGGCAAACGTCCGCCTCCTTCCCCGACAAGGAAGGTGCCAGCCCTGAAAGCTGTTGCTGCTCTTCACCTTCCCTTGGCAGCCTATTCACAGGCACAACAGCCCTGGGGATCTGTGCTTTCCCAGAGATGCAACATCTCAAGACGCCTGTTCTCGGCAGAGCCTCTTTCTGAAATGGCAAACATCTGGCTCCTTCTCCCACAAGGAAGGTGCCAGCCCTGAAAGCTGTTGCTGCTCTTCACCTTCCCTTGGCAGCCTATTCACAGGCACAACAGGCCTGGGGATCTGTGCTTTCCCAGAGACGCAACATCTCAAGGCGCCTGTTCTCGGCAGAGCCTTTGTTCCGAAAAGGCAAACGTCCGGCTCCTTCTCCCACAAGGAAGGGGCCAGCCCTGACAGCTGTTGCTGCTATTCACCTTCCCTTGGCGGCCTATTCACAGGAACAACAGCCCTGGGGATCTGTGCTTTCCCAGAGACGCAACATCTCATCGTACCCATTCTCGGCAGAGCCTTTTTTCCGAAAAGGCAAACGTCCGGCTCCTTCTCCCGCAAGGAAGGTGCCAGCCCTGACAGCTGTTGCTGCTCTTCACCTTCCCTTGGCAGCCTATTCACAGGCACAACAGCCCTGGGAATCTGTGCTTTCCCAGAGACACAACATCTCATCGTACCCATTCTCGGCAGAGCCTTTTTTCCAAAAAGGCAAACGTCCGCCTCCTTCCCCGACAAGGAAGGTGCCAGCCCTGAAAGGTGTTGCTGCTCTTCACCTTCCCTTGGCAGCCTATTCACAGGCACAACAGCCCTGGGGATCTGTGCTTTCCCAGAGATGCAACATCTCAAGACGCCTGTTCTCGGCAGAGCCTCTTTCTGAAATGGCAAACATCCGGCTCCTTCTCCCACAAGGAAGGTGCCAGCCCTGAAAGCTGTTGCTGCTCTTCACCTTCCCTTGGCAGCCTATTCACAGGCACAACAGCCCTGGGGATCTGTGCTTTCCCAGAGACGCAACATCTCAAGGCGCCTGTTCTCGGCAGAGCCTTTGTTCCGAAAAGGCAAACGTCCGGCTCCTTCTCCCACAAGGAAGGGGCCAGCCCTGACAGCTGTTGCTGCTATTCACCTTCCCTTGGCGGCCTATTCACAGGAACAACAGCCCTGGGGATCTGTGCTTTCCCAGAGACGCAACATCTCATCGTACCCATTCTCGGCAGAGCCTTTTTTCCGAAAAGGCAAACGTCCGGCTCCTTCTCCCGCAAGGAAGGTGCCAGCCCTGACAGCTGTTGCTGCTCTTCACCTTCCCTTGGCAGCCTATTCACAGGCACAACAGCCCTGGGGATCTGTGCTTTCCCAGAGAGGAAACATCTCAAGGCTCTCCTTCTCAGCAGAGCCTCTTTCGAAATCAGCAAATATCTGGCTAATTCTCCCACAAGGAAGGTGCCAGCCCTGAAAGCTGTTGCTGCTCTTCACCTTCCCTTGGCAGCCTATTCACAGGCACAACAGCTATGGGGATCTCTGCTTTCCCAGAGAGGGAACATCTCAAGGTGCCCGTTCTCGGCACAGCTTCTTTACGAAATGGCAAACGTCTGGCTCCTTCTCCCACAAGGAAGGTGCCAGCCCTGAAAGCTGTTGCTGCTCTTCACCTTTGCTTGGCAGCCTATTCACAGGCACAACAGCCCTGGGAACTCTGCTTTGCCAGATACGGAACATCTCAAGGCTCTCCTTCTCAGCAGAGACTCTTTCGAAATCGGCAAACGTCTGGCTCCTTCTCCCACGAGGAAGGTGCCAGCCCTGAAAGCTGTTGCTGCTCTTCACCTTCCCTTGGCAGCCTATTTACAAGCACAACACCTATGGGGATCTGTGCTTTCTCACAGACGGAACATCTCAAGGAACCCCTTCTCGGCAGAGCCTCATTCTGAAACAGCAAATGTCCGGCACCTTCTCCCACAAGGAAGGGGCCAGCCCTGAAAGCTGTTGCTGCTCTTCACCTTCCCTTGGCAGCCTATTCACAGGAACAACAGCCCTGGGGATCTGTGCTTTCCCAGAGACGCAACATCTCATCGTACCCATTCTCGACAGAGCCTTTTGTCCGAAAAGGCAAACGTCCCGCTCCTTCCCCGACAAGGAAGGGGCCAGCCCTGACAGCTGGTGCGGCTCTTCACCTTCCCTTGGCAGCCTATTCACAGGCACAACAGCCCTGGGAATTTGTGCTTTCCCAGAGACACAACATCTCATCGTACCCATTCTCGGCAGAGTTTTTTTCCGAAAAGGCAAACGTCCGGCTCCTTCCCCGACAAGGAAGGTGCCAGGCCTGACAGCTGTTGCTGCTCTTCACCTTCCCTTGGCAGCCTATTCACAGGCACAACAGCCCTGGGGATCTGTGCTTTCCCACAGATGCAACATCTCAAGGCGCCTGTTCTCGGCAGAGCCTCTTTGTGAAATGGCAAACGTCCGGCTCCTTCTCCCACAAGGAAGGTCCCAGGCCTGACAGCTGTTGCTGCTCTTCACCTTCCCTTGGCAGCCTATTCACAGGCACAACAGCCCTGGGGATCTGTGCTTTCCCAGAGACACAACATCTCATCGTACCCATTCTCGGCAGAGCCTTTTTTCCGAAAAGGCAAACGTCTGGCTCCTTCTCCCACAAGGAAGGTGCCAGGCCTGACAGCTGTTGCTGCTCTTCACCTTCCCTTGGCAGCCTATTCACAGGCACAACAGCCCTGGGGATCTGTGCTTTCCCACAGACGGAACATCTCAAGGCGCCTGTTCTCGGCAGAGCCTCTTTCTGAAATGGCAAACGTCCGGCTCCTTCTCCCACAAGGAAGGGGCCAGCCCTGAAAGCTGTTGCTGCTCTTCACCTTCCCTTGGCAGCCTATTAACAGGCACAACAGCCCTGGGGATCTGTGCTTTCCCAGAGACGCAACATCCCATCGTAACCATTCTCGGCAGAGCCTTTTTTCCAAAAAGGCAAACGTCCGCCTCCTTCCCCGACAAGGAAGGTGCCAGCCCTGAAAGGTGTTGCTGCTCTTCACCTTCCCTTGGCAGCCTATTCACAGGCACAACAGCCCTGGGGATCTGTGCTTTCCCAGAGATGCAACATCTCAAGGCGCCTGTTCTCGGCAGAGCCTTTGTTCCGAAAAGGCAAACGTCCGGCTCCTTCTCCCACAAGGAAGGGGCCAGCCCTGACAGCTGTTGCTGCTATTCACCTTCCCTTGGCGGCCTATTCACAGGAACAACAGCCCTGGGGATCTGTGCTTTCCCAGAGACGCAACATCTCATCGTACCCATTCTCGGCAGAGCCTTTTTTCCGAAAAGGCAAACGTCCGGCTCCTTCTCCCGCAAGGAAGGTGCCAGCCCTGACAGCTGTTGCTGCTCTTCACCTTCCCTTGGCAGCCTATTCACAGGCACAACAGCCCTGGGAATCTGTGCTTTCCCAGAGACACAACATCTCATCGTACCCATTCTCGGCAGAGTTTTTTTCCGAAAAGGCAAAAGTCCGGCTCCTTCCCCGACAAGGAAGGGGACAGCCCTGAAAGCTGTTGCTGCTCTTCACCTTCCCTTGGCAGCCTATTCACAGGCACAACAGCCCTGGGGATCTGTGCTTTCCCAGAGAGGAAACATCTCAAGGCTCTCCTTCTCAGCAGAGCCTCTTTCGAAATCAGCAAATATCTGGCTAATTCTCCCACAAGGAAGGTGCCAGCCCTGAAAGCTGTTGCTGCTCTTCACCTTCCCTTGGCAGCCTATTCACAGGCACAACAGCTATGGGGATCTCTGCTTTCCCAGAGAGGGAACATCTCAAGGTGCCCGTTCTCGGCACAGCTTCTTTACGAAATGGCAAACGTCTGGCTCCTTCTCCCACAAGGAAGGTGCCAGCCCTGAAAGCTGTTGCTGCTCTTCACCTTTGCTTGGCAGCCTATTCACAGGCACAACAGCCCTGGGAACTCTGCTTTGCCAGATACGGAACATCTCAAGGCTCTCCTTCTCAGCAGAGACTCTTTCGAAATCGGCAAACGTCTGGCTCCTTCTCCCACGAGGAAGGTGCCAGCCCTGAAAGCTGTTGCTGCTCTTCACCTTCCCTTGGCAGCCTATTTACAAGCACAACACCTATGGGGATCTGTGCTTTCTCACAGACGGAACATCTCAAGGAACCCCTACTCGGCAGAGCCTCATTCTGAAACAGCAAATGTCCGGCACCTTCTCCCACAAGGAAGGGGCCAGCCCTGAAAGCTGTTGCTGCTCTTCACCTTCCCTTGGCAGCCTATTCACAGGAACAACAGCCCTGGGGATCTGTGCTTTCCCAGAGACGCAACATCTCATCGTACCCATTCTCGACAGAGCCTTTTGTCCGAAAAGGCAAACGTCCGGCTCCTTCCCCGACAAGGAAGGGGCCAGCCCTGACAGCTGTTGCTGCTCTTCACCTTCCCTTGGCAGCCTATTCACAGGCACAACAGCCCTGGGGATCTGTTCTTTCCCAGAGACGCAACATCTCATCGTACCCATTCTCGACAGAGCTTTTTTTCCAAAAAGGCAAACGTCCGGGTCCTTCCCCGACAAGGAAGGTGCCAGCCCTGAAAGCTGTTGCTGCTCTTCACCTTCCCTTGGCAGCCTATTCACAGGCACAACAGCCCTGGGGATCTGTGCTTTCCCAGAGATGGAACATCTCAAGGCGCCTGTTCTCGGCATAGCCTCTTTCTGAAATGGCAAACATCCGGCTCCTTCTCCCACAAGGAAGGGGACAGCCCTGAAAGTTGTTGCTGCTCTTCACCTTCCCTTCGCAGCCTATTCACAGGCACAACAGCCCTGGGGATCTGTGCTTTCCCACAGATGCAACATCTCAAGGCGCCTGTTCTCGGCAGAGCCTCTTTCTGAAATGGCAAAAGTCCGGCTCCTTCTCCCGGAAGGAAGGGGCCAGCCCTGACAGCTGTTGCTGCTCTTCACCTTCCCTTGGCAGCCTATTCACAGGCACAACAGCCCTGGGGATCTGTGCTTTCCCAGAGACGGAACATCTCATCGTACCCATTCTCGGCAGAGCCTTTGTTCCGAAAAGGCAAACGTCCGGCTCCTTCCCCGACAAGGAAGGTGCCAGCCCTGACAGCTGTTGCTGCTCTTCACCTTCCCTTGGCAGCCTATTCACAGGCACAACAGCCCTGGGGATCTGTGCTTTCCCAGAGACGCAACATCTCATCGTACCCATTCTCGGCAGAGCCTTTGTTCCGAAAAGGCAAACGTCCGGCTCCTTCTCCCACAAGGAAGGGGCCAGCCCTGACAGCTGTTGCTGCTATTCACCTTCCCTTGGCGGCCTATTCACAGGAACAACAGCCCTGGGGATCTGTGCTTTCCCAGAGACGCAACATCTCATCGTACCCATTCTCGGCAGAGCCTTTTTTCCGAAAAGGCAAACGTCCGGCTCCTTCTCCCGCAAGGAAGGTGCCAGCCCTGACAGCTGTTGCTGCTCTTCACCTTCCCTTGGCAGCCTATTCACAGGCACAACAGCCCTGGGAATCTGTGCTTTCCCAGAGACACAACATCTCATCGTACCCATTCTCGGCAGAGCCTTTTTTCCAAAAAGGCAAACGTCCGCCTCCTTCCCCGACAAGGAAGGTGCCAGCCCTGAAAGGTGTTGCTGCTCTTCACCTTCCCTTGGCAGCCTATTCACAGGCACAACAGCCCTGGGGATCTGTGCTTTCCCAGAGATGCAACATCTCAAGACGCCTGTTCTCGGCAGAGCCTCTTTCTGAAATGGCAAACATCCGGCTCCTTCTCCCACAAGGAAGGTGCCAGCCCTGAAAGCTGTTGCTGCTCTTCACCTTCCCTTGGCAGCCTATTCACAGGCACAACAGCCCTGGGGATCTGTGCTTTCCCAGAGACGCAACATCTCAAGGCGCCTGTTCTCGGCAGAGCCTTTGTTCCGAAAAGGCAAACGTCCGGCTCCTTCTCCCACAAGGAAGGGGCCAGCCCTGACAGCTGTTGCTGCTATTCACCTTCCCTTGGCGGCCTATTCACAGGAACAACAGCCCTGGGGATCTGTGCTTTCCCAGAGACGCAACATCTCATCGTACCCATTCTCGGCAGAGCCTTTTTTCCGAAAAGGCAAACGTCCGGCTCCTTCTCCCGCAAGGAAGGTGCCAGCCCTGACAGCTGTTGCTGCTCTTCACCTTCCCTTGGCAGCCTATTCACAGGCACAACAGCCCTGGGGATCTGTGCTTTCCCAGAGAGGAAACATCTCAAGGCTCTCCTTCTCAGCAGAGCCTCTTTCGAAATCAGCAAATATCTGGCTAATTCTCCCACAAGGAAGGTGCCAGCCCTGAAAGCTGTTGCTGCTCTTCACCTTCCCTTGGCAGCCTATTCACAGGCACAACAGCTATGGGGATCTCTGCTTTCCCAGAGAGGGAACATCTCAAGGTGCCCGTTCTCGGCACAGCTTCTTTACGAAATGGCAAACGTCTGGCTCCTTCTCCCACAAGGAAGGTGCCAGCCCTGAAAGCTGTTGCTGCTCTTCACCTTTGCTTGGCAGCCTATTCACAGGCACAACAGCCCTGGGAACTCTGCTTTGCCAGATACGGAACATCTCAAGGCTCTCCTTCTCAGCAGAGACTCTTTCGAAATCGGCAAACGTCTGGCTCCTTCTCCCACGAGGAAGGTGCCAGCCCTGAAAGCTGTTGCTGCTCTTCACCTTCCCTTGGCAGCCTATTTACAAGCACAACACCTATGGGGATCTGTGCTTTCTCACAGACGGAACATCTCAAGGAACCCCTACTCGGCAGAGCCTCATTCTGAAACAGCAAATGTCCGGCACCTTCTCCCACAAGGAAGGGGCCAGCCCTGAAAGCTGTTGCTGCTCTTCACCTTCCCTTGGCAGCCTATTCACAGGAACAACAGCCCTGGGGATCTGTGCTTTCCCAGAGACGCAACATCTCATCGTACCCATTCTCGACAGAGCCTTTTGTCCGAAAAGGCAAACGTCCGGCTCCTTCCCCGACAAGGAAGGGGCCAGCCCTGACAGCTGGTGCGGCTCTTCACCTTCCCTTGGCAGCCTATTCACAGGCACAACAGCCCTGGGAATTTGTGCTTTCCCAGAGACACAACATCTCATCGTACCCATTCTCGGCAGAGTTTTTTTCCGAAAAGGCAAACGTCCGGCTCCTTCCCCGACAAGGAAGGTGCCAGGCCTGACAGCTGTTGCTGCTCTTCACCTTCCCTTGGCAGCCTATTCACAGGCACAACAGCCCTGGGGATCTGTGCTTTCCCACAGATGCAACATCTCAAGGCGCCTGTTCTCGGCAGAGCCTCTTTGTGAAATGGCAAACGTCCGGCTCCTTCTCCCACAAGGAAGGTCCCAGGCCTGACAGCTGTTGCTGCTCTTCACCTTCCCTTGGCAGCCTATTCACAGGCACAACAGCCCTGGGGATCTGTGCTTTCCCAGAGACACAACATCTCATCGTACCCATTCTCGGCAGAGCCTTTTTTCCGAAAAGGCAAACGTCTGGCTCCTTCTCCCACAAGGAAGGTGCCAGGCCTGACAGCTGTTGCTGCTCTTCACCTTCCCTTGGCAGCCTATTCACAGGCACAACAGCCCTGGGGATCTGTGCTTTCCCACAGACGGAACATCTCAAGGCGCCTGTTCTCGGCAGAGCCTCTTTCTGAAATGGCAAACGTCCGGCTCCTTCTCCCACAAGGAAGGTGCCAGGCCTGAAAGCTGTTGCTGCTCTTCACCTTCCCTTGGCAGCCTATTAACAGGCACAACAGCCCTGGGGATCTGTGCTTTCCCAGAGACGCAACATCCCATCGTAACCATTCTCGGCAGAGCCTTTTTTCCAAAAAGGCAAACGTCCGCCTCCTTCCCCGACAAGGAAGGTGCCAGCCCTGAAAGGTGTTGCTGCTCTTCACCTTCCCTTGGCAGCCTATTCACAGGCACAACAGCCCTGGGGATCTGTGCTTTCCCAGAGATGCAACATCTCAAGACGCCTGTTCTCGGCAGAGCCTCTTTCTGAAATGGCAAACATCCGGCTCCTTCTCCCACAAGGAAGGTGCCAGCCCTGAAAGCTGTTGCTGCTCTTCACCTTCCCTTGGCAGCCTATTCACAGGCACAACAGCCCTGGGGATCTGTGCTTTCCCAGAGACGCAACATCTCAAGGCGCCTGTTCTCGGCAGAGCCTTTGTTCCGAAAAGGCAAACGTCCGGCTCCTTCTCCCACAAGGAAGGGGCCAGCCCTGACAGCTGTTGCTGCTATTCACCTTCCCTTGGCGGCCTATTCACAGGAACAACAGCCCTGGGGATCTGTGCTTTCCCAGAGACGCAACATCTCATTGTACCCATTCTCGGCAGAGCCTTTTTTCCGAAAAGGCAAACGTCCGGCTCCTTCTCCCGCAAGGAAGGTGCCAGCCCTGACAGCTGTTGCTGCTCTTCACCTTCCCTTGGCAGCCTATTCACAGGCACAACAGCCCTGGGAATCTGTGCTTTCCCAGAGACACAACATCTCATCGTACCCATTCTCGGCAGAGTTTTTTTCCGAAAAGGCAAAAGTCCGGCTCCTTCCCCGACAAGGAAGGGGACAGCCCTGAAAGCTGTTGCTGCTCTTCACCTTCCCTTGGCAGCCTATTCACAGGCACAACAGCCCTGGGGATCTGTGCTTTCCCAGAGAGGAAACATCTCAAGGCTCTCCTTCTCAGCAGAGCCTCTTTCGAAATCAGCAAATATCTGGCTAATTCTCCCACAAGGAAGGTGCCAGCCCTGAAAGCTGTTGCTGCTCTTCACCTTCCCTTGGCAGCCTATTCACAGGCACAACAGCTATGGGGATCTCTGCTTTCCCAGAGAGGGAACATCTCAAGGTGCCCGTTCTCGGCACAGCTTCTTTACGAAATGGCAAACGTCTGGCTCCTTCTCCCACAAGGAAGGTGCCAGCCCTGAAAGCTGTTGCTGCTCTTCACCTTTGCTTGGCAGCCTATTCACAGGCACAACAGCCCTGGGAACTCTGCTTTGCCAGATACGGAACATCTCAAGGCTCTCCTTCTCAGCAGAGACTCTTTCGAAATCGGCAAACGTCTGGCTCCTTCTCCCACGAGGAAGGTGCCAGCCCTGACAGCTGTTGCTGCTCTTCACCTTCCCTTGGCAGCCTATTCACAGGCACAACAGCCCTGGGGATCTGTTCTTTCCCAGAGACGCAACATCTCATCGTACCCATTCTCGACAGAGCTTTTTTTCCAAAAAGGCAAACGTCCGGGTCCTTCCCCGACAAGGAAGGTGCCAGCCCTGAAAGCTGTTGCTGCTCTTCACCTTCCCTTGGCAGCCTATTCACAGGCACAACAGCCCTGGGGATCTGTGCTTTCCCAGAGATGGAACATCTCAAGGCGCCTGTTCTCGGCATAGCCTCTTTCTGAAATGGCAAACATCCGGCTCCTTCTCCCACAAGGAAGGGGACAGCCCTGAAAGTTGTTGCTGCTCTTCACCTTCCCTTCGCAGCCTATTCACAGGCACAACAGCCCTGGGGATCTGTGCTTTCCCACAGATGCAACATCTCAAGGCGCCTGTTCTCGGCAGAGCCTCTTTCTGAAATGGCAAAAGTCCGGCTCCTTCTCCCGGAAGGAAGGGGCCAGCCCTGACAGCTGTTGCTGCTCTTCACCTTCCCTTGGCAGCCTATTCACAGGCACAACAGCCCTGGGGATCTGTGCTTTCCCAGAGACGGAACATCTCATCGTACCCATTCTCGGCAGAGCCTTTGTTCCGAAAAGGCAAACGTCCGGCTCCTTCCCCGACAAGGAAGGTGCCAGCCCTGACAGCTGTTGCTGCTCTTCACCTTCCCTTGGCAGCCTATTCACAGGCACAACAGCCCTGGGGATCTGTGCTTTCCCAGAGACGCAACATCTCATCGTACCC
This sequence comes from Gypaetus barbatus, assembly GCA_028022735.1. Taxonomy (NCBI): domain Eukaryota; kingdom Metazoa; phylum Chordata; class Aves; order Accipitriformes; family Accipitridae; genus Gypaetus; species Gypaetus barbatus. The sequence goes on along the minus strand of CM051549.1, from coordinate 9,671,931 downwards.
ATTCTCGGCAGAGCCTTTTTTCCAAAAAGGCAAACATCCGGCTCCTTCTCCCGCAAGGAAGGTGCCAGCCCTGAAAGCTGTTGCTGCTCTTCACCTTCCCTTGGCAGCCTATTCACAGGCACAACAGCCCTGGGGATCTGTGCTTTCCCAGAGACACAACATCTCATCGTACCCATTCTCGGCAGAGTTTTTTTCCGAAAAGGCAAACGTCCGCCTCCTTCCCCGACAAGGAAGGTGCCAGCCCTGACAGCTGTTGCTGCTCTTCACCTTCCCTTGGCCGCCTATTCACAGGCACAACAGCCCTGGGGATCTGTGCTTTCCCAGAGATGCAACATCTCAAGGCGCCTGTTCTCGGCAGAGGCTTTGTTCCGAAAAGGCAACGTCCGGCTCCTTCTCCCACAAGGAAGGTGCCAGGCCTGAAAGCTGTTGCTGCTCTTCACCTACCCTTGGCAGCCTATTCACAGGCACAACAGCCCTGGGGATCTGTGCTGTCCCACAGACGGAGCATCTCAAGGCGCGTGTTCTCGGCAGAGCCTCTTTCTGAAATGGCAAACGTCCGGCTCCTTCTCCCACAAGGAAGGGGCCAGCCCTGAAAGTTTTTGCTGCTGCTCTTCACCTTCCCTTGGCAGCCTATTCACAGGCACAACAGCCCTGGGGATCTGTGCTTTCCCAGAGATGCAACATCTCAAGGCGCCTGTTCTCGGCAGAGCCTTTGTTCCAAAACGGCAAACGTCCGGCTCCTTCTCCCACGAGGAAGGTGCCAGCCCTGAAAGCTGTTGCTGCTCTTCACCTTCCCTTGGCAGCCTATTCACAGGCACAACAGCCCTGGGAATCTGTGCTTTCCCAGAGACACAACATCTCATCGTACCCATTCTCGGCAGAGTTTTTTTCCGAAAAGGCAAACGTCCGGCTCCTTCCCCGACAAGGAAGGTGCCAGGCCTGACAGCTGTTGCTGCTCTTCACCTTCCCTTGGCAGCCTATTCACAGGCACAACAGCCCTGGGGATCTGTGCTTTCCCACAGACGGAACATCTCAAGGCGCCTGTTCTCGGCAGAGCCTCTTTCTGAAATGGCAAACGTCCGGCTCCTTCTCCCGGAAGGAAGGGGCCAGCCCTGACAGCTGTTGCTGCTCTTCACCTTCCCTTGGCAGCCTATTCACAGGCACAACAGCCCTGGGGATCTGTGCTTTCCCAGAGACGCAACATCTCATCGTACCCATTCTCGGCAGAGCCTTTTTTCCAAAAAGGCAAACGTCCGGCTCCTTCCCCGACAAGGAAGGTGCCAGCCCTGAAAGCTGTTGCTGCTCTTCACCTTCCCTTGGCAGCCTATTCACAGGCACAACAGCCCTGGGGATCTGTGCTTTCCCAGAGATGCAACATCTCAAGACGCCTGTTCTCGGCAGAGCCTCTTTCTGAAATGGCAAACATCTGGCTCCTTCTCCCACAAGGAAGGTGCCAGCCCTGAAAGCTGTTGCTGCTCTTCACCTTCCCTTGGCAGCCTATTCACAGGCACAACAGCCCTGGGGATCTGTGCTTTCCCAGAGACGCAACATCTCAAGGCGCCTGTTCTCGGCAGAGCCTTTGTTCCGAAAAGGCAAACGTCCGGCTCCTTCTCCCGGAAGGAAGGGGCCAGCCCTGACAGCTGTTGCTGCTATTCACCTTCCCTTGGCGGCCTATTCACAGGAACAACAGCCCTGGGGATCTGTGCTTTCCCAGAGACGCAACATCTCATCGTACCCATTCTCCACAGAGTTTTTTTCCGAAAAGGCAAAAGTCCGGCTCCTTCCCCGACAAGGAAGGGGACAGCCCTGAAAGCTGTTGCTGCTCTTCACCTTCCCTTGGCAGCCTATTCACAGGCACAACAGCCCTGGGGATCTGTGCTTTCCCAGAGAGGAAACATCTCAAGGCTCTCCTTCTCAGCAGAGCCTCTTTCGAAATCAGCAAATATCTGGCTAATTCTCCCACAAGGAAGGTGCCAGCCCTGACAGCTGTTGCTGCTCTTCACCTTCCCTTGGCAGCCTATTCACAGGCACAACAGCTATGGGGATCTCTGCTTTCCCAGAGAGGGAACATCTCAAGGTGCCCGTTCTCGGCACAGCTTCTTTACGAAATGGCAAACGTCTGGCTCCTTCTCCCACAAGGAAGGTGCCAGCCCTGAAAGCTGTTGCTGCTCTTCACCTTTGCTTGGCAGCCTATTCACAGGCACAACAGCCCTGGGAACTCTGCTTTGCCAGATACGGAACATCTCAAGGCTCTCCTTCTCAGCAGAGACTCTTTCGAAATCGGCAAACGTCTGGCTCCTTCTCCCACGAGGAAGGTGCCAGCCCTGAAAGCTGTTGCTGCTCTTCACCTTCCCTTGGCAGCCTATTTACAAGCACAACACCTATGGGGATCTGTGCTTTCTCACAGACGGAACATCTCAAGGAACCCCTTCTCGGCAGAGCCTCATTCTGAAACAGCAAATGTCCGGCACCTTCTCCCACAAGGAAGGTGCCAGCCCTGACAGCTGTTGCTGCTCTTCACCTTCCCTTGGCAGCCTATTCACAGGCACAACAGCCCTGGGAACTCTGCTTTGCCAGATACGGAACATCGCAAGGCTCTCCTTCTCAGCAGAGACTCTTTCGAAATCGGCAAACGTCTGGCTCCTTCTCCCACGAGGAAGGTGCCAGCCCTGAAAGCTGTTGCTGCTCTTCACCTTCCCTTGGCAGCCTATTCACAGGCACAACAGCCCTGGGGATCTGTGCTTTCCCAGAGACGCAACATCTCATCGTACCCATTCTCGACAGAGCTTTTTTTCCAAAAAGGCAAACGTCCGGCTCCTTCCCCGACAAGGAAGGTGCCAGCCCTGAAAGCTGTTGCTGCTCTTCACCTTCCCTTGGCAGCCTATTCACAGGCACAACAGCCCTGGGGATCTGTGCTTTCCCAGAGATGCAACATCTCAAGGCGCCTGTTCTCGGCATAGCCTCTTTCTGAAATGGCAAACATCCGGCTCCTTCCCCGACAAGGAAGGTGCCAGCCCTGACAGCTGTTGCTGCTCTTCACCTTCCCTTGGCAGCCTATTCACAGGCACAACAGCCCTGGGGATCTGTGCTTTCCCAGAGATGCAACATCTCAAGGCGCCTGTTCTCGGCAGAGCCTCTTTCTGAAATGGCAAACATCCGGCTCCTTCTCCCACAAGGAAGGGGCCAGCCCTGAAAGTTGTTGCTGCTCTTCACCTTCCCTTCGCAGCCTATTCACAGGCACAACAGCCCTGGGGATCTGTGCTTTCCCAGAGATGCAACATCTCAAGGCGCCTGTTCTCGGCAGAGCCTCTTTCTGAAATGGCAAACGTCCGGCTCCTTCTCCCGGAAGTAAGGGGCCAGCCCTGACAGCTGTTGCTGCTCTTCACCTTCCCTTGGCAGCCTATTCACAGGCACAACAGCCCTGGGGATCTGTGCTTTCCCAGAGACACAACATCTCATCGTACCCATTTTCGGCAGAGCCTTTTTTCCGAAAAGGCAAACGTCCGGCTCCTTCCCTGACAAGGAAGGTGCCAGCCCTGACAGCTGTTGCTGCTCTTCACCTTCCCTTGGCAGCCTATTCACAGGCACAACAGCCCTGGGGATCTGTGCTTTCCCAGAGACGCAACATCTCATCGTACCCATTCTCGGCAGAGCCTTTTTTCCAAAAAGGCAAACGTCCGGTTCCTTCTCCCGCAACGAGGGTGCCAGCCCTGAAAGCTGTTGCTGCTCTTCACCTTCCCTTGGCAGCCTATTCACAGGCACAACAGCCCTGGGAATCTGTGCTTTCCCAGAGACACAACATCTCATCGTACCCATTCTCGGCAGAGTTTTTTTCCGAAAAGGCAAAAGTCCGGCTCCTTCCCCGACAAGGAAGGGGACAGCCCTGAAAGCTGTTGCTGCTCTTCACCTTCCCTTGGCAGCCTATTCACAGGCACAACAGCCCTGGGCATCTGTGCTTTCCCAGAGAGGAAACATCTCAAGGCTCTCCTTCTCAGCAGAGCCTCTTTCGAAATCAGCAAATATCTGGCTAATTCTCCCACAAGGAAGGTGCCAGCCCTGAAAGCTGTTGCTGCTCTTCACCTTCCCTTGGCAGCCTATTCACAGGCACAACAGCTATGGGGATCTCTGCTTTCCCAGAGAGGGAACATCTCAAGGTGCCCGTTCTCGGCACAGCTTCTTTACGAAATGGCAAACGTCTGGCTCCTTCTCCCACAAGGAAGGTGCCAGCCCTGAAAGCTGTTGCTGCTCTTCACCTTTGCTTGGCAGCCTATTCACAGGCACAACAGCCCTGGGAACTCTGCTTTGCCAGATACGGAACATCTCAAGGCTCTCCTTCTCAGCAGAGACTCTTTCGAAATCGGCAAACGTCTGGCTCCTTCTCCCACGAGGAAGGTGCCAGCCCTGAAAGCTGTTGCTGCTCTTCACCTTCCCTTGGCAGCCTATTTACAAGCACAACACCTATGGGGATCTGTGCTTTCTCACAGACGGAACATCTCAAGGAACCCCTTCTCGGCAGAGCCTCATTCTGAAACAGCAAATGTCCGGCACCTTCTCCCACAAGGAAGGTGCCAGCCCTGAAAGCTGTTGCTGCTCTTCACCTTTGCTTGGCAGCCTATTCACAGGCACAACAGCCCTGGGAACTCTGCTTTGCCAGATACGGAACATCTCAAGGCTCTCCTTCTCAGCAGAGACTCTTTCGAAATCGGCAAACGTCTGGCTCCTTCTCCCACGAGGAAGGTGCCAGCCCTGAAAGCTGTTGCTGCTCTTCACCTTCCCTTGGCAGCCTATTCACAGGCACAACAGCCCTGGGGATCTGTGCTTTCCCAGAGACGGAACATCTCAAGGAACCCCTTCTCGGCAGAGCCTCATTCTGAAACAGCAAATGTCCGGCACCTTCTCCCACAAGGAAGGTGCCAGCCCTGAAAGCTGTTGCTGCTCTTCACCTTTGCTTGGCAGCCTATTCACAGGCACAACAGCCCTGGGAACTCTGCTTTGCCAGATACGGAACATCTCAAGGCTCTCCTTCTCAGCAGAGACTCTTTCGAAATCGGCAAACGTCTGGCTCCTTCTCCCACGAGGAAGGTGCCAGCCCTGAAAGCTGTTGCTGCTCTTCACCTTCCCTTGGCAGCCTATTCACAGGCACAACAGCCCTGGGGATCTGTGCTTTCCCACAGACGCAACATCTCATCGTACCCATTCTCGACAGAGCTTTTTTTCCAAAAAGGCAAACGTCCGGCTCCTTCCCCGACAAGGAAGGTGCCAGCGCTGAAAGGTGTTGCTGCTCTTCACCTTCCCTTGGCAGCCTATTCACAGGCACAACAGCCCTGGGGATCTGTGCTTTCCCAGAGATGCAACATCTCAAGGCGCCTGTTCTCGGCAGAGCCTCTTTCTGAAATGGCAAACGTCCGGCTCCTTCTCCCGGAAGGAAGGGGCCAGCCCTGACAGCTGTTGCTGCTCTTCACCTTCCCTTGGCAGCCTATTCACAGGCACAACAGCCCTGGGGATCTGTGCTTTCCCAGAGACGCAACATCTCATCGTACCCATTCTCGGCAGAGCCTTTTTTCCAAAAAGGCAAACGTCCGGCTCCTTCTCCCGCAAGGAAGGGGCCAGCCCTGACAGCTGTTGCTGCTCTTCACCTTCCCTTGGCAGCCTATTCACAGGCACAACAGCCCTGGGAATCTGTGCTTTCCCAGAGACACAACATCTCATCGTACCCATTCTCGGCAGAGTTTTTTTCCGAAAAGGCAAAAGTCCGGCTCCTTCCCCGACAAGGAAGGGGACAGCCCTGAAAGCTGTTGCTGCTCTTCACCTTCCCTTGGCAGCCTATTCACAGGCACAACAGCCCTGGGGATCTGTGCTTTCCCAGAGAGGAAACATCTCAAGGCTCTCCTTCTCAGCAGAGCCTCTTTCGAAATCAGCAAATATCTGGCTAATTCTCCCACAAGGAAGGTGCCAGCCCTGAAAGCTGTTGCTGCTCTTCACCTTCCCTTGGCAGCCTATTCACAGGCACAACAGCTATGGGGATCTCTGCTTTCCCAGAGAGGGAACATCTCAAGGTGCCCGTTCTCGGCACAGCTTCTTTACGAAATGGCAAACGTCTGGCTCCTTCTCCCACAAGGAAGGTGCCAGCCCTGAAAGCTGTTGCTGCTCTTCACCTTTGCTTGGCAGCCTATTCACAGGCACAACAGCCCTGGGAACTCTGCTTTGCCAGATACGGAACATCTCAAGGCTCTCCTTCTCAGCAGAGACTCTTTCGAAATCGGCAAACGTCTGGCTCCTTCTCCCACGAGGAAGGTGCCAGCCCTGAAAGCTGTTGCTGCTCTTCACCTTCCCTTGGCAGCCTATTTACAAGCACAACACCTATGGGGATCTGTGCTTTCTCACAGACGGAACATCTCAAGGAACCCCTTCTCGGCAGAGCCTCATTCTGAAACAGCAAATGTCCGGCACCTTCTCCCACAAGGAAGGTGCCAGCCCTGAAAGCTGTTGCTGCTCTTCACCTTTGCTTGGCAGCCTATTCACAGGCACAACAGCCCTGGGAACTCTGCTTTGCCAGATACGGAACATCTCAAGGCTCTCCTTCTCAGCAGAGACTCTTTCGAAATCGGCAAACGTCTGGCTCCTTCTCCCACGAGGAAGGTGCCAGCCCTGAAAGCTGTTGCTGCTCTTCACCTTCCCTTGGCAGCCTATTCACAGGCACAACAGCCCTGGGGATCTGTGCTTTCCCAGAGACGGAACATCTCAAGGAACCCCTTCTCGGCAGAGCCTCATTCTGAAACAGCAAATGTCCGGCACCTTCTCCCACAAGGAAGGTGCCAGCCCTGAAAGCTGTTGCTGCTCTTCACCTTTGCTTGGCAGCCTATTCACAGGCACAACAGCCCTGGGAACTCTGCTTTGCCAGATACGGAACATCTCAAGGCTCTCCTTCTCAGCAGAGACTCTTTCGAAATCGGCAAACGTCTGGCTCCTTCTCCCACGAGGAAGGTGCCAGCCCTGAAAGCTGTTGCTGCTCTTCACCTTCCCTTGGCAGCCTATTCACAGGCACAACAGCCCTGGGGATCTGTGCTTTCCCACAGACGCAACATCTCATCGTACCCATTCTCGACAGAGCTTTTTTTCCAAAAAGGCAAACGTCCGGCTCCTTCCCCGACAAGGAAGGTGCCAGCGCTGAAAGGTGTTGCTGCTCTTCACCTTCCCTTGGCAGCCTATTCACAGGCACAACAGCCCTGGGGATCTGTGCTTTCCCAGAGATGCAACATCTCAAGGCGCCTGTTCTCGGCAGAGCCTCTTTCTGAAATGGCAAACGTCCGGCTCCTTCTCCCGGAAGGAAGGGGCCAGCCCTGACAGCTGTTGCTGCTCTTCACCTTCCCTTGGCAGCCTATTCACAGGCACAACAGCCCTGGGGATCTGTGCTTTCCCAGAGACGCAACATCTCATCGTACCCATTCTCGGCAGAGCCTTTTTTCCAAAAAGGCAAACGTCCGGCTCCTTCTCCCGCAAGGAAGGGGCCAGCCCTGACAGCTGTTGCTGCTCTTCACCTTCCCTTGGCAGCCTATTCACAGGCACAACAGCCCTGGGAATCTGTGCTTTCCCAGAGACACAACATCTCATCGTACCCATTCTCGGCAGAGTTTTTTTCCGAAAAGGCAAAAGTCCGGCTCCTTCCCCGACAAGGAAGGGGACAGCCCTGAAAGCTGTTGCTGCTCTTCACCTTCCCTTGGCAGCCTATTCACAGGCACAACAGCCCTGGGGATCTGTGCTTTCCCAGAGAGGAAACATCTCAAGGCTCTCCTTCTCAGCAGAGCCTCTTTCGAAATCAGCAAATATCTGGCTAATTCTCCCACAAGGAAGGTGCCAGCCCTGAAAGCTGTTGCTGCTCTTCACCTTCCCTTGGCAGCCTATTCACAGGCACAACAGCTATGGGGATCTCTGCTTTCCCAGAGAGGGAACATCTCAAGGTGCCCGTTCTCGGCACAGCTTCTTTACGAAATGGCAAACGTCTGGCTCCTTCTCCCACAAGGAAGGTGCCAGCCCTGAAAGCTGTTGCTGCTCTTCACCTTTGCTTGGCAGCCTATTCACAGGCACAACAGCCCTGGGAACTCTGCTTTGCCAGATACGGAACATCTCAAGGCTCTCCTTCTCAGCAGAGACTCTTTCGAAATCGGCAAACGTCTGGCTCCTTCTCCCACGAGGAAGGTGCCAGCCCTGAAAGCTGTTGCTGCTCTTCACCTTCCCTTGGCAGCCTATTTACAAGCACAACACCTATGGGGATCTGTGCTTTCTCACAGACGGAACATCTCAAGGAACCCCTTCTCGGCAGAGCCTCATTCTGAAACAGCAAATGTCCGGCACCTTCTCCCACAAGGAAGGTGCCAGCCCTGAAAGCTGTTGCTGCTCTTCACCTTTGCTTGGCAGCCTATTCACAGGCACAACAGCCCTGGGAACTCTGCTTTGCCAGATACGGAACATCGCAAGGCTCTCCTTCTCAGCAGAGACTCTTTCGAAATCGGCAAACGTCTGGCTCCTTCTCCCACGAGGAAGGTGCCAGCCCTGAAAGCTGTTGCTGCTCTTCACCTTCCCTTGGCAGCCTATTCACAGGCACAACAGCCCTGGGGATCTGTGCTTTCCCACAGACGCAACATCTCATCGTACCCATTCTCGACAGAGCTTTTTTTCCAAAAAGGCAAACGTCCGGCTCCTTCCCCGACAAGGAAGGTGCCAGCGCTGAAAGGTGTTGCTGCTCTTCACCTTCCCTTGGCAGCCTATTCACAGGCACAACAGCCCTGGGGATCTGTGCTTTCCCAGAGATGCAACATCTCAAGGCGCCTGTTCTCGGCAGAGCCTCTTTCTGAAATGGCAAACGTCCGGCTCCTTCTCCCGGAAGGAAGGGGCCAGCCCTGACAGCTGTTGCTGCTCTTCACCTTCCCTTGGCAGCCTATTCACAGGCACAACAGCCCTGGGGATCTGTGCTTTCCCAGAGACGCAACATCTCATCGTACCCATTCTCGGCAGAGCCTTTTTTCCAAAAAGGCAAACGTCCGGCTCCTTCTCCCGCAAGGAAGGGGCCAGCCCTGACAGCTGTTGCTGCTCTTCACCTTCCCTTGGCAGCCTATTCACAGGCACAACAGCCCTGGGAATCTGTGCTTTCCCAGAGACACAACATCTCATCGTACCCATTCTCGGCAGAGTTTTTTTCCGAAAAGGCAAAAGTCCGGCTCCTTCCCCGACAAGGAAGGGGACAGCCCTGAAAGCTGTTGCTGCTCTTCACCTTCCCTTGGCAGCCTATTCACAGGCACAACAGCCCTGGGCATCTGTGCTTTCCCAGAGAGGAAACATCTCAAGGCTCTCCTTCTCAGCAGAGCCTCTTTCGAAATCAGCAAATATCTGGCTAATTCTCCCACAAGGAAGGTGCCAGCCCTGAAAGCTGTTGCTGCTCTTCACCTTCCCTTGGCAGCCTATTCACAGGCACAACAGCTATGGGGATCTCTGCTTTCCCAGAGAGGGAACATCTCAAGGTGCCCGTTCTCGGCACAGCTTCTTTACGAAATGGCAAACGTCTGGCTCCTTCTCCCACAAGGAAGGTGCCAGCCCTGAAAGCTGTTGCTGCTCTTCACCTTTGCTTGGCAGCCTATTCACAGGCACAACAGCCCTGGGAACTCTGCTTTGCCAGATACGGAACATCTCAAGGCTCTCCTTCTCAGCAGAGACTCTTTCGAAATCGGCAAACGTCTGGCTCCTTCTCCCACGAGGAAGGTGCCAGCCCTGAAAGCTGTTGCTGCTCTTCACCTTCCCTTGGCAGCCTATTTACAAGCACAACACCTATGGGGATCTGTGCTTTCTCACAGACGGAACATCTCAAGGAACCCCTTCTCGGCAGAGCCTCATTCTGAAACAGCAAATGTCCGGCACCTTCTCCCACAAGGAAGGTGCCAGCCCTGAAAGCTGTTGCTGCTCTTCACCTTTGCTTGGCAGCCTATTCACAGGCACAACAGCCCTGGGAACTCTGCTTTGCCAGATACGGAACATCTCAAGGCTCTCCTTCTCAGCAGAGACTCTTTCGAAATCGGCAAACGTCTGGCTCCTTCTCCCACGAGGAAGGTGCCAGCCCTGAAAGCTGTTGCTGCTCTTCACCTTCCCTTGGCAGCCTATTCACAGGCACAACAGCCCTGGGGATCTGTGCTTTCCCAGAGACGCAACATCTCATCGTACCCATTCTCGACAGAGCTTTTTTTCCAAAAAGGCAAACGTCCGGCTCCTTCCCCGACAAGGAAGGTGCCAGCCCTGAAAGCTGTTGCTGCTCTTCACCTTCCCTTGGCAGCCTATTCACAGGCACAACAGCCCTGGGGATCTGTGCTTTCCCAGAGATGCAACATCTCAAGGCGCCTGTTCTCGGCATAGCCTCTTTCTGAAATGGCAAACATCCGGCTCCTTCCCCGACAAGGAAGGTGCCAGCCCTGACAGCTGGTGCGGCTCTTCACCTTCCCTTGGCAGCCTATTCACAGGCACAACAGCCCTGGGGATCTGTGCTTTCCCAGAGATGCAACATCTCAAGGCGCCTGTTCTCAGCAGAGCCTCTTTCTGAAATGGCAAACATCCGGCTCCTTCTCCCACAAAGAAGGGGACAGCCCTGAAAGTGGTTGCTGCTCTTCACCTTCCCTTCGCAGCCTATTCACAGGCACAACAGCCCTGGGGATCTGTGCTTTCCCAGAGATGCAACATCTCAAGGCGCCTGTTCTCGGCAGAGCCTCTTTCTGAAATGGCAAACGTCCGGCTCCTTCTCCCGCAAGGAAGGGGCCAGCCCTGACAGCTGTTGCTGCTCTTCACCTTCCCTTGGCAGCCTATTCACAGGCACAACAGCCCTGGGGATCTGTGCTTTCCCAGAGACACAACATCTCATCGTACCCATTCTCGGCAGAGCCTTTTTTCCGAAAAGGCAAACGTCCGGCTCCTTCCCCGACAAGGAAGGTGCCAGCCCTGACAGCTGTTGCTGCTCTTCACCTTCCCTTGGCAGCCTATTCACAGGCACAACAGCCCTGGGGATCTGTGCTTTCCCAGAGACGCAACATCTCATCGTACCCATTCTCGGCAGAGCCTTTTTTCCGAAAAGGCAAACGTCCGGCTCCTTCTCCCGCAACGAGGGTGCCAGCCCTGAAAGCTGTTGCTGCTCTTCACCTTCCCTTGGCAGCCTATTCACAGGCACAACAGCCCTGGGGATCTGTGCTTTCCCAGAGACACAACATCTCATCGTACCCATTCTCGGCAGAGTTTTTTTCCGAAAAGGCAAACGTCCGGCTCCTTCCCCGACAAGGAAGGTGCCAGCCCTGACAGCTGTTGCTGCTCTTCACCTTCCCTTGGCCGCCTATTCACAGGCACAACAGCCCTGGGGATCTGTGCTTTCCCAGAGATGCAACATCTCAAGGCGCCTGTTCTCGGCAGAGCCTCTTTCTGAAATGGCAAACGTCCGGCTCCTTCTCCCACAAGGAAGGGGACAGCCCTGAAAGTTGTTGCTGCTCTTCACCTTCCCTTGGCAGCCTATTCACAGGCACAACAGCCCTGGGGAGCTGTGCTTTCCCAGAGATGCAACATCTCAAGGCGCCTGTTCTCGGCAGAGCCTTTGTTCCGAAAAGGCAAACGTCCGGCTCCTTCTCCCGCAAGGAAGGGGCCAGCCCTGACAGCTGTTGCTGCTCTTCACCTTCCCTTGGCAGCCTATTCACAGGCACAACAGCCCTGGGAATCTGTGCTTTCCCAGAGACACAACATCTCATCGTACCCATTCTCGGCAGAGTTTTTTTCCGAAAAGGCAAAAGTCCGGCTCCTTCCCCGACAAGGAAGGGGACAGCCCTGAAAGCTGTTGCTGCTCTTCACCTTCCCTTGGCAGCCTATTCACAGGCACAACAGCCCTGGGCATCTGTGCTTTCCCAGAGAGGAAACATCTCAAGGCTCTCCTTCTCAGCAGAGCCTCTTTCGAAATCAGCAAATATCTGGCTAATTCTCCCACAAGGAAGGTGCCAGCCCTGAAAGCTGTTGCTGCTCTTCACCTTCCCTTGGCAGCCTATTCACAGGCTCAACAGCTATGGGGATCTCTGCTTTCCCAGAGAGGGAACATCTCAAGGTGCCCGTTCTCGGCACAGCTTCTTTACGAAATGGCAAACGTCTGGCTCCTTCTCCCACAAGGAAGGTGCCAGCCCTGAAAGCTGTTGCTGCTCTTCACCTTTGCTTGGCAGCCTATTCACAGGCACAACAGCCCTGGGAACTCTGCTTTGCCAGATACGGAACATCTCAAGGCTCTCCTTCTCAGCAGAGACTCTTTCGAAATCGGCAAACGTCTGGCTCCTTCTCCCACGAGGAAGGTGCCAGCCCTGAAAGCTGTTGCTGCTCTTCACCTTCCCTTGGCAGCCTATTCACAGGCACAACAGCCCTGGGGATCTGTGCTTTCCCAGAGACGCAACATCTCATCGTACCCATTCTCGACAGAGCTTTTTTTCCAAAAAGGCAAACGTCCGGCTCCTTCCCCGACAAGGAAGGTGCCAGCCCTGACAGCTGTTGCTGCTCTTCACCTTCCCTTGGCAGCCTATTTACAAGCACAACACCTATGGGGATCTGTGCTTTCTCACAGACGGAACATCTCAAGGAACCCCTTCTCGGCAGAGCCTCATTCTGAAACAGCAAATGTCCGGCACCTTCTCCCACAAGGAAGGTGCCAGCCCTGAAAGCTGTTGCTGCTCTTCACCTTTGCTTGGCAGCCTATTCACAGGCACAACAGCCCTGGGAACTCTGCTTTGCCAGATACGGAACATCTCAAGGCTCTCCTTCTCAGCAGAGACTCTTTCGAAATCGGCAAACGTCTGGCTCCTTCTCCCACGAGGAAGGTGCCAGCCCTGAAAGCTGTTGCTGCTCTTCACCTTCCCTTGGCAGCCTATTCACAGGCACAACAGCCCTGGGGATCTGTGCTTTCCCAGAGACGCAACATCTCATCGTACCCATTCTCGACAGAGCTTTTTTTCCAAAAAGGCAAACGTCCGGCTCCTTCCCCGACAAGGAAGGTGCCAGCCCTGACAGCTGTTGCTGCTCTTCACCTTCCCTTGGCAGCCTATTCACAGGCACAACAGCCCTGGGGATCTGTGCTTTCCCAGAGATGCAACATCTCAAGGCGCCTGTTCTCGGCAGAGCCTCTTTCTGAAATGGCAAACGTCCGGCTCCTTCTCCCGGAAGGAAGGGGCCAGCCCTGACAGCTGTTGCTGCTCTTCACCTTCCCTTGGCAGCCTATTCACAGGCACAACAGCCCTGGGGATCTGTGCTTTCCCAGAGACGCAACATCTCATCGTACCCATTCTCGGCAGAGCCTTTTTTCCGAAAAGGCAAACGTCCGGCTCCTTCCCCGACAAGGAAGGTGCCAGCCCTGACAGCTGTTGCTGCTCTTCACCTTCCCTTGGCAGCCTATTCACAGGCACAACAGCCCTGGGGATCTGTGCTTTCCCAGAGACGCAACATCTCATCGTACCCATTCTCGGCAGAGCCTTTTTTCCAAAAAGGCAAACGTCCGGCTCCTTCTCCCGCAACGAGGGTGCCAGCCCTGACAGCTGTTGCTGCTCTTCACCTTCCCTTGGCAGCCTATTCACAGGCACAACAGCCCTGGGGATCTGTGCTTTCCCACAGACGGAACATCTCAAGGCGCCTGTTCTCAGCAGAGCCTCTTTCTGAAATGGCAAACGTCCGGCTCCTTCTCCCACAAGGAAGGGGACAGCCCTGAAAGTTGTTACTGCTCTTCACCTTCCCTTGGCAGCCTATTCACAGGCACAACAGCCCTGGGCATCTGTGCTTTCCCAGAGATGCAACATCTCAAGGCGCCTGTTCTCGGCAGAGCCTTTGTTCCGAAAAGGCAAACGTCCGGCTCTTTCTCCCACAAGGAAGGGGCCAGCCCTGAAAGCTGTTGCTGCTCTTCACCTTCCCTTGGCAGCCTATTCACAGGAACAACAGCCCTGGGGATCTGTGCTTTCCCAGAGACGCAACATCTCATCGTACCCATTCTCGGCAGAGCCTTTTGTCCGAAAAGGCAAACGTCCGGCTCCTTCCCCGACAAGGAAGGTGCCAGCCCTGACAGCTGGTGCGGCTCTTCACCTTCCCTTGGCAGCCTATTCACAGGCACAACAGCCCTGGGAATTTGTGCTTTCCCAGAGACACAACATCTCATCGTACCCATTCTCGGCAGAGTTTTTTTCCGAAAAGGCAAACGTCCGGCTCCTTCCCCGACAAGGAAGGTGCCAGGCCTGACAGCTGTTGCTGCTCTTCACCTTCCCTTGGCAGCCTATTCACAGGCACAACAGCCCTGGGGATCTGTGCTTTCCCAGAGATGCAACATCTCAAGGCGCCTGTTCTCGGCATAGCCTCTTTCTGAAATGGCAAACATCCGGCTCCTTCCCCGACAAGGAAGGTGCCAGCCCTGACAGCTGGTGCGGCTCTTCACCTTCCCTTGGCAGCCTATTCACAGGCACAACAGCCCTGGGGATCTGTGCTTTCCCAGAGATGCAACATCTCAAGGCGCCTGTTCTCAGCAGAGCCTCTTTCTGAAATGGCAAACATCCGGCTCCTTCTCCCACAAAGAAGGGGACAGCCCTGAAAGTGGTTGCTGCTCTTCACCTTCCCTTCGCAGCCTATTCACAGGCACAACAGCCCTGGGGATCTGTGCTTTCCCAGAGACGCAACATCTCATCGTACCCATTCTCGGCAGAGCCTTTTTTCCGAAAAGGCAAACGTCCGGCTCCTTCCCCGACAAGGAAGGTGCCAGCCCTGACAGCTGTTGCTGCTCTTCACCTTCCCTTGGCAGCCTATTCACAGGCACAACAGCCCTGGGGATCTGTGCTTTCCCAGAGACGCAACATCTCATCGTACCCATTCTCGGCAGAGCCTTTTTTCCGAAAAGGCAAACGTCCGGCTCCTTCTCCCGCAACGAGGGTGCCAGCCCTGAAAGTTGTTGCTGCTCTTCACCTTCCCTTGGCAGCCTATTCACAGGCACAACAGCCCTGGGGATCTGTGCTTTCCCAGAGACACAACATCTCATCGTACCCATTCTCGGCAGAGTTTTTTTCCGAAAAGGCAAACATCCGGCTACTTCCCCGACAAGGAAGGTGCCAGCCCTGACAGCTGTTGCTGCTCTTCACCTTCCCTTGGCCGCCTATTCACAGGCACAACAGCCCTGGGGATCTGTGCTTTCCCAGAGATGCAACATCTCAAGGCGCCTGTTCTCGGCAGAGCCTCTTTCTGAAATGGCAAACGTCCGGCTCCTTCTCCCACAAGGAAGGGGACAGCCCTGAAAGTTGTTGCTGCTCTTCACCTTCCCTTGGCAGCCTATTCACAGGCACAACAGCCCTGGGGAGCTGTGCTTTCCCAGAGATGCAACATCTCAAGGCGCCTGTTCTCGGCAGAGCCTTTGTTCCGAAAAGGCAAACGTCCGGCTCCTTCTCCCGCAAGGAAGGGGCCAGCCCTGACAGCTGTTGCTGCTCTTCACCTTCCCTTGGCAGCCTATTCACAGGCACAACAGCCTTGGGAATCTGTGCTTTCCCAGAGACACAACATCTCATCGTACCCATTCTCGGCAGAGTTTTTTTCCGAAAAGGCAAAAGTCCGGCTCCTTCCCCGACAAGGAAGGGGACAGCCCTGAAAGCTGTTGCTGCTCTTCACCTTCCCTTGGCAGCCTATTCACAGGCACAACAGCCCTGGGCATCTGTGCTTTCCCAGAGAGGAAACATC
The DNA here is from genome assembly GCA_028022735.1 of Gypaetus barbatus. NCBI lineage: Eukaryota > Metazoa > Chordata > Aves > Accipitriformes > Accipitridae > Gypaetus > Gypaetus barbatus. Next base: position 9,656,184 of record CM051549.1, on the reverse strand, counting down.
TCAAGGCTCTCCTTCTCAGCAGAGCCTCTTTCGAAATCAGCAAATATCTGGCTAATTCTCCCACAAGGAAGGTGCCAGCCCTGAAAGCTGTTGCTGCTCTTCACCTTCCCTTGGCAGCCTATTCACAGGCTCAACAGCTATGGGGATCTCTGCTTTCCCAGAGAGGGAACATCTCAAGGTGCCCGTTCTCGGCACAGCTTCTTTACGAAATGGCAAACGTCTGGCTCCTTCTCCCACAAGGAAGGTGCCAGCCCTGAAAGCTGTTGCTGCTCTTCACCTTTGCTTGGCAGCCTATTCACAGGCACAACAGCCCTGGGAACTCTGCTTTGCCAGATACGGAACATCTCAAGGCTCTCCTTCTCAGCAGAGACTCTTTCGAAATCGGCAAACGTCTGGCTCCTTCTCCCACGAGGAAGGTGCCAGCCCTGAAAGCTGTTGCTGCTCTTCACCTTCCCTTGGCAGCCTATTCACAGGCACAACAGCCCTGGGGATCTGTGCTTTCCCAGAGACGCAACATCTCATCGTACCCATTCTCGACAGAGCTTTTTTTCCAAAAAGGCAAACGTCCGGCTCCTTCCCCGACAAGGAAGGTGCCAGCCCTGACAGCTGTTGCTGCTCTTCACCTTCCCTTGGCAGCCTATTTACAAGCACAACACCTATGGGGATCTGTGCTTTCTCACAGACGGAACATCTCAAGGAACCCCTTCTCGGCAGAGCCTCATTCTGAAACAGCAAATGTCCGGCACCTTCTCCCACAAGGAAGGTGCCAGCCCTGAAAGCTGTTGCTGCTCTTCACCTTTGCTTGGCAGCCTATTCACAGGCACAACAGCCCTGGGAACTCTGCTTTGCCAGATACGGAACATCTCAAGGCTCTCCTTCTCAGCAGAGACTCTTTCGAAATCGGCAAACGTCTGGCTCCTTCTCCCACGAGGAAGGTGCCAGCCCTGAAAGCTGTTGCTGCTCTTCACCTTCCCTTGGCAGCCTATTCACAGGCACAACAGCCCTGGGGATCTGTGCTTTCCCAGAGACGCAACATCTCATCGTACCCATTCTCGACAGAGCTTTTTTTCCAAAAAGGCAAACGTCCGGCTCCTTCCCCGACAAGGAAGGTGCCAGCCCTGACAGCTGTTGCTGCTCTTCACCTTCCCTTGGCAGCCTATTCACAGGCACAACAGCCCTGGGGATCTGTGCTTTCCCAGAGATGCAACATCTCAAGGCGCCTGTTCTCGGCAGAGCCTCTTTCTGAAATGGCAAACGTCCGGCTCCTTCTCCCGGAAGGAAGGGGCCAGCCCTGACAGCTGTTGCTGCTCTTCACCTTCCCTTGGCAGCCTATTCACAGGCACAACAGCCCTGGGGATCTGTGCTTTCCCAGAGACGCAACATCTCATCGTACCCATTCTCGGCAGAGCCTTTTTTCCGAAAAGGCAAACGTCCGGCTCCTTCCCCGACAAGGAAGGTGCCAGCCCTGACAGCTGTTGCTGCTCTTCACCTTCCCTTGGCAGCCTATTCACAGGCACAACAGCCCTGGGGATCTGTGCTTTCCCAGAGACGCAACATCTCATCGTACCCATTCTCGGCAGAGCCTTTTTTCCAAAAAGGCAAACGTCCGGCTCCTTCTCCCGCAACGAGGGTGCCAGCCCTGACAGCTGTTGCTGCTCTTCACCTTCCCTTGGCAGCCTATTCACAGGCACAACAGCCCTGGGGATCTGTGCTTTCCCACAGACGGAACATCTCAAGGCGCCTGTTCTCAGCAGAGCCTCTTTCTGAAATGGCAAACGTCCGGCTCCTTCTCCCACAAGGAAGGGGACAGCCCTGAAAGTTGTTACTGCTCTTCACCTTCCCTTGGCAGCCTATTCACAGGCACAACAGCCCTGGGCATCTGTGCTTTCCCAGAGATGCAACATCTCAAGGCGCCTGTTCTCGGCAGAGCCTTTGTTCCGAAAAGGCAAACGTCCGGCTCTTTCTCCCACAAGGAAGGGGCCAGCCCTGAAAGCTGTTGCTGCTCTTCACCTTCCCTTGGCAGCCTATTCACAGGAACAACAGCCCTGGGGATCTGTGCTTTCCCAGAGACGCAACATCTCATCGTACCCATTCTCGGCAGAGCCTTTTGTCCGAAAAGGCAAACGTCCGGCTCCTTCCCCGACAAGGAAGGTGCCAGCCCTGACAGCTGTTGCTGCTCTTCACCTTCCCTTGGCAGCCTATTCACAGGCACAACAGCCCTGGGAATTTGTGCTTTCCCAGAGACACAACATCTCATCGTACCCATTCTCGGCAGAGTTTTTTTCCGAAAAGGCAAACGTCCGGCTCCTTCCCCGACAAGGAAGGTGCCAGGCCTGACAGCTGTTGCTGCTCTTCACCTTCCCTTGGCAGCCTATTCACAGGCACAACAGCCCTGGGGATCTGTGCTTTCCCACAGATGCAACATCTCAAGGCGCCTGTTCTCGGCAGAGCCTCTTTCTGAAATGGCAAACGTCCGGCTCCTTCTCCCACAAGGAAGGTCCCAGGCCTGACAGCTGTTGCTGCTCTTCACCTTCCCTTGGCAGCCTATTCACAGGCACAACAGCCCTGGGGATCTGTGCTTTCCCAGAGACACAACATCTCATCGTACCCATTCTCGGCAGAGCCTTTTTTCCGAAAAGGCAAACGTCTGGCTCCTTCTCCCACAAGGAAGGTGCCAGGCCTGACAGCTGTTGCTGCTCTTCACCTTCCCTTGGCAGCCTATTCACAGGCACAACAGCCCTGGGGATCTGTGCTTTCCCACAGACGGAACATCTCAAGGCGCCTGTTCTCGGCAGAGCCTCTTTCTGAAATGGCAAACGTCCGGCTCCTTCTCCCACAAGGAAGGGGCCAGCCCTGACAGCTGTTGCTGCTCTTCACCTTCCCTTGGCAGCCTATTAACAGGCACAACAGCCCTGGGGATCTGTGCTTTCCCAGAGACGCAACATCTCATCGTACCCATTCTCGGCAGAGCCTTTTTTCCGAAAAGGCAAACGTCCGCCTCCTTCCCCGACAAGGAAGGTGCCAGCCCTGACAGCTGTTGCTGCTCTTCACCTTCCCTTGGCAGCCTATTCACAGGCACAACAGCCCTGGGGATCTGTGCTTTCCCAGAGATGCAACATCTCAAGACGCCTGTTCTCGGCAGAGCCTCTTTCTGAAATGGCAAACATCCGGCTCCTTCTCCCACAAGGAAGGTGCCAGCCCTGACAGCTGTTGCTGCTCTTCACCTTCCCTTGGCAGCCTATTCACAGGAACAACAGCCCTGGGGATCTGTGCTTTCCCAGAGACGCAACATCTCAAGGCGCCTGTTCTCGGCAGAGCCTTTGTTCCGAAAAGGCAAACGTCCGGCTCCTTCTCCCACAAGGAAGGGGCCAGCCCTGACAGCTGTTGCTGCTCTTCACCTTCCCTTGGCGGCCTATTCACAGGAACAACAGCCCTGGGGATCTGTGCTTTCCCAGAGACGCAACATCTCATCGTACCCATTCTCGGCAGAGCCTTTTTTCCAAAAAGGCAAACGTCCGGCTCCTTCTCCCGCAAGGAAGGGGCCAGCCCTGACAGCTGTTGCTGCTCTTCACCTTCCCTTGGCAGCCTATTCACAGGCACAACAGCCCTGGGAATCTGTGCTTTCCCAGAGACACAACATCTCATCGTACCCATTCTCGGCAGAGTTTTTTTCCGAAAAGGCAAAAGTCCGGCTCCTTCCCCGACAAGGAAGGGGACAGCCCTGAAAGCTGTTGCTGCTCTTCACCTTCCCTTGGCAGCCTATTCACAGGCACAACAGCCCTGGGCATCTGTGCTTTCCCAGAGAGGAAACATCTCAAGGCTCTCCTTCTCAGCAGAGCCTCTTTCGAAATCAGCAAATATCTGGCTAATTCTCCCACAAGGAAGGTGCCAGCCCTGAAAGCTGTTGCTGCTCTTCACCTTCCCTTGGCAGCCTATTCACAGGCACAACAGCTATGGGGATCTCTGCTTTCCCAGAGAGGGAACATCTCAAGGTGCCCGTTCTCGGCACAGCTTCTTTACGAAATGGCAAACGTCTGGCGCCTTCTCCCACAAGGAAGGTGCCAGCCCTGAAAGCTGTTGCTGCTCTTCACCTTTGCTTGGCAGCCTATTCACAGGCACAACAGCCCTGGGAACTCTGCTTTGCCAGATACGGAACATCTCAAGGCTCTCCTTCTCAGCAGAGACTCTTTCGAAATCGGCAAACGTCTGGCTCCTTCTCCCACGAGGAAGGTGCCAGCCCTGAAAGCTGTTGCTGCTCTTCACCTTCCCTTGGCAGCCTATTTACAAGCACAACACCTATGGGGATCTGTGCTTTCTCACAGACGGAACATCTCAAGGAACCCCTTCTCGGCAGAGCCTCATTCTGAAACAGCAAATGTCCGGCACCTTCTCCCACAAGGAAGGTGCCAGCCCTGAAAGCTGTTGCTGCTCTTCACCTTTGCTTGGCAGCCTATTCACAGGCACAACAGCCCTGGGAACTCTGCTTTGCCAGATACGGAACATCTCAAGGCTCTCCTTCTCAGCAGAGACTCTTTCGAAATCGGCAAACGTCTGGCTCCTTCTCCCACGAGGAAGGTGCCAGCCCTGAAAGGTGTTGCTGCTCTTCACCTTCCCTTGGCAGCCTATTCACAGGCACAACAGCCCTGGGGATCTGTGCTTTCCCAGAGATGCAACATCTCAAGACGCCTGTTCTCGGCAGAGCCTCTTTCTGAAATGGCAAACATCCGGCTCCTTCTCCCACAAGGAAGGGGACAGGCCTGACAGCTGTTGCTGCTCTTCACCTTCCCTTGGCAGCCTATTCACAGGCACAACAGCCCTGGGGATCTGTGCTTTCCCAGAGACGCAACATCTCAAGGCGCCTGTTCTCGGCAGAGCCTTTTTTCCAAAAAGGCAAACGTCCGGCTCCTTCTCCCGCAAGGAAGGGGCCAGCCCTGACAGCTGTTGCTGCTCTTCACCTTCCCTTGGCAGCCTATTCACAGGCACAACAGCCCTGGGAATCTGTGCTTTCCCAGAGACACAACATCTCATCGTACCCATTCTCGGCAGAGTTTTTTTCCGAAAAGGCAAAAGTCCGGCTCCTTCCCCGACAAGGAAGGGGCCAGCCCTGACAGCTGTTGCTGCTCTTCACCTTCCCTTGGCAGCCTATTCACAGGCACAACAGCCCTGGGCATCTGTGCTTTCCCAGAGAGGAAACATCTCAAGGCTCTACTTCTCAGCAGAGCCTCTTTCGAAATCAGCAAATATCTGGCTAATTCTCCCACAAGGAAGGTGCCAGCCCTGAAAGCTGTTGCTGCTCTTCACCTTCCCTTGGCAGCCTATTCACAGGCACAACAGCTATGGGGATCTCTGCTTTCCCAGAGAGGGAACATCTCAAGGTGCCCGTTCTCGGCACAGCTTCTTTACGAAATGGCAAACGTCTGGCTCCTTCTCCCACAAGGAAGGTGCCAGCCCTGAAAGCTGTTGCTGCTCTTCACCTTTGCTTGGCAGCCTATTCACAGGCACAACAGCCCTGGGAACTCTGCTTTGCCAGATACGGAACATCTCAAGGCTCTCCTTCTCAGCAGAGACTCTTTCGAAATCGGCAAACGTCTGGCTCCTTCTCCCACGAGGAAGGTGCCAGCCCTGAAAGCTGTTGCTGCTCTTCACCTTCCCTTGGCAGCCTATTTACAAGCACAACACCTATGGGGATCTGTGCTTTCTCACAGACGGAACATCTCAAGGAACCCCTTCTCGGCAGAGCCTCATTCTGAAACAGCAAATGTCCGGCACCTTCTCCCACAAGGAAGGTGCCAGCCCTGACAGCTGTTGCTGCTCTTCACCTTCCCTTGGCAGCCTATTCACAGGCACAACAGCCCTGGGGATCTGTGCTTTCCCAGAGACGCAACATCTCATCGTACCCATTCTCGGCAGAGCTTTTTTTCCAAAAAGGCAAACGTCCGGCTCCTTCCCCGACAAGGAAGGTGCCAGCCCTGAAAGCTGTTGCTGCTCTTCACCTTCCCTTGGCAGCCTATTCACAGGCACAACAGCCCTGGGGATCTGTGCTTTCCCAGAGATGCAACATCTCAAGGCGCCTGTTCTCGGCATAGCCTCTTTCTGAAATGGCAAACATCCGGCTCCTTCCCCGACAAGGAAGGTGCCAGCCCTGACAGCTGGTGCGGCTCTTCACCTTCCCTTGGCAGCCTATTCACAGGCACAACAGCCCTGGGAATCTGTGCTTTCCCAGAGACACAACATCTCATCGTACCCATTCTCGGCAGAGCCTTTTTTCCGAAAAGGCAACGTCCGGCTCCTTCTCCCACAAGGAAGGTGCCAGGCCTGACAGCTGTTGCTGCTCTTCACCTTCCCTTGGCAGCCTATTCACAGGCACAACAGCCCTGGGGATCTGTGCTTTCCCAGAGACGCAACATCTCAAGGCGCCTGTTCTCGGCAGAGCCTCTTTCTGAAATGGCAAATGTCCGGCTCCTTCTCCCACAAGGAAGGGGACAGCCCTGAAAGTTGTTGCTGCTCTTCACCTTCCCTTGGCAGCCTATTCACAGGCACAACAGCCCTGGGGATCTGTGCTTTCCCAGAGATGCAACATCTCAAGGCGCCTGTTCTCGGCAGAGGCTTTGTTCCGAAAAGGCAAACGTCCAGCTCTTTCTCCCACAAGGAAGGGGCCAGCCCTGAAAGCTGTTGCTGCTCTTCACCTTCCCTTGGCAGCCTATTCACAGGAACAACAGCCCTGGGGATCTGTGCTTTCCCAGAGACGCAACATCTCATCGTACCCATTCTCGACAGAGCCTTTTGTCCGAAAAGGCAAACGTCCGCCTCCTTCCCCGACAAGGAAGGTGCCAGCCCTGACAGCTGGTGCGGCTCTTCACCTTCCCTTGGCAGCCTATTCACAGGCACAACAGCCCTGGGAATTTGTGCTTTCCCAGATACGGAACATCTCATCGTACCCATTCTCGGCAGAGTTTTTTTCCGAAAAGGCAAACGTCCGGCTCCTTCCCCGACAAGGAAGGTGCCAGGCCTGAAAGCTGTTGCTGCTCTTCACCTTCCCTTGGCAGCCTATTCACAGGCACAACAGCCCTGGGGATCTGTGCTTTCCCAGAGACGCAACATCTCATCGTACCCATTCTCGGCAGAGCCTCTTTCTGAAATGGCAAACGTCCGGCTCCTTCTCCCACAAGGAAGGTCCCAGGCCTGACAGCTGTTGCTGCTCTTCACCTTCCCTTGGCAGCCTATTCACAGGCACAACAGCCCTGGGGATCTGTGCTTTCCCAGAGACACAACATCTCATCGTACCCATTCTCGGCAGAGCCTTTTTTCCAAAAAGGCAAACGTCTGGCTCCTTCTCCCACAAGGAAGGTGCCAGGCCTGAAAGCTGTTGCTGCTCTTCACCTTCCCTTGGCAGCCTATTCACAGGCACAACAGCCCTGGGGATCTGTGCTTTCCCACAGACGGAACATCTCAAGGCGCCTGTTCTCGGCAGAGCCTCTTTCTGAAATGGCAAACGTCCGGCTCCTTCTCCCACAAGGAAGGTGCCAGGCCTGAAAGCTGTTGCTGCTCTTCACCTTCCCTTGGCAGCCTATTAACAGGCACAACAGCCCTGGGGATCTGTGCTTTCCCAGAGACGCAACATCTCATCGTACCCATTCTCGGCAGAGCCTTTTTTCCGAAAAGGCAAACGTCCGCCTCCTTCCCCGACAAGGAAGGTGCCAGCCCTGAAAGGTGTTGCTGCTCTTCACCTTCCCTTGGCAGCCTATTCACAGGCACAACAGCCCTGGGGATCTGTGCTTTCCCAGAGATGCAACATCTCAAGACGCCTGTTCTCGGCAGAGCCTTTGTTCCGAAAAGGCAAACGTCCGGCTCTTTCTCCCACAAGGAAGGGGACAGCCCTGAAAGCTGTTGCTGCTCTTCACCTTCCCTTGGCAGCCTATTCACAGGCACAACAGCCCTGGGAATCTGTGCTTTCCCAGAGACGCAACATCTCATCGTACCCATTCTCGACAGAGCCTTTTGTCCGAAAAGGCAAACGTCCGGCTCCTTCCCCGACAAGGAAGGTGCCAGCCCTCACAGCTGGTGCGGCTCTTCACCTTCCCTTGGCAGCCTATTCACAGGCACAACAGCCCTGGGAATTTGTGCTTTCCCAGAGACACAACATCTCATCGTACCCATTCTCGGCAGAGTTTTTTTCCGAAAAGGCAAACGTCCGGCTCCTTCCCCGACAAGGAAGGTGCCAGCCCTGAAAGCTGTTGCTGCTCTTCACCTTCCCTTGGCAGCCTATTCACAGGCACAACAGCCCTGGGGATCTGTGCTTTCCCACAGATGCAACATCTCAAGGCGCCTGTTCTCGGCAGAGCCTCTTTCTGAAATGGCAAACGTCCGGCTCCTTCTCCCACAAGGAAGGTCCCAGGTCTGACAGCTGTTGCTGCTCTTCACCTTCCCTTGGCAGCCTATTCACAGGCACAACAGCCCTGGGGATCTGTGCTTTCCCAGAGACACAACATCTCATCGTACCCATTCTCGGCAGAGCCTTTTTTCCGAAAAGGCAAACGTCTGGCTCCTTCTCCCACAAGGAAGGTGCCAGGCCTGAAAGCTGTTGCTGCTCTTCACCTTCCCTTGGCAGCCTATTCACAGGCACAACAGCCCTGGGGATCTGTGCTTTCCCACAGACGGAACATCTCAAGGCGCCTGTTCTCGGCAGAGCCTCTTTCTGAAATGGCAAACGTCCGGCTCCTTCTCCCACAAGGAAGGTGCCAGGCCTGAAAGCTGTTGCTGCTCTTCACCTTCCCTTGGCAGCCTATTAACAGGCACAACAGCCCTGGGGATCTGTGCTTTCCCAGAGACGCAACATCTCATCGTACCCATTCTCGGCAGAGCCTTTTTTCCGAAAAGGCAAACGTCCGCCTCCTTCCCCGACAAGGAAGGTGCCAGCCCTGAAAGGTGTTGCTGCTCTTCACCTTCCCTTGGCAGCCTATTCACAGGCACAACAGCCCTGGGGATCTGTGCTTTCCCAGAGACGCAACATCTCAAGGCGCCTGTTCTCGGCAGAGCCTTTCTTCCGAAAAGGCAAACGTCCGGCTCCTTCTCCCACAAGGAAGGGGCCAGCCCTGACAGCTGTTGCTGCTCTTCACCTTCCCTTGGCGGCCTATTCACAGGCACAACAGCCCTGGGGATCTGTGCTTTCCCAGAGACGCAACATCTCATCGTACCCATTCTCGGCAGAGCCTTTTTTCCAAAAAGGCAAACGTCCGGCTCCTTCTCCTGCAAGGAAGGGGACAGCCCTGACAGCTGTTGCTGCTCTTCACCTTCCCTTGGCAGCCTATTCACAGGCACAACAGCCCTGGGAATCTGTGCTTTCCCAGAGACACAACATCTCATCGTACCCATTCTCGGCAGAGTTTTTTTCCGAAAAGGCAAAAGTCCGGCTCCTTCCCCGACAAGGAAGGGGACAGCCCTGAAAGCTGTTGCTGCTCTTCACCTTCCCTTGGCAGCCTATTCACAGGCACAACAGCCCTGGGCATCTGTGCTTTCCCAGAGAGGAAACATCTCAAGGCTCTCCTTCTCAGCAGAGCCTCTTTCGAAATCAGCAAATATCTGGCTAATTCTCCCACAAGGAAGGTGCCAGCCCTGAAAGCTGTTGCTGCTCTTCACCTTCCCTTGGCAGCCTATTCACAGGCACAACAGCTATGGGGATCTCTGCTTTCCCAGAGAGGGAACATCTCAAGGTGCCCGTTCTCGGCACAGCTTCTTTACGAAATGGCAAACGTCTGGCTCCTTCTCCCACAAGGAAGGTGCCAGCCCTGAAAGCTGTTGCTGCTCTTCACCTTTGCTTGGCAGCCTATTCACAGGCACAACAGCCCTGGGAACTCTGCTTTGCCAGATACGGAACATCTCAAGGCTCTCCTTCTCAGCAGAGACTCTTTCGAAATCGGCAAACGTCTGGCTCCTTCTCCCACGAGGAAGGTGCCAGCCCTGAAAGCTGTTGCTGCTCTTCACCTTCCCTTGGCAGCCTATTTACAAGCACAACACCTATGGGGATCTGTGCTTTCTCACAGACGGAACATCTCAAGGAACCCCTTCTCGGCAGAGCCTCATTCTGAAACAGCAAATGTCCGGCACCTTCTCCCACAAGGAAGGTGCCAGCCCTGAAAGCTGTTGCTGCTCTTCACCTTTGCTTGGCAGCCTATTCACAGGCACAACAGCCCTGGGAACTCTGCTTTGCCAGATACGGAACATCTCAAGGCTCTCCTTCTCAGCAGAGACTCTTTCGAAATCTGCAAACGTCTGGCTCCTTCTCCCACGAGGAAGGTGCCAGCCCTGAAAGGTGTTGCTGCTCTTCACCTTCCCTTGGCAGCCTATTCACAGGCACAACAGCCCTGGGGATCTGTGCTTTCCCAGAGATGCAACATCTCAAGACGCCTGTTCTCGGCAGAGCCTCTTTCTGAAATGGCAAACATCCGGCTCCTTCTCCCACAAGGAAGGTGCCAGCCCTGAAAGCTGTTGCTGCTCTTCACCTTCCCTTGGCAGCCTATTCACAGGCACAACACCTATGGGGATCTGTGCTTTCTCACAGACGGAACATCTCAAGGAACCCCTTCTCGGCAGAGCCTCATTCTGAAACAGCAAATGTCCGGCACCTTCTCCCACAAGGAAGGTGCCAGCCCTGAAAGCTGTTGCTGCTCTTCACCTTCGCTTGGCAGCCTATTCACAGGCACAACAGCCCTGGGAACTCTGCTTTGCCAGATACGGAACATCTCAAGGCTCTCCTTCTCAGCAGAGACTCTTTCGAAATCGGCAAACGTCTGGCTCCTTCTCCCACGAGGAAGGTGCCAGCCCTGAAAGGTGTTGCTGCTCTTCACCTTCCCTTGGCAGCCTATTCACAGGCACAACAGCCCTGGGGATCTGTGCTTTCCCAGAGATGCAACATCTCAAGACGCCTGTTCTCGGCAGAGCCTTTTTTCCAAAAAGGCAAACGTCCGGCTCCTTCTCCCGCAAGGAAGGGGCCAGCCCTGACAGCTGTTGCTGCTCTTCACCTTCCCTTGGCAGCCTATTCACAGGAACAACAGCCCTGGTAATCTGTGCTTTCCCAGAGACACAACATCTCATCGTACCCATTCTCGGCAGAGTTTTTTTCCGAAAAGGCAAAAGTCCGGCTCCTTCCCCGACAAGGAAGGGGACAGCCCTGAAAGCTGTTGCTGCTCTTCACCTTCCCTTGGCAGCCTATTCACAGGCACAACAGCCCTGGGCATCTGTGCTTTCCCAGAGAGGAAACATCTCAAGGCTCTCCTTCTCAGCAGAGCCTCTTTCGAAATCAGCAAATATCTGGCTAATTCTCCCACAAGGAAGGTGCCAGCCCTGAAAGCTGTTGCTGCTCTTCACCTTCCCTTGGCAGCCTATTCACAGGCACAACAGCTATGGGGATCTCTGCTTTCCCAGAGAGGGAACATCTCAAGGTGCCCGTTCTCGGCACAGCTTCTTTACGAAATGGCAAACGTCTGGCTCCTTCTCCCACAAGGAAGGTGCCAGCCCTGAAAGCTGTTGCTGCTCTTCACCTTTGCTTGGCAGCCTATTCACAGGCACAACAGCCCTGGGAACTCTGCTTTGCCAGATACGGAACATCTCAAGGCTCTCCTTCTCAGCAGAGACTCTTTCGAAATCGGCAAACGTCTGGCTCCTTCTCCCACGAGGAAGGTGCCAGCCCTGAAAGCTGTTGCTGCTCTTCACCTTCCCTTGGCAGCCTATTTACAAGCACAACACCTATGGGGATCTGTGCTTTCTCACAGACGGAACATCTCAAGGAACCCCTTCTCGGCAGAGCCTCATTCTGAAACAGCAAATGTCCGGCACCTTCTCCCACAAGGAAGGTGCCAGCCCTGACAGCTGTTGCTGCTCTTCACCTTCCCTTGGCAGCCTATTCACAGGCACAACAGCCCTGGGGATCTGTGCTTTCCCAGAGACGCAACATCTCATCGTACCCATTCTCGACAGAGCTTTTTTTCCAAAAAGGCAAACGTCCGGCTCCTTCCCCGACAAGGAAGGTGCCAGCCCTGAAAGCTGTTGCTGCTCTTCACCTTCCCTTGGCAGCCTATTCACAGGCACAACAGCCCTGGGGATCTGTGCTTTCCCAGAGATGCAACATCTCAAGGCGCCTGTTCTCGGCAGAGCCTTTGTTCCGAAAAGGCAAACGTCCGGCTCCTTCTCCCACAAGGAAGGGGCCAGCCCTGACAGCTGTTGCTGCTCTTCACCTTCCCTTGGCGGCCTATTCACAGGCACAACAGCCCTGGGGATCTGTGCTTTCCCAGAGACGCAACATCTCATCGTACCCATTCTCGGCAGAGCCTTTTTTCCAAAAAGGCAAACGTCCGGCTCCTTCTCCCGCAACGAGGGTGCCAGCCCTGAAAGCTGTTGCTGCTCTTCACCTTCCCTTGGCAGCCTATTCACAGGCACAACAGCCCTGGGAATCTGTGCTTTCCCAGAGACACAACATCTCATCGTACCCATTCTCGGCAGAGCCTTTTTTCCGAAAAGGCAACGTCCGGCTCCTTCTCCCACAAGGAAGGTGCCAGGCCTGACAGCTGTTGCTGCTCTTCACCTTCCCTTGGCAGCCTATTCACAGGCACAACAGCCCTGGGGATCTGTGCTTTCCCAGAGATGCAACATCTCAAGGCGCCTGTTCTCAGCAGAGCCTCTTTCTGAAATGGCAAACGTCCGGCTCCTTCTCCCACAAGGAAGGGGACAGCCCTGAAAGTTGTTGCTGCTCTTCACCTTCCCTTGGCAGCCTATTCACAGGCACAACAGCCCTGGGGATCTGTGCTTTCCCAGAGATGCAACATCTCAAGGCGCCTGTTCTCGGCAGAGCCTTTGTTCCGAAAAGGCAAACGTCCGGCTCTTTCTCCCACAAGGAAGGGGCCAGCCCTGAAAGCTGTTGCTGCTCTTCACCTTCCCTTGGCAGCCTATTCACAGGAACAACAGCCCTGGGGATCTGTGCTTTCCCAGAGACGCAACATCTCATCGTACCCATTCTCGGCAGAGCCTTTTGTCCGAAAAGGCAAACGTCCGGCTCCTTCCCCGACAAGGAAGGTGCCAGCCCTGACAGCTGGTGCGGCTCTTCACCTTCCCTTGGCAGCCTATTCACAGGCACAACAGCCGTGGGAATTTGTGCTTTCCCAGAGACACAACATCTCATCGTACCCATTCTCGGCAGAGTTTTTTTCCGAAAAGGCAAACGTCCGGCTCCTTCCCCGACAAGGAAGGTGCCAGGCCTGACAGCTGTTGCTGCTCTTCACCTTCCCTTGGCAGCCTATTCACAGGCACAACAGCCCTGGGGATCTGTGCTTTCCCACAGATGCAACATCTCAAGGCGCCTGTTCTCGGCAGAGCCTCTTTCTGAAATGGCAAACGTCCGGCTCCTTCTCCCACAAGGAAGGTCCCAGGCCTGACAGCTGTTGCTGCTCTTCACCTTCCCTTGGCAGCCTATTCACAAGCACAACAGCCCTGGGGATCTGTGCTTTCCCAGAGACAAAACATCTCATCGTACCCATTCTCGGCAGAGCCTTTTTTCCGAAAAGGCAAACGTCTGGCTCCTTCTCCCACAAGGAAGGTGCCAGGCCTGACAGCTGTTGCTGCTCTTCACCTTCCCTTGGCAGCCTATTCACAGGCACAACAGCCCTGGGGATCTGTGCTTTCCCACAGACGGAACATCTCAAGGCGCCTGTTCTCGGCAGAGCCTCTTTCTGAAATGTCAAACGTCCGGCTCCTTCTCCCACAAGGAAGGGGACAGCCCTGAAAGCTGTTGCTGCTCTTCACCTTCCCTTGGCAGCCTATTAACAGGCACAACAGCCCTGGGGATCTGTGCTTTCCCAGAGACGCAACATCTCATCGTACCCATTCTCGGCAGAGCCTTTTTTCCGAAAAGGCAAACGTCCGGCTCCTTCCCCGACAAGGAAGGTGCCAGCCCTGAAAGGTGTTGCTGCTCTTCACCTTCCCTTGGCAGCCTATTCACAGGCACAACAGCCCTGGGGATCTGTGCTTTCCCAGAGATGCAACATCTCAAGACGCCTGTTCTCGGCAGAGCCTCTTTCTGAAATGGCAAAAATCCGGCTCCTTCTCCCACAAGGAAGGGGACAGCCCTGAAAGCTGTTGCTGCTCTTCACCTTCCCTTGGCAGCCTATTCACAGGCACAACAGCCCTGGGGATCTGTGCTTTCCCAGAGACGCAACATCTCAAGGCGCCTGTTCTCGGCAGAGCCTTTGTTCCGAAAAGGCAAACGTCCGGCTCCTTCTCCCACAAGGAAGGGGCCAGCCCTGACAGCTGTTGCTGCTCTTCACCTTCCCTTGGCGGCCTATTCACAGGAACAACAGCCCTGGGGATCTGTGCTTTCCCAGAGACGCAACATCTCATCGTACCCATTCTCGGCAGAGCCTTTTTTCCAAAAAGGCAAACGTCCGGCTCCTTCTCCCACAAGGAAGGGGCCAGCCCTGAAAGCTGTTGCTGCTCTTCACCTTCCCTTGGCAGCCTATTCACAGGCACAACAGCCCTGGGCATCTGTGCTTTCCCAGAGAGGAAACATCTCAAGGCTCTCCTTCTCAGCAGAGCCTCTTTCGAAATCAGCAAATATCTGGCTAATTCTCCCACAAGGAAGGTGCCAGCCCTGAAAGCTGTTGCTGCTCTTCACCTTCCCTTGGCAGCCTATTCACAGGCACAACAGCTATGGGGATCTCTGCTTTCCCAGAGAGGGAACATCTCAAGGTGCCCGTTCTCGGCACAGCTTCTTTACGAAATGGCAAACGTCTGGCTCCTTCTCCCACAAGGAAGGTGCCAGCCCTGAAAGCTGTTGCTGCTCTTCACCTTTGCTTGGCAGCCTATTCACAGGCACAACAGCCCTGGGAACTCTGCTTTGCCAGATACGGAACATCTCAAGGCTCTCCTTCTCAGCAGAGACTCTTTCGAAATCGGCAAACGTCTGGCTCCTTCTCCCACGAGGAAGGTGCCAGCCCTGAAAGCTGTTGCTGCTCTTCACCTTCCCTTGGCAGCCTATTTACAAGCACAACACCTATGGGGATCTGTGCTTTCTCACAGACGGAACATCTCAAGGAACCCCTTCTCGGCAGAGCCTCATTCTGAAACAGCAAATGTCCGGCACCTTCTCCCACAAGGAAGGTGCCAGCCCTGACAGCTGTTGCTGCTCTTCACCTTTGCTTGGCAGCCTATTCACAGGCACAACAGCCCTGGGAACTCTGCTTTGCCAGATACGGAACATCTCAAGGCTCTCCTTCTCAGCAGAGACTCTTTGGAAATCGGCAAACGTCTGGCTCCTTCTCCCACGAGGAAGGTGCCAGCCCTGAAAGGTGTTGCTGCTCTTCACCTTCCCTTGGCAGCCTATTCACAGGCACAACAGCCCTGGGGATCTGTGCTTTCCCAGATATGCAACATCTCAAGACGCCTGTTCTCGGCAGAGCCTCTTTCTGAAATGGCAAACATCCGGCTCCTTCTCCCACAAGGAAGGTGCCAGCCCTGAAAGCTGTTGCTGCTCTTCACCTTCCCTTGGCAGCCTATTCACAGGCACAACAGCCCTGGGGATCTGTGCTTTCCCAGAGACGCAACATCTCAAGGCGCCTGTTCTCGGCAGAGCCTTTTTTCCAAAAAGGCAAACGTCCGGCTCCTTCTCCCGCAAGGAAGGGGCCAGCCCTGACAGCTGTTGCTGCTCTTCACCTTCCCTTGGCAGCCTATTCACAGGCACAACAGCCCTGGGGATCTGTGCTTTCCCAGAGACACAACATCTCATCGTACCCATTCTCGGCAGAGTTTTTTTCCGAAAAGGCAAAAGTCCGGCTCCTTCCCCGACAAGGAAGGGGACAGCCCTGAAAGCTGTTGCTGCTCTTCACCTTCCCTTGGCAGCCTATTCACAGGCACAACAGCCCTGGGCATCTGTGCTTTCCCAGAGAGGAAACATCTCAAGGCTCTCCTTCTCAGCAGAGCCTCTTTCGAAATCAGCAAATATCTGGCTAATTCTCCCACAAGGAAGGTGCCAGCCCTGAAAGCTGTTGCTGCACTTCACCTTCCCTTGGCAGCCTATTCACAGGCACAACAGCTATGGGGATCTCTGCTTTCCCAGAGAGGGAACATCTCAAGGTGCCCGTTCTCGGCACAGCTTCTTTACGAAATGGCAAACGTCTGGCTCCTTCTCCCACAAGGAAGGTGCCAGCCCTGAAAGCTGTTGCTGCTCTTCACCTTTGCTTGGCAGCCTATTCACAGGCACAACAGCCCTGGGAACTCTGCTTTGCCAGATACGGAACATCTCAAGGCTCTCCTTCTCAGCAGAGACTCTTTCGAAATCGGCAAACGTCTGGCTCCTTCTCCCACGAGGAAGGTGCCAGCCCTGAAAGCTGTTGCTGCTCTTCACCTTCCCTTGGCAGCCTATTTACAAGCACAACACCTATGGGGATCTGTGCTTTCTCACAGACGGAACATCTCAAGGAACCCCTTCTCGGCAGAGCCTCATTCTGAAAAAGCAAATGTACGGCACCTTCTCCCACAAGGAAGGTGCCAGCCCTGACAGCTGTTGCTGCTCTTCACCTTCCCTTGGCAGCCTATTCACAGGCACAACAGCCCTGGGGATCTGTGCTTTCCCTGAGACGCAACATCTCATCGTACCCATTCTCGACAGAGCTTTTTTTCCAAAAAGGCAAACGTCCGGCTCCTTCCCCGACAAGGAAGGTGCCAGCCCTGAAAGCTGTTGCTGCTCTTCACCTTCCCTTGGCAGCCTATTCACAGGCACAACAGCCCTGGGGATCTGTGCTTTCCCAGAGATGCAACATCTCAAGGCGCCTGTTCTCGGCATAGCCTCTTTCTGAAATGGCAAACATCCGCCTCCTTCCCCGACAAGGAAGGTGCCAGCCCTGACAGCTGTTGCTGCTCTTCACCTTCCCTTGGCAGCCTATTCACAGGCACAACAGCCCTGGGGATCTGTGCTTTCCCAGAGATGCAACATCTCAAGGCGCCTGTTCTCGGCAGAGCCTCTTTCTGAAATGGCAAACATCCGGCTCCTTCTCCCACAAGGAAGGGGACAGCCCTGAAAGTTGTTGCTGCTCTTCACCTTCCCTTCGCAGCCTATTCACAGGCACAACAGCCCTGGGGATCTGTGCTTTCCCAGAGATGCAACATCTCAAGGCGCCTGTTCTCGGCAGAGCCTCTTTCTGAAATGGCAAACGTCCGGCTCCTTCTCCCACAAGGAAGGGGCCAGCCCTGAAAGCTGTTGCTGCTCTTCACCTTCCCTTGGCAGCCTATTCACAGGCACAACAGCCCTGGGGATCTGTGCTTTCCCAGAGACACAACATCTCATCGTACCCATTCTCGGCAGAGCCTTTTTTCCGAAAAGGCAAACGTCCGGCTCCTTCCCCGACAAGGAAGGTGCCAGCCCTGACAGCTGTTGCTGCTCTTCACCTTCCCTTGGCAGCCTATTCACAGGCACAACAGCCCTGGGGATCTGTGCTTTCCCAGAGACGCAACATCTCATCGTACCCATTCTCGGCAGAGCCTTTTTTCCAAAAAGGCAAACGTCCGGCTCCTTCTCCCGCAACGAGGGTGCCAGCCCTGAAAGCTGTTGCTGCTCTTCACCTTCCCTTGGCAGCCTATTCACAGGCACAACAGCCCTGGGAATCTGTGCTTTCCCAGAGACACAACATCTCATCGTACCCATTCTCAGCAGAGTTTTTTTCCGAAAAGGCAAACGTCCGGCTCCTTCCCCAACAAGGAAGGTGCCAGGCCTGACAGCTGTTGCTGCTCTTCACCTTCCCTTGGCCGCCTATTCACAGGCACAACAGCCCTGGGGATCTGTGCTTTCCCAGAGATGCAACATCTCAAGGCGCCTGTTCTCGGCAGAGCCTCTTTCTGAAATGGCAAACGTCCGGCTCCTTCTCCCACAAGGAAGGGGACAGCCCTGAAAGTTGTTGCTGCTCTTCACCTTCCCTTGGCAGCCTATTCACAGGCACAACAGCCCTGGGGATCTGTGCTTTCCCAGAGATGCAACATCTCAAGGCGCCTGTTCTCGGCAGAGCCTTTGTTCCGAAAAGGCAAACGTCCGGCTCCTTCTCCCACAAGGAAGGGGCCAGCCCTGACAGCTGTTGCTGCTCTTCACCTTCCCTTGGCGGCCTATTCACAGGAACAACAGCCCTGGGGATCTGTGCTTTCCCAGAGACGCAACATCTCATCGTACCCATTCTCGGCAGAGTTTTTTTCCGAAAAGGCAAAAGTCCGGCTCCTTCCCCGACAAGGAAGGGGACAGCCCTGAAAGCTGTTGCTGCTCTTCACCTTCCCTTGGCAGCCTATTCACAGGCACAACAGCCCTGGGCATCTGTGCTTTCCCAGAGAGGAAACATCTCAAGGCTCTCCTTCTCAGCAGAGCCTCTTTCGAAATCAGCAAATATCTGGCTAATTCTCCCACAAGGAAGGTGCCAGCCCTGAAAGCTGTTGCTGCTCTTCACCTTCCCTTGGCAGCCTATTCACAGGCACAACAGCTATGGGGATCTCTGCTTTCCCAGAGAGGGAACATCTCAAGGTGCCCGTTCTCGGCACAGCTTCTTTACGAAATGGCAAACGTCTGGCGCCTTCTCCCACAAGGAAGGTGCCAGCCCTGAAAGCTGTTGCTGCTCTTCACCTTCCCTTGGCAGCCTATTCACAGGCACAACAGCCCTGGGGATCTGTGCTTTCCCAGAGACGCAACATCTCATCGTACCCATTCTCGACAGAGCTTTTTTTCCAAAAAGGCAAACGTCCGGCTCCTTCCCCGACAAGGAAGGTGCCAGCCCTGAAAGCTGTTGCTGCTCTTCACCTTCCCTTGGCAGCCTATTCACAGGCACAACAGCCCTGGGGATCTGTGCTTTCCCAGAGATGCAACATCTCAAGGCGCCTGTTCTCGGCATAGCCTCTTTCTGAAATGGCAAACATCCGGCTCCTTCCCCGACAAGGAAGGTGCCAGCCCTGACAGCTGTTGCTGCTCTTCACCTTCCCTTGGCAGCCTATTCACAGGCACAACAGCCCTGGGGATCTGTGCTTTCCCAGAGATGCAACATCTCAAGGCGCCTGTTCTCGGCAGAGCCTCTTTCTGAAATGGCAAACGTCCGGCTCCTTCTCCCACAAGGAAGGGGACAGCCCTGAAAGTTGTTGCTGCTCTTCACCTTCCCTTGGCAGCCTATTCACAGGCACAACAGCCCTGGGGATCTGTGCTTTCCCAGAGATGCAACATCTCAAGGCGCCTGTTCTCGGCAGAGCCTTTGTTCCGAAAAGGCAACGTCCGGCTCTTTCTCCCACAAGGAAGGGGCCAGCCCTGAAAGCTGTTGCTGCTCTTCACCTTCCCTTGGCAGCCTATTCACAGGAACAACAGCCCTGGGGATCTGTGCTTTCCCAGAGATGCAACATCTCAAGGCGCCTGTTCTCAGCAGAGCCTGTTTCTGAAATGGCAAACGTCCGGCTCCTTCTCCCACAAGGAAGGGGCCAGCCCTGAAAGTTGTTGCTGCTGCTCTTCACCTTCCCTTGGCAGCCTATTCACAGGCACAACAGCCCTGGGGATCTGTGCTTTCCCAGAGATGCAACATCTCATCGTACCCATTCTCGGCAGAGCCTTTTTTCCGAAAAGGCAAACGTCCGGATCCTTCCCCGACAACGAAGGTGCCAGGCCTGACAGCTGTTGCTGCTCTTCACCTTCCCTTGGCAGCCTATTCACAGGCACAACAGCCCTGGGGATCTGTGCTTTCCCACAGACGGAACATCTCAAGGCGCCTGTTCTCGGCAGAGCCTCTTTCTGAAATGGCAAACGTCCGGCTCCTTCTCCCACAAGGAAGGTGCCAGGCCTGACAGCTGTTGCTGCTCTTCACCTTCCCTTGGCAGCCTATTCACAGGCACAACAGCCCTGGGGATCTGTGCTTTCCCAGAGACGCAACATCTCATCGTACCCATTCTCGGCAGAGCCTTTTTTCCGAAAAGGCAAACGTCCGGCTCCTTCCCCGACAAGGAAGGTGCCAGCCCTGAAAGGTGTTGCTGCTCTTCACCTTCCCTTGGCAGCCTATTCACAGGCACAACAGCCCTGGGGAGCTGTGCTTTCCCAGAGATGCAACATCTCAAGGCGCCTGTTCTCGGCAGAGCCTCTTTCTGAAATAGCAAACGTCCGGCTCCTTCTCCCACAAGGAAGGGGACAGCCCTGAAAGTTGTTGCTGCTCTTCACCTTCCCTTCGCAGCCTATTCACAGGCACAACAGCCCTGGGGATCTGTGCTTTCCCACAGATGCAACATCTCAAGGCGCCTGTTCTCGGCAGAGCCTCTTTCTGAAATGGCAAACGTCCGGCTCCTTCTCCCGGAAGGAAGGGGCCAGCCCTGACAGCTGTTGCTGCTCTTCACCTTCCCTTGGCAGCCTATTCACAGGCACAACAGCCCTGGGGATCTGTGCTTTCCCAGAGACACAACATCTCATCGTACCCATTCTCGGCAGAGCCTTTTTTCCGAAAAGGCAAACGTCCGGCTCCTTCCCCGACAAGGAAGGTGCCAGGCCTGACAGCTGTTGCTGCTCTTCACCTTCCCTTGGCCGCCTATTCACAGGCACAACAGCCCTGGGGATCTGTGCTTTCCCAGAGATGCAACGTCTCAAGGCGCCTGTTCTCGGCAGAGGCTTTGTTCCGAAAAGGCAACGTCCGGCTCCTTCTCCCACAAGGAAGGTGCCAGCCCTGACAGCTGTTGCTGCTCTTCACCTTCCCTTGGCAGCCTATTCACAGGCACAACAGCCCTGGGGATCTGTGCTTTCCCGCAGACGGAGCATCTCAAGGCGCCTGTTCTCGGCAGAGCCTCTTTCTGAAATGGCAAACGTCCGGCTCCTTCTCCCGCAACGAGGGTGCCAGCCCTGAAAGCTGTTGCTGCTCTTCACCTTCCCTTGGCAGCCTATTCACAGGAACAACAGCCCTGGGGATCTGTGCTTTCCCACAGACGGAGCATCTCAAGGCGCCTGTTCTCGGCAGAGCCTCTTTCTGAAATGGCAAACGTCCGGCTCCTTCTCCCACAAGGAAGGGGACAGCCCTGACAGCTGTTGCTGCTCTTCACCTTCCCTTGGCCGCCTATTCACAGGAACAACAGCCCTGGGGATCTGTGCTTTCCCAGAGATGCAATGTCTCAAGGCGCCTGTTCTCGGCAGAGGCTTTGTTCCGAAAAGGCAACGTCCGGCTCCTTCTCCCACAAGGAAGGGGCCAGCCCTGAAAGCTGTTGCTGCTCTTCACCTTCCCTTCGCAGTCTATTCACAGGCACAACAGCCCTGGGGATCTGTGCTTTCCCACAGACGGAACATCTCAAGGCGCCTGTTCTCGGCAGAGCCTCTTTCTGAAATGGCAAACGTCCGGCTCCTTCTCCCACAAGGAAGGGGACAGCCCTGAAAGTTGTTGCTGCTCTTCACCTTCCCTTGGCAGCCTATTCACAGGCACAACAGCCCTGGGGATCTGTGCTTTCCCAGAGATGCAACATCTCAAGGCGCCTGTTCTCGGCAGAGCCTTTTTTCCAAAAAGGCAAACGTCCGGCTCCTTCCCCGAAAAGGAAGGTGCCAGCCCTGACAGCTGTTGCGGCTCTTCACCTTCCCTTGGCAGCCTATTCACAGGCACAACAGCCCTGGGAATTTGTGCTTTCCCAGAGACACAACATCTCATCGTACCCATTCTCGGCAGAGTTTTTTTCCGAAAAGGCAAACGTCCGGCTCCTTCCCCGACAAGGAAGGTGCCAGGCCTGACAGCTGTTGCTGCTCTTCACCTTCCCTTGGCAGCCTATTCACAGGCACAACAGCCCTGGGGATCTGTGCTTTCCCACAGATGCAACATCTCAAGGCGCCTGTTCTCGGCAGAGCCTCTTTCTGAAATGGCAAACGTCCGGCTCCTTCTCCCACAAGGAAGGTCCCAGGCCTGACAGCTGTTGCTGCTCTTCACCTTCCCTTGGCAGCCTATTCACAGGCACAACAGCCCTGGGGATCTGTGCTTTCCCAGAGACGCAACATCTCATCGTACCCATTCTCGGCAGAGCCTTTTTTCCAAAAAGGCAAACGTCTGGCTCCTTCTCCCACAAGGAAGGTGCCAGGCCTGAAAGCTGTTGCTGCTCTTCACCTTCCCTTGGCAGCCTATTCACAGGCACAACAGCCCTGGGGATCTGTGCTTTCCCACAGGCGGAACATCTCAAGGCGCCTGTTCTCGGCAGAGCCTCTTTCTGAAATGGCAAACGTCCGGCTCCTTCTCCCACAAGGAAGGTGCCAGGCCTGACAGCTGTTGCTGCTCTTCACCTTCCCTTGGCAGCCTATTCACAGGCACAACAGCCCTGGGGATCTGTGCTTTCCCAGAGATGCAACATCTCATCGTACCCATTCTCGGCAGAGCCTTTTTTCCAAAAAGGCAAACGTCCGGCTCCTTCCCCGACAAGGAAGGTGCCAGCCCTGAAAGGTGTTGCTGCTCTTCACCTTCCCTTCGCAGCCTATTCACAGGCACAACAGCCCTGGGGATCTGTGCTTTCCCAGAGATGCAACATCTCAAGACGCCTGTTCTCGGCAGAGCCTCTTTCTGAAATGGCAAACATCCGGCTCCTTCTCCCACAAGGAAGGTGCCAGCCCTGACAGCTGTTGCTGCTCTTCACCTTCCCTTGGCAGCCTATTCACAGGCACAACAGCCCTGGGGATCTATGCTTTCCCAGAGACGCAACATCTCATCGTACCCATTCTTGGCAGAGCCTTTTTTCCAAAAAGGCAAACGTCCGGCTCCTTCTCCCGCAAGGAAGGTGCCAGCCCTGACAGCTGTTGCTGCTCTTCACCTTCCCTTGGCAGCCTATTCACAGGCACAACAGCCCTGGGAATCTGTGCTTTCCCAGAGACACAACATCTCATCGTACCCATTCTCAGCAGAGTTTTTTTCCGAAAAGGCAAAAGTCCGGCTCCTTCCCCGACAAGGAAGGGGACAGCCCTGAAAGCTGTTGCTGCTCTTCACCTTCCCTTGGCAGCCTATTCACAGGCACAACAGCCCTGGGCATCTGTGCTTTCCCAGAGAGGAAACATCTCAAGGCTCTCCTTCTCAGCAGAGCCTCTTTCGAAATCAGCAAATATCTGGCTAATTCTCCCACAAGGAAGGTGCCAGCCCTGAAAGCTGTTGCTGCTCTTCACCTTCCCTTGGCAGCCTATTCACAGGCACAACAGCTATGGGGATCTCTGCTTTCCCAGAGAGGGAACATCTCAAGGTGCCCGTTCTCGGCACAGCTTCTTTACGAAATGGCAAACGTCTGGCTCCTTCTCCCACAAGGAAGGTGCCAGCCCTGAAAGCTGTTGCTGCTCTTCACCTTTGCTTGGCAGCCTATTCACAGGCACAACAGCCCTGGGAACTCTGCTTTGCCAGATACGGAACATCTCAAGGCTCTCCTTCTCAGCAGAGACTCTTTCGAAATCGGCAAACGTCTGGCTCCTTCTCCCACGAGGAAGGTGCCAGCCCTGAAAGCTGTTGCTGCTCTTCACCTTCCCTTGGCAGCCTATTTACAAGCACAACACCTATGGGGATCTGTGCTTTCTCACAGACGGAACATCTCAAGGAACCCCTTCTCGGCAGAGCCTCATTCTGAAACAGCAAATGTCCGGCACCTTCTCCCACAAGGAAGGTGCCAGCCCTGAAAGCTGTTGCTGCTCTTCACCTTTGCTTGGCAGCCTATTCACAGGCACAACAGCCCTGGGAACTCTGCTTTGCCAGATACGGAACATCTCAAGGCTCTCCTTCTCAGCAGAGACTCTTTCGAAATCGGCAAACGTCTGGCTCCTTCTCCCACGAGGAAGGTGCCAGCCCTGAAAGCTGTTGCTGCTCTTCACCTTCCCTTGGCAGCCTATTTACAAGCACAACACCTATGGGGATCTGTGCTTTCTCACAGACGGAACATCTCAAGGAACCCCTTCTCGGCAGAGCCTCATTCTGAAACAGCAAATGTCCGGCACCTTCTCCCACAAGGAAGGTGCCAGCCCTGAAAGCTGTTGCTGCTCTTCACCTTTGCTTGGCAGCCTATTCACAGGCACAACAGCCCTGGGAACTCTGCTTTGCCAGATACGGAACATCTCAAGGCTCTCCTTCTCAGCAGAGACTCTTTCGAAATCGGCAAACGTCTGGCTCCTTCTCCCACGAGGAAGGTGCCAGCCCTGAAAGCTGTTGCTGCTCTTCACCTTCCCTTGGCAGCCTATTCACAGGCACAACAGCCCTGGGGATCTGTGCTTTCCCAGAGAGGCAACATCTCATCGTACCCATTCTCGACAGAGATTTTTTCCAAAAAGGCAAACATCCGGCTCCTTCCCCGACAAGGAAGGTGCCAGCCCTGAAAGCTGTTGCTGCTCTTCACCTTCCCTTGGCAGCCTATTCACAGGCACAACAGCCCTGGGGATCTGTGCTTTCCCAGAGATGCAACATCTCAAGGCGCCTGTTCTCGGCATAGCCTCTTTCTGAAATGGCAAACATCCGGCTCCTTCCCCGACAAGGAAGGTGCCAGCCCTGACAGCTGTTGCTGCTCTTCACCTTCCCTTGGCAGCCTATTCACAGGCACAACAGCCCTGGGGATCTGTGCTTTCCCAGAGATGCAACATCTCAAGGCGCCTGTTCTCGGCAGAGCCTCTTTCTGAAATGGCAAACGTCCGGCTCCTTCTCCCACAAGGAAGGTCCCAGGCCTGACAGCTGTTGCTGCTCTTCACCTTCCCTTGGCAGCCTATTCACAGGCACAACAGCCCTGGGGATCTGTGCTTTCCCAGAGACGCAACATCTCATCGTACCCATTCTCGGCAGAGCCTTTTTTCCAAAAAGGCAAACGTCTGGCTCCTTCTCCCACAAGGAAGGTGCCAGGCCTGAAAGCTGTTGCTGCTCTTCACCTTCCCTTGGCAGCCTATTCACAGGCACAACAGCCCTGGGGATCTGTGCTTTCCCACAGGCGGAACATCTCAAGGCGCCTGTTCTCGGCAGAGCCTCTTTCTGAAATGGCAAACGTCCGGCTCCTTCTCCCACAAGGAAGGTGCCAGGCCTGACAGCTGTTGCTGCTCTTCACCTTCCCTTGGCAGCCTATTCACAGGCACAACAGCCCTGGGGATCTGTGCTTTCCCAGAGACGCAACATCTCATCGTACCCATTCTCGGCAGAGCCTTTTTTCCAAAAAGGCAAACGTCCGGCTCCTTCCCCGACAAGGAAGGTGCCAGCCCTGAAAGGTGTTGCTGCTCTTCACCTTCCCTTCGCAGCCTATTCACAGGCACAACAGCCCTGGGGATCTGTGCTTTCCCAGAGATGCAACATCTCAAGACGCCTGTTCTCGGCAGAGCCTCTTTCTGAAATGGCAAACATCCGGCTCCTTCTCCCACAAGGAAGGTGCCAGCCCTGACAGCTGTTGCTGCTCTTCACCTTCCCTTGGCAGCCTATTCACAGGCACAACAGCCCTGGGGATCTATGCTTTCCCAGAGACGCAACATCTCATCGTACCCATTCTTGGCAGAGCCTTTTTTCCAAAAAGGCAAACGTCCGGCTCCTTCTCCCGCAAGGAAGGTGCCAGCCCTGACAGCTGTTGCTGCTCTTCACCTTCCCTTGGCAGCCTATTCACAGGCACAACAGCCCTGGGAATCTGTGCTTTCCCAGAGACACAACATCTCATCGTACCCATTCTCAGCAGAGTTTTTTTCCGAAAAGGCAAAAGTCCGGCTCCTTCCCCGACAAGGAAGGGGACAGCCCTGAAAGCTGTTGCTGCTCTTCACCTTCCCTTGGCAGCCTATTCACAGGCACAACAGCCCTGGGCATCTGTGCTTTCCCAGAGAGGAAACATCTCAAGGCTCTCCTTCTCAGCAGAGCCTCTTTCGAAATCAGCAAATATCTGGCTAATTCTCCCACAAGGAAGGTGCCAGCCCTGAAAGCTGTTGCTGCTCTTCACCTTCCCTTGGCAGCCTATTCACAGGCACAACAGCTATGGGGATCTCTGCTTTCCCAGAGAGGGAACATCTCAAGGTGCCCGTTCTCGGCACAGCTTCTTTACGAAATGGCAAACGTCTGGCTCCTTCTCCCACAAGGAAGGTGCCAGCCCTGAAAGCTGTTGCTGCTCTTCACCTTTGCTTGGCAGCCTATTCACAGGCACAACAGCCCTGGGAACTCTGCTTTGCCAGATACGGAACATCTCAAGGCTCTCCTTCTCAGCAGAGACTCTTTCGAAATCGGCAAACGTCTGGCTCCTTCTCCCACGAGGAAGGTGCCAGCCCTGAAAGCTGTTGCTGCTCTTCACCTTCCCTTGGCAGCCTATTTACAAGCACAACACCTATGGGGATCTGTGCTTTCTCACAGACGGAACATCTCAAGGAACCCCTTCTCGGCAGAGCCTCATTCTGAAACAGCAAATGTCCGGCACCTTCTCCCACAAGGAAGGTGCCAGCCCTGAAAGCTGTTGCTGCTCTTCACCTTTGCTTGGCAGCCTATTCACAGGCACAACAGCCCTGGGAACTCTGCTTTGCCAGATACGGAACATCTCAAGGCTCTCCTTCTCAGCAGAGACTCTTTCGAAATCGGCAAACGTCTGGCTCCTTCTCCCACGAGGAAGGTGCCAGCCCTGAAAGCTGTTGCTGCTCTTCACCTTCCCTTGGCAGCCTATTCACAGGCACAACAGCCCTGGGGATCTGTGCTTTCCCAGAGAGGCAACATCTCATCGTACCCATTCTCGACAGAGATTTTTTCCAAAAAGGCAAACATCCGGCTCCTTCCCCGACAAGGAAGGTGCCAGCCCTGAAAGCTGTTGCTGCTCTTCACCTTCCCTTGGCAGCCTATTTACAAGCACAACACCTATGGGGATCTGTGCTTTCTCACAGACGGAACATCTCAAGGAACCCCTTCTCGGCAGAGCCTCATTCTGAAACAGCAAATGTCCGGCACCTTCTCCCACAAGGAAGGTGCCAGCCCTGAAAGCTGTTGCTGCTCTTCACCTTTGCTTGGCAGCCTATTCACAGGCACAACAGCCCTGGGAACTCTGCTTTGCCAGATACGGAACATCTCAAGGCTCTCCTTCTCAGCAGAGACTCTTTCGAAATCGGCAAACGTCTGGCTCCTTCTCCCACGAGGAAGGTGCCAGCCCTGAAAGCTGTTGCTGCTCTTCACCTTCCCTTGGCAGCCTATTCACAGGCACAACAGCCCTGGGGATCTGTGCTTTCCCAGAGAGGCAACATCTCATCGTACCCATTCTCGACAGAGATTTTTTCCAAAAAGGCAAACATCCGGCTCCTTCCCCGACAAGGAAGGTGCCAGCCCTGAAAGCTGTTGCTGCTCTTCACCTTCCCTTGGCAGCCTATTCACAGGCACAACAGCCCTGGGGATCTGTGCTTTCCCAGAGATGCAACATCTCAAGGCGCCTGTTCTCGGCATAGCCTCTTTCTGAAATGGCAAACATCCGGCTCCTTCCCCGACAAGGAAGGTGCCAGCCCTGACAGCTGTTGCTGCTCTTCACCTTCCCTTGGCAGCCTATTCACAGGCACAACAGCCCTGGGGATCTGTGCTTTCCCAGAGATGCAACATCTCAAGGCGCCTGTTCTCGGCAGAGCCTCTTTCTGAAATGGCAAACATCCGGCTCCTTCTCCCACAAGGAAGGGGACAGCCCTGAAAGTTGTTGCTGCTCTTCACCTTCCCTTCGCAGCCTATTCACAGGCACAACAGCCCTGGGGATCTGTGCTTTCCCAGAGATGCAACATCTCAAGGCGCCTGTTCTCGGCAGAGCCTCTTTCTGAAATGGCAAACGTCCGGCTCCTTCTCCCGGAAGGAAGGGGCCAGCCCTGACAGCTGTTGCTGCTCTTCACCTTCCCTTGGCAGCCTATTCACAGGCACAACAGCCCTGGGGATCTGTGCTTTCCCAGAGACACAACATCTCATCGTACCCATTCTCGGCAGAGCCTTTTTTCCGAAAAGGCAAACGTCCGGCTCCTTCCCCGACAAGGAAGGTGCCAGCCCTGACAGCTGTTGCTGCTCTTCACCTTCCCTTGGCAGCCTATTCACAGGCACAACAGCCCTGGGGATCTGTGCTTTCCCAGAGACGCAACATCTCATCGTACCCATTCTCGGCAGAGCCTTTTTTCCAAAAAGGCAAACGTCCGGCTCCTTCTCCCGCAACGAGGGTGCCAGCCCTGAAAGCTGTTGCTGCTCTTCACCTTCCCTTGGCAGCCTATTCACAGGCACAACAGCCCTGGGAATCTGTTCTTTCCCAGAGACACAACATCTCATCTTACCCATTCTCGGCAGAGTTTTTTTCCGAAAAGGCAAACGTCCGGCTCCTTCCCCGACAAGGAAGGTGCCAGCCCTGACAGCTGTTGCTGCTCTTCACCTTCCCTTCGCAGCCTATTCACAGGCACAACAGCCCTGGGGATCTGTGCTTTCCTAGAGATGCAACATCTCAAGACGCCTGTTCTCGGCAGAGCCTCTTTCTGAAATGGCAAACATCCGGCTCCTTCTCCCACAAGGAAGGTGCCAGCCCTGACAGCTGTTGCTGCTCTTCACCTTCCCTTGGCAGCCTATTCACAGGCACAACAGCCCTGGGGATCTGTGCTTTCCCAGAGACGCAACATCTCATCGTACCCATTCTCGGCAGAGCCTTTTTTCCAAAAAGGCAAAAGTCCGGCTCCTTCCCCGACAAGGAAGGGGACAGCCCTGAAAGCTGTTGCTGCTCTTCACCTTCCCTTGGCAGCCTATTCACAGGCACAACAGCCCTGGGCATCTGTGCTTTCCCAGAGAGGAAACATCTCAAGGCTCTCCTTCTCAGCAGAGCCTCTTTCGAAATCAGCAAATATCTGGCTAATTCTCCCACAAGGAAGGTGCCAGCCCTGAAAGCTGTTGCTGCTCTTCACCTTCCCTTGGCAGCCTATTCACAGGCACAACAGCTATGGGGATCTCTGCTTTCCCAGAGAGGGAACATCTCAAGGTGCCCGTTCTCGGCACAGCTTCTTTATGAAATGGCAAACGTCTGGCTCCTTCTCCCACAAGGAAGGTGCCAGCCCTGAAAGCTGTTGCTGCTCTTCACCTTTGCTTGGCAGCCTATTCACAGGCACAACAGCCCTGGGAACTCTGCTTTGCCAGATACGGAACATCTCAAGGCTCTCCTTCTCAGCAGAGACTCTTTCGAAATCGGCAAACGTCTGGCTCCTTCTCCCACGAGGAAGGTGCCAGCCCTGAAAGCTGTTGCTGCTCTTCACCTTCCCTTGGCAGCCTATTTACAAGCACAACACCTATGGGGATCTGTGCTTTCTCACAGACGGAACATCTCAAGGAACCCCTTCTCGGCAGAGCCTCATTCTGAAACAGCAAATGTCCGGCACCTTCTCCCACAAGGAAGGTGCCAGCCCTGAAAGCTGTTGCTGCTCTTCACCTTTGCTTGGCAGCCTATTCACAGGCACAACAGCCCTGGGAACTCTGCTTTGCCAGATACGGAACATCTCAAGGCTCTCCTTCTCAGCAGAGACTCTTTCGAAATCGGCAAACGTCTGGCTCCTTCTCCCACGAGGAAGGTGCCAGCCCTGAAAGCTGTTGCTGCTCTTCACCTTCCCTTGGCAGCCTATTCACAGGCACAACAGCCCTGGGGATCTGTGCTTTCCCAGAGACGCAACATCTCATCGTACCCATTCTCGACAGAGATTTTTTCCAAAAAGGCAAACATCCGGCTCCTTCCCCGACAAGGAAGGTGCCAGCCCTGAAAGCTGTTGCTGCTCTTCACCTTCCCTTGGCAGCCTATTCACAGGCACAACAGCCCTGGGGATCTGTGCTTTCCCAGAGATGCAACATCTCAAGGCGCCTGTTCTCGGCATAGCCTCTTTCTAAAATGGCAAACATCCGGCTCCTTCCCCGACAAGGAAGGTGCCAGCCCTGACAGCTGTTGCTGCTCTTCACCTTCCCTTGGCAGCCTATTCACAGGCACAACAGCCCTGGGGATCTGTGCTTTCCCAGAGATGCAACATCTCAAGGCGCCTGTTCTCGGCAGAGCCTCTTTCTGAAATGGCAAACATCCGGCTCCTTCTCCCACAAGGAAGGGGACAGCCCTGAAAGTTGTTGCTGCTCTTCACCTTCCCTTCGCAGCCTATTCACAGGCACAACAGCCCTGGGGATCTGTGCTTTCCCAGAGATGCAACATCTCAAGGCGCCTGTTCTCGGCAGAGCCTCTTTCTGAAATGGCAAACGTCCGGCTCCTTCTCCCGGAAGGAAGGGGCCAGCCCTGACAGCTGTTGCTGCTCTTCACCTTCCCTTGGCAGCCTATTCACAGGCACAACAGCCCTGGGGATCTGTGCTTTCCCAGAGACACAACATCTCATCGTACCCATTCTCGGCAGAGCCTTTTTTCCGAAAAGGCAAACGTCCGGCTCCTTCCCCGACAAGGAAGGTGCCAGCCCTGACAGCTGTTGCTGCTCTTCACCTTCCCTTGGCAGCCTATTCACAGGCACAACAGCCCTGGGGATCTGTGCTTTCCCAGAGACGCAACATCTCATCGTACCCATTCTCGGCAGAGCCTTTTTTCCAAAAAGGCAAACGTCCGGCTCCTTCTCCCGCAACGAGGGTGCCAGCCCTGAAAGCTGTTGCTGCTCTTCACCTTCCCTTGGCAGCCTATTCACAGGCACAACAGCCCTGGGAATCTGTTCTTTCCCAGAGACACAACATCTCATCTTACCCATTCTCGGCAGAGTTTTTTTCCGAAAAGGCAAACGTCCGGCTCCTTCCCCGACAAGGAAGGTGCCAGCCCTGACAGCTGTTGCTGCTCTTCACCTTCCCTTGGCCGCCTATTCACAGGCACAACAGCCCTGGGGATCTGTGCTTTCCTAGAGATGCAACATCTCAAGGCGCCTGTTCTCGGCAGATACTCTTTCTGAAATGGCAAACGTCCGGCTCCTTCTCCCACAAGGAAGGGGACAGCCCTGAAAGTTGTTGCTGCTCTTCACCTTCCCTTGGCAGCCTATTCACAGGCACAACAGCCCTGGGGATCTGTGCTTTCCCACAGATGCAACATCTCAAGGCGCCTGTTCTCGGCAGAGCCTTTGTTCCGAAAAGGCAACGTCCGGCTCTTTCTCCCACAAGGAAGGGGCCAGCCCTGAAAGCTGTTGCTGCTCTTCACCTTCCCTTGGCAGCCTATTCACAGGAACAACAGCCCTGGGGATCTGTGCTTTCCCAGAGATGCAACATCTCAAGGCGCCTGTTCTCGGCAGAGCCTCTTTCTGAAATGGCAAACATCCGGCTCCTTCTCCCACAAGGAAGGGGACAGCCCTGAAAGTTGTTGCTGCTCTTCACCTTCCCTTCGCAGCCTATTCACAGGCACAACAGCCCTGGGGATCTGTGCTTTCCCAGAGATGCAACATCTCAAGGCGCCTGTTCTCGGCAGAGCCTCTTTCTGAAATGGCAAACGTCCGGCTCCTTCTCCCGGAAGGAAGGGGCCAGCCCTGACAGCTGTTGCTGCTCTTCACCTTCCCTTGGCAGCCTATTCACAGGCACAACAGCCCTGGGGATCTGTGCTTTCCCAGAGACACAACATCTCATCGTACCCATTCTCGGCAGAGCCTTTTTTCCGAAAAGGCAAACGTCCGGCTCCTTCCCCGACAAGGAAGGTGCCAGCCCTGACAGCTGTTGCTGCTCTTCACCTTCCCTTGGCAGCCTATTCACAGGCACAACAGCCCTGGGGATCTGTGCTTTCCCAGAGACGCAACATCTCATCGTACCCATTCTCGGCAGAGCCTTTTTTCCAAAAAGGCAAACGTCCGGCTCCTTCTCCCGCAACGAGGGTGCCAGCCCTGAAAGCTGTTGCTGCTCTTCACCTTCCCTTGGCAGCCTATTCACAGGCACAACAGCCCTGGGAATCTGTTCTTTCCCAGAGACACAACATCTCATCTTACCCATTCTCGGCAGAGTTTTTTTCCGAAAAGGCAAACGTCCGGCTCCTTCCCCGACAAGGAAGGTGCCAGCCCTGACAGCTGTTGCTGCTCTTCACCTTCCCTTGGCCGCCTATTCACAGGCACAACAGCCCTGGGGATCTGTGCTTTCCTAGAGATGCAACATCTCAAGGCGCCTGTTCTCGGCAGATACTCTTTCTGAAATGGCAAACGTCCGGCTCCTTCTCCCACAAGGAAGGGGACAGCCCTGAAAGTTGTTGCTGCTCTTCACCTTCCCTTGGCAGCCTATTCACAGGCACAACAGCCCTGGGGATCTGTGCTTTCCCACAGATGCAACATCTCAAGGCGCCTGTTCTCGGCAGAGCCTTTGTTCCGAAAAGGCAACGTCCGGCTCTTTCTCCCACAAGGAAGGGGCCAGCCCTGAAAGCTGTTGCTGCTCTTCACCTTCCCTTGGCAGCCTATTCACAGGAACAACAGCCCTGGGGATCTGTGCTTTCCCAGAGATGCAACATCTCAAGGCGCCTGTTCTCAGCAGAGCCTGTTTCTGAAATGGCAAACGTCCGGCTCCTTCTCCCGGAAGGAAGGGGCCAGCCCTGAAAGTTGTTGCTGCTGCTCTTCACCTTCCCTTGGCAGCCTATTCACAGGCACAACAGCCCTGGGGGTCTGTGCTTTCCCAGAGATGCAACATCTCATCGTACCCATTCTCGGCAGAGCCTTTTTTCCAAAAAGGCAAACGTCCGGATCCTTCCCTGACAAGGAAGGTGCCAGGCCTGACAGCTGTTGCTGCTCTTCACCTTCCCTTGGCAGCCTATTCACAGGCACAACAGCCCTGGGGATCTGTGCTTTCCCAGAGATGCAACATCTCAAGGCGCCTGTTCTCGGCAGAGCCTCTTTCTGAAATGGCAAACGTCCGGCTCCTTCTCCCGGAAGGAAGGGGCCAGCCCTGACAGCTGTTGCTGCTCTTCACCTTCCCTTGGCAGCCTATTCACAGGCACAACAGCCCTGGGGATCTGTGCTTTCCCAGAGACGCAACATCTCATCGTACCCATTCTCGGCAGAGCCTTTTTTCCAAAAAGGCAAACGTCCGGCTCCTTCCCCGACAAGGAAGGTGCCAGCCCTGAAAGGTGTTGCTGCTCTTCACCTTCCCTTGGCAGCCTATTCACAGGCACAACAGCCCTGGGGATCTGTGCTTTCCCAGAGATGCAACATCTCAAGGCGCCTGTTCTCGGCAGAGCCTCTTTCTGAAATGGCAAACATCCGGCTCCTTCTCCCACAAGGAAGGGGACAGCCCTGAAAGTTGTTGCTGCTCTTCACCTTCCCTTCGCAGCCTATTCACAGGCACAACAGCCCTGGGGATCTGTGCTTTCCCAGAGACGCAACATCTCATCGTACCCATTCTTGGCAGAGCCTTTTTTCCAAAAAGGCAAACGTCCGGCTCCTTCTCCCGCAAGGAAGGTGCCAGCCCTGACAGCTGTTGCTGCTCTTCACCTTCCCTTGGCAGCCTATTCACAGGCACAACAGCCCTGGGAATCTGTGCTTTCCCAGAGACACAACATCTCATCGTACCCATTCTCAGCAGAGTTTTTTTCCGAAAAGGCAAAAGTCCGGCTCCTTCCCCGACAAGGAAGGGGACAGCCCTGAAAGCTGTTGCTGCTCTTCACCTTCCCTTGGCAGCCTATTCACAGGCACAACAGCCCTGGGCATCTGTGCTTTCCCAGAGAGGAAACATCTCAAGGCTCTCCTTCTCAGCAGAGCCTCTTTCGAAATCAGCAAATATCTGGCTAATTCTCCCACAAGGAAGGTGCCAGCCCTGAAAGCTGTTGCTGCTCTTCACCTTCCCTTGGCAGCCTATTCACAGGCACAACAGCTATGGGGATCTCTGCTTTCCCAGAGAGGGAACATCTCAAGGTGCCCGTTCTCGGCACAGCTTCTTTACGAAATGGCAAACGTCTGGCTCCTTCTCCCACAAGGAAGGTGCCAGCCCTGAAAGCTGTTGCTGCTCTTCACCTTTGCTTGGCAGCCTATTCACAGGCACAACAGCCCTGGGAACTCTGCTTTGCCAGATACGGAACATCTCAAGGCTCTCCTTCTCAGCAGAGACTCTTTCGAAATCGGCAAACGTCTGGCTCCTTCTCCCACGAGGAAGGTGCAAGCCCTGAAAGCTGTTGCTGCTCTTCACCTTCCCTTGGCAGCCTATTTACAAGCACAACACCTATGGGGATCTGTGCTTTCTCACAGACGGAACATCTCAAGGAACCCCTTCTCGGCAGAGCCTCATTCTGAAACAGCAAATGTCCGGCACCTTCTCCCACAAAGAAGGTGCCAGCCCTGAAAGCTGTTGCTGCTCTTCACCTTTGCTTGGCAGCCTATTCACAGGCACAACAGCCCTGGGAACTCTGCTTTGCCAGATACGGAACATCTCAAGGCTCTCCTTCTCAGCAGAGACTCTTTCGAAATCGGCAAACGTCTGGCTCCTTCTCCCACGAGGAAGGTGCCAGCCCTGAAAGCTGTTGCTGCTCTTCACCTTCCCTTGGCAGCCTATTCACAGGCACAACAGCCCTGGGGATCTGTGCTTTCCCAGAGACGCAACATCTCATCGTACCCATTCTCGACAGAGATTTTTTCCAAAAAGGCAAACATCCGGCTCCTTCCCCGACAAGGAAGGTGCCAGCCCTGAAAGCTGTTGCTGCTCTTCACCTTCCCTTGGCAGCCTATTCACAGGCACAACAGCCCTGGGGATCTGTGCTTTCCCAGAGATGCAACATCTCAAGGCGCCTGTTCTCGGCATAGCCTCTTTCTGAAATGGCAAACATCCGGCTCCTTCCCCGACAAGGAAGGTGCCAGCCCTGACAGCTGTTGCTGCTCTTCACCTTCCCTTGGCAGCCTATTCACAGGCACAACAGCCCTGGGGATCTGTGCTTTCCCAGAGATGCAACATCTCAAGGCGCCTGTTCTCGGCAGAGCCTCTTTCTGAAATGGCAAACATCCGGCTCCTTCTCCCACAAGGAAGGGGACAGCCCTGAAAGTTGTTGCTGCTCTTCACCTTCCCTTCGCAGCCTATTCACAGGCACAACAGCCCTGGGGATCTGTGCTTTCCCAGAGACGCAACATCTCATCGTACCCATTCTCGGCAGAGCCTTTTTTCCAAAAAGGCAAACGTTCGGCTCCTTCTCCCGCAACGAGGGTGCCAGCCCTGAAAGCTGTTGCTGCTCTTCACCTTCCCTTGGCAGCCTATTCACAGGCACAACAGCCCTGGGAATCTGTTCTTTCCCAGAGACACAACATCTCATCTTACCCATTCTCGGCAGAGTTTTTTTCCGAAAAGGCAAACGTCCGGCTCCTTCCCCGACAAGGAAGGTGCCAGCCCTGACAGCTGTTGCTGCTCTTCACCTTCCCTTCGCAGCCTATTCACAGGCACAACAGCCCTGGGGATCTGTGCTTTCCTAGAGATGCAACATCTCAAGACGCCTGTTCTCGGCAGAGCCTCTTTCTGAAATGGCAAACATCCGGCTCCTTCTCCCACAAGGAAGGTGCCAGCCCTGACAGCTGTTGCTGCTCTTCACCTTCCCTTGGCAGCCTATTCACAGGCACAACAGCCCTGGGGATCTGTGCTTTCCCAGAGACGCAACATCTCATCGTACCCATTCTCGGCAGAGCCTTTTTTCCAAAAAGGCAAAAGTCCGGCTCCTTCCCCGACAAGGAAGGGGACAGCCCTGAAAGCTGTTGCTGCTCTTCACCTTCCCTTGGCAGCCTATTCACAGGCACAACAGCCCTGGGCATCTGTGCTTTCCCAGAGAGGAA
This sequence comes from Gypaetus barbatus, assembly GCA_028022735.1. Taxonomy (NCBI): domain Eukaryota; kingdom Metazoa; phylum Chordata; class Aves; order Accipitriformes; family Accipitridae; genus Gypaetus; species Gypaetus barbatus. The sequence goes on along the minus strand of CM051549.1, from coordinate 9,620,507 downwards.
ACATCTCAAGGCTCTCCTTCTCAGCAGAGCCTCTTTCGAAATCAGCAAATATCTGGCTAATTCTCCCACAAGGAAGGTGCCAGCCCTGAAAGCTGTTGCTGCTCTTCACCTTCCCTTGGCAGCCTATTCACAGGCACAACAGCTATGGGGATCTCTGCTTTCCCAGAGAGGGAACATCTCAAGGTGCCCGTTCTCGGCACAGCTTCTTTACGAAATGGCAAACGTCTGGCTCCTTCTCCCACAAGGAAGGTGCCAGCCCTGAAAGCTGTTGCTGCTCTTCACCTTTGCTTGGCAGCCTATTCACAGGCACAACAGCCCTGGGAACTCTGCTTTGCCAGATACGGAACATCTCAAGGCTCTCCTTCTCAGCAGAGACTCTTTCGAAATCGGCAAACGTCTGGCTCCTTCTCCCACGAGGAAGGTGCCAGCCCTGAAAGCTGTTGCTGCTCTTCACCTTCCCTTGGCAGCCTATTTACAAGCACAACACCTATGGGGATCTGTGCTTTCTCACAGACGGAACATCTCAAGGAACCCCTTCTCGGCAGAGCCTCATTCTGAAACAGCAAATGTCCGGCACCTTCTCCCACAAGGAAGGTGCCAGCCCTGAAAGCTGTTGCTGCTCTTCACCTTTGCTTGGCAGCCTATTCACAGGCACAACAGCCCTGGGAACTCTGCTTTGCCAGATACGGAACATCTCAAGGCTCTCCTTCTCAGCAGAGACTCTTTCGAAATCGGCAAACGTCTGGCTCCTTCTCCCACGAGGAAGGTGCCAGCCCTGAAAGCTGTTGCTGCTCTTCACCTTCCCTTGGCAGCCTATTCACAGGAACAACAGCCCTGGGGATCTGTGCTTTCCCAGAGACGCAACATCTCATCGTACCCATTCTCGACAGAGATTTTTTCCAAAAAGGCAAACATCCGGCTCCTTCCCCGACAAGGAAGGTGCCAGCCCTGACAGCTGTTGCTGCTCTTCACCTTCCCTTGGCAGCCTATTCACAGGCACAACAGCCCTGGGGATCTGTGCTTTCCCAGAGACGCAACATCTCATCGTACCCATTCTCGGCAGAGCCTTTTTTCCAAAAAGGCAAACGTCCGGCTCCTTCTCCCGCAACGAGGGTGCCAGCCCTGAAAGCTGTTGCTGCTCTTCACCTTCCCTTGGCAGCCTATTCACAGGCACAACAGCCCTGGGAATCTGTTCTTTCCCAGAGACACAACATCTCATCTTACCCATTCTCGGCAGAGTTTTTTTCCGAAAAGGCAAACGTCCGGCTCCTTCCCCGACAAGGAAGGTGCCAGCCCTGACAGCTGTTGCTGCTCTTCACCTTCCCTTGGCCGCCTATTCACAGGCACAACAGCCCTGGGGATCTGTGCTTTCCTAGAGATGCAACATCTCAAGGCGCCTGTTCTCGGCAGATACTCTTTCTGAAATGGCAAACGTCCGGCTCCTTCTCCCACAAGGAAGGGGACAGCCCTGAAAGTTGTTGCTGCTCTTCACCTTCCCTTGGCAGCCTATTCACAGGCACAACAGCCCTGGGGATCTGTGCTTTCCCAGAGATGCAACATCTCAAGGCGCCTGTTCTCGGCAGAGCCTTTGTTCCGAAAAGGCAACGTCCGGCTCTTTCTCCCACAAGGAAGGGGCCAGCCCTGAAAGCTGTTGCTGCTCTTCACCTTCCCTTGGCAGCCTATTCACAGGCACAACAGCCCTGGGGATCTGTGCTTTCCCAGAGATGCAACATCTCAAGGCGCCTGTTCTCAGCAGAGCCTGTTTCTGAAATGGCAAACGTCCGGCTCCTTCTCCCGGAAGGAAGGGGCCAGCCCTGAAAGTTGTTGCTGCTGCTCTTCACCTTCCCTTGGCAGCCTATTCACAGGCACAACAGCCCTGGGGGTCTGTGCTTTCCCAGAGATGCAACATCTCATCGTACCCATTCTCGGCAGAGCCTTTTTTCCAAAAAGGCAAACGTCCGGATCCTTCCCCGACAAGGAAGGTGCCAGGCCTGACAGCTGTTGCTGCTCTTCACCTTCCCTTGGCAGCCTATTCACAGGCACAACAGCCCTGGGGATCTGTGCTTTCCCACAGACGGAACATCTCAAGGCGCCTGTTCTCGGCAGAGCCTCTTTCTGAAATGGCAAACGTCCGGCTCCTTCTCCCACAAGGAAGGTGCCAGGCCTGACAGCTGTTGCTGCTCTTCACCTTCCCTTGGCAGCCTATTCACAGGCACAACAGCCCTGGGGATCTGTGCTTTCCCAGAGACGCAACATCTCATCGTACCCATTCTCGGCAGAGCCTTTTTTCCAAAAAGGCAAACGTCCGGCTCCTTCCCCGACAAGGAAGGTGCCAGCCCTGAAAGGTGTTGCTGCTCTTCACCTTCCCTTGGCAGCCTATTCACAGGCACAACAGCCCTGGGGATCTGTGCTTTCCCAGAGACGCAACATCTCATCGTACCCATTCTCGGCAGAGCCTTTTTTCCAAAAAGGCAAACGTCCGGCTCCTTCTCCCGCAACGAGGGTGCCAGCCCTGAAAGCTGTTGCTGCTCTTCACCTTCCCTTGGCAGCCTATTCACAGGCACAACAGCCCTGGGAATCTGTTCTTTCCCAGAGACACAACATCTCATCTTACCCATTCTCGGCAGAGTTTTTTTCCGAAAAGGCAAACGTCCGGCTCCTTCCCCGACAAGGAAGGTGCCAGCCCTGACAGCTGTTGCTGCTCTTCACCTTCCCTTCGCAGCCTATTCACAGGCACAACAGCCCTGGGGATCTGTGCTTTCCTAGAGATGCAACATCTCAAGACGCCTGTTCTCGGCAGAGCCTCTTTCTGAAATGGCAAACATCCGGCTCCTTCTCCCACAAGGAAGGTGCCAGCCCTGACAGCTGTTGCTGCTCTTCACCTTCCCTTGGCAGCCTATTCACAGGCACAACAGCCCTGGGGATCTGTGCTTTCCCAGAGACGCAACATCTCATCGTACCCATTCTCGGCAGAGCCTTTTTTCCAAAAAGGCAAAAGTCCGGCTCCTTCCCCGACAAGGAAGGGGACAGCCCTGAAAGCTGTTGCTGCTCTTCACCTTCCCTTGGCAGCCTATTCACAGGCACAACAGCCCTGGGCATCTGTGCTTTCCCAGAGAGGAAACATCTCAAGGCTCTCCTTCTCAGCAGAGCCTCTTTCGAAATCAGCAAATATCTGGCTAATTCTCCCACAAGGAAGGTGCCAGCCCTGAAAGCTGTTGCTGCTCTTCACCTTCCCTTGGCAGCCTATTCACAGGCACAACAGCTATGGGGATCTCTGCTTTCCCAGAGAGGGAACATCTCAAGGTGCCCGTTCTCGGCACAGCTTCTTTACGAAATGGCAAACGTCTGGCTCCTTCTCCCACAAGGAAGGTGCCAGCCCTGAAAGCTGTTGCTGCTCTTCACCTTTGCTTGGCAGCCTATTCACAGGCACAACAGCCCTGGGAACTCTGCTTTGCCAGATACGGAACATCTCAAGGCTCTCCTTCTCAGCAGAGACTCTTTCGAAATCGGCAAACGTCTGGCTCCTTCTCCCACGAGGAAGGTGCCAGCCCTGAAAGCTGTTGCTGCTCTTCACCTTCCCTTGGCAGCCTATTTACAAGCACAACACCTATGGGGATCTGTGCTTTCTCACAGACGGAACATCTCAAGGAACCCCTTCTCGGCAGAGCCTCATTCTGAAACAGCAAATGTCCGGCACCTTCTCCCACAAGGAAGGTGCCAGCCCTGAAAGCTGTTGCTGCTCTTCACCTTTGCTTGGCAGCCTATTCACAGGCACAACAGCCCTGGGAACTCTGCTTTGCCAGATACGGAACATCTCAAGGCTCTCCTTCTCAGCAGAGACTCTTTCGAAATCGGCAAACGTCTGGCTCCTTCTCCCACGAGGAAGGTGCCAGCCCTGAAAGCTGTTGCTGCTCTTCACCTTCCCTTGGCAGCCTATTCACAGGCACAACAGCCCTGGGGATCTGTGCTTTCCCAGAGACGCAACATCTCATCGTACCCATTCTCGACAGAGATTTTTTCCAAAAAGGCAAACATCCGGCTCCTTCCCCGACAAGGAAGGTGCCAGCCCTGAAAGCTGTTGCTGCTCTTCACCTTCCCTTGGCAGCCTATTCACAGGCACAACAGCCCTGGGGATCTGTGCTTTCCCAGAGATGCAACATCTCAAGGCGCCTGTTCTCGGCATAGCCTCTTTCTGAAATGGCAAACATCCGGCTCCTTCCCCGACAAGGAAGGTGCCAGCCCTGACAGCTGTTGCTGCTCTTCACCTTCCCTTGGCAGCCTATTCACAGGCACAACAGCCCTGGGGATCTGTGCTTTCCCAGAGATGCAACATCTCAAGGCGCCTGTTCTCGGCAGAGCCTCTTTCTGAAATGGCAAACATCCGGCTCCTTCCCCGACAAGGAAGGTGCCAGCGCTGAAAGGTGTTGCTGCTCTTCACCTTCCCTTCGCAGCCTATTCACAGGCACAACAGCCCTGGGGATCTGTGCTTTCCCAGAGATGCAACATCTCAAGGCGCCTGTTCTCGGCAGAGCCTCTTTCTGAAATGGCAAACGTCCGGCTCCTTCTCCCGGAAGGAAGGGGCCAGCCCTGACAGCTGTTGCTGCTCTTCACCTTCCCTTGGCAGCCTATTCACAGGCACAACAGCCCTGGGGATCTGTGCTTTCCCAGAGACACAACATCTCATCGTACCCATTCTCGGCAGAGCCTTTTTTCCGAAAAGGCAAACGTCCGGCTCCTTCCCCGACAAGGAAGGTGCCAGCCCTGACAGCTGTTGCTGCTCTTCACCTTCCCTTGGCAGCCTATTCACAGGCACAACAGCCCTGGGGATCTGTGCTTTCCCAGAGACGCAACATCTCATCGTACCCATTCTCGGCAGAGCCTTTTTTCCAAAAAGGCAAACGTCCGGCTCCTTCTCCCGCAACGAGGGTGCCAGCCCTGAAAGCTGTTGCTGCTCTTCACCTTCCCTTGGCAGCCTATTCACAGGCACAACAGCCCTGGGAATCTGTTCTTTCCCAGAGACACAACATCTCATCTTACCCATTCTCGGCAGAGTTTTTTTCCGAAAAGGCAAACGTCCGGCTCCTTCCCCGACAAGGAAGGTGCCAGCCCTGACAGCTGTTGCTGCTCTTCACCTTCCCTTGGCCGCCTATTCACAGGCACAACAGCCCTGGGGATCTGTGCTTTCCTAGAGATGCAACATCTCAAGGCGCCTGTTCTCGGCAGATACTCTTTCTGAAATGGCAAACGTCCGGCTCCTTCTCCCACAAGGAAGGGGACAGCCCTGAAAGTTGTTGCTGCTCTTCACCTTCCCTTGGCAGCCTATTCACAGGCACAACAGCCCTGGGGATCTGTGCTTTCCCAGAGATGCAACATCTCAAGGCGCCTGTTCTCGGCAGAGCCTTTGTTCCGAAAAGGCAACGTCCGGCTCTTTCTCCCACAAGGAAGGGGCCAGCCCTGAAAGCTGTTGCTGCTCTTCACCTTCCCTTGGCAGCCTATTCACAGGAACAACAGCCCTGGGGATCTGTGCTTTCCCAGAGATGCAACATCTCAAGGCGCCTGTTCTCAGCAGAGCCTGTTTCTGAAATGGCAAACGTCCGGCTCCTTCTCCCACAAGGAAGGGGACAGCCCTGAAAGTTGTTGCTGCTGCTCTTCACCTTCCCTTGGCAGCCTATTCACAGGCACAACAGCCCTGGGGGTCTGTGCTTTCCCAGAGATGCAACATCTCATCGTACCCATTCTCGGCAGAGCCTTTTTTCCAAAAAGGCAAAAGTCCGGCTCCTTCCCCGACAAGGAAGGTGCCAGGCCTGACAGCTGTTGCTGCTCTTCACCTTCCCTTGGCAGCCTATTCACAGGCACAACAGCCCTGGGGATCTGTGCTTTCCCACAGACGGAACATCTCAAGGCGCCTGTTCTCGGCAGAGCCTCTTTCTGAAATGGCAAACGTCCGGCTCCTTCTCCCACAAGGAAGGTGCCAGGCCTGACAGCTGTTGCTGCTCTTCACCTTCCCTTGGCAGCCTATTCACAGGCACAACAGCCCTGGGGATCTGTGCTTTCCCAGAGACGCAACATCTCATCGTACCCATTCTCGGCAGAGCCTTTTTTCCAAAAAGGCAAACGTCCGGCTCCTTCCCTGACAAGGAAGGTGCCAGCCCTGAAAGGTGTTGCTGCTCTTCACCTTCCCTTGGCAGCCTATTCACAGGCACAACAGCCCTGGGGATCTGTGCTTTCCCAGAGATGCAACATCTCAAGGCGCCTGTTCTCGGCAGAGCCTCTTTCTGAAATGGCAAACATCCGGCTCCTTCTCCCACAAGGAAGGGGACAGCCCTGAAAGTTGTTGCTGCTCTTCATCTTCCCTTCGCAGCCTATTCACAGGCACAACAGCCCTGGGGATCTGTGCTTTCCCAGAGACGCAACATCTCATCGTACCCATTCTCGGCAGAGCCTTTTTTCCAAAAAGGCAAACGTCCGGCTCCTTCTACCGCAACGAGGGTGCCAGCCCTGAAAGCTGTTGCTGCTCTTCACCTTCCCTTGGCAGCCTATTCACAGGCACAACAGCCCTGGGAATCTGTTCTTTCCCAGAGACACAACATCTCATCTTACCCATTCTCGGCAGAGTTTTTTTCCGAAAAGGCAAACGTCCGGCTCCTTCCCCGACAAGGAAGGTGCCAGCCCTGACAGCTGTTGCTGCTCTTCACCTTCCCTTCGCAGCCTATTCACAGGCACAACAGCCCTGGGGATCTGTGCTTTCCTAGAGATGCAACATCTCAAGACGCCTGTTCTCGGCAGAGCCTCTTTCTGAAATGGCAAACATCCGGCTCCTTCTCCCACAAGGAAGGTGCCAGCCCTGACAGCTGTTGCTGCTCTTCACCTTCCCTTGGCAGCCTATTCACAGGCACAACAGCCCTGGGGATCTGTGCTTTCCCAGAGACGCAACATCTCATCGTACCCATTCTCGGCAGAGCCTTTTTTCCAAAAAGGCAAAAGTCCGGCTCCTTCCCCGACAAGGAAGGGGACAGCCCTGAAAGCTGTTGCTGCTCTTCACCTTCCCTTGGCAGCCTATTCACAGGCACAACAGCCCTGGGCATCTGTGCTTTCCCAGAGAGGAAACATCTCAAGGCTCTCCTTCTCAGCAGAGCCTCTTTCGAAATCAGCAAATATCTGGCTAATTCTCCCACAAGGAAGGTGCCAGCCCTGAAAGCTGTTGCTGCTCTTCACCTTCCCTTGGCAGCCTATTCACAGGCACAACAGCTATGGGGATCTCTGCTTTCCCAGAGAGGGAACATCTCAAGGTGCCCGTTCTCGGCACAGCTTCTTTACGAAATGGCAAACGTCTGGCTCCTTCTCCCACAAGGAAGGTGCCAGCCCTGAAAGCTGTTGCTGCTCTTCACCTTTGCTTGGCAGCCTATTCACAGGCACAACAGCCCTGGGAACTCTGCTTTGCCAGATACGGAACATCTCAAGGCTCTCCTTCTCAGCAGAGACTCTTTCGAAATCGGCAAACGTCTGGCTCCTTCTCCCACGAGGAAGGTGCCAGCCCTGAAAGCTGTTGCTGCTCTTCACCTTCCCTTGGCAGCCTATTTACAAGCACAACACCTATGGGGATCTGTGCTTTCTCACAGACGGAACATCTCAAGGAACCCCTTCTCGGCAGAGCCTCATTCTGAAACAGCAAATGTCCGGCACCTTCTCCCACAAGGAAGGTGCCAGCCCTGAAAGCTGTTGCTGCTCTTCACCTTTGCTTGGCAGCCTATTCACAGGCACAACAGCCCTGGGAACTCTGCTTTGCCAGATACGGAACATCTCAAGGCTCTCCTTCTCAGCAGAGACTCTTTCGAAATCGGCAAACGTCTGGCTCCTTCTCCCACGAGGAAGGTGCCAGCCCTGAAAGCTGTTGCTGCTCTTCACCTTCCCTTGGCAGCCTATTCACAGGCACAACAGCCCTGGGGATCTGTGCTTTCCCAGAGACGCAACATCTCATCGTACCCATTCTCGACAGAGATTTTTTCCAAAAAGGCAAACATCCGGCTCCTTCCCCGACAAGGAAGGTGCCAGCCCTGAAAGCTGTTGCTGCTCTTCACCTTCCCTTGGCAGCCTATTCACAGGCACAACAGCCCTGGGGATCTGTGCTTTCCCAGAGATGCAACATCTCAAGGCGCCTGTTCTCGGCATAGCCTCTTTCTGAAATGGCAAACATCCGGCTCCTTCCCCGACAAGGAAGGTGCCAGCCCTGACAGCTGTTGCTGCTCTTCACCTTCCCTTGGCCGCCTATTCACAGGCACAACAGCCCTGGGGATCTGTGCTTTCCCAGAGATGCAACATCTCAAGGCGCCTGTTCTCGGCAGAGCCTCTTTCTGAAATGGCAAACATCCGGCTCCTTCTCCCACAAGGAAGGGGACAGCCCTGAAAGTTGTTGCTGCTCTTCACCTTCCCTTCGCAGCCTATTCACAGGCACAACAGCCCTGGGGATCTGTGCTTTCCCAGAGATGCAACATCTCAAGGCGCCTGTTCTCGGCAGAGCCTCTTTCTGAAATGGCAAACGTCCGGCTCCTTCTCCCACAAGGAAGGGGCCAGCCCTGACAGCTGTTGCTGCTCTTCACCTTCCCTTGGCAGCCTATTCACAGGCACAACAGCCCTGGGGATCTGTGCTTTCCCAGAGACACAACATCTCATCGTACCCATTCTCGGCAGAGCCTTTTTTCCGAAAAGGCAAACGTCCGGCTCCTTCCCCGACAAGGAAGGTGCCAGCCCTGACAGCTGTTGCTGCTCTTCACCTTCCCTTGGCAGCCTATTCACAGGCACAACAGCCCTGGGGATCTGTGCTTTCCCAGAGACGCAACATCTCATCGTACCCATTCTCGGCAGAGCCTTTTTTCCAAAAAGGCAAACGTCCGGCTCCTTCTCCCGCAACGAGGGTGCCAGCCCTGAAAGCTGTTGCTGCTCTTCACCTTCCCTTGGCAGCCTATTCACAGGCACAACAGCCCTGGGAATCTGTTCTTTCCCAGAGACACAACATCTCATCTTACCCATTCTCGGCAGAGTTTTTTTCCGAAAAGGCAAACGTCCGGCTCCTTCCCCGACAAGGAAGGTGCCAGCCCTGACAGCTGTTGCTGCTCTTCACCTTCCCTTGGCCGCCTATTCACAGGCACAACAGCCCTGGGGATCTGTGCTTTCCTAGAGATGCAACATCTCAAGGCGCCTGTTCTCGGCAGATACTCTTTCTGAAATGGCAAACGTCCGGCTCCTTCTCCCACAAGGAAGGGGACAGCCCTGAAAGTTGTTGCTGCTCTTCACCTTCCCTTGGCAGCCTATTCACAGGCACAACAGCCCTGGGGATCTGTGCTTTCCCAGAGATGCAACATCTCAAGGCGCCTGTTCTCGGCAGAGCCTTTGTTCCGAAAAGGCAACGTCCGGCTCTTTCTCCCACAAGGAAGGGGCCAGCCCTGAAAGCTGTTGCTGCTCTTCACCTTCCCTTGGCAGCCTATTCACAGGCACAACAGCCCTGGGGATCTGTGCTTTCCCAGAGATGCAACATCTCAAGGCGCCTGTTCTCAGCAGAGCCTGTTTCTGAAATGGCAAACGTCCGGCTCCTTCTCCCGGAAGGAAGGGGCCAGCCCTGAAAGTTGTTGCTGCTGCTCTTCACCTTCCCTTGGCAGCCTATTCACAGGCACAACAGCCCTGGGGGTCTGTGCTTTCCCAGAGATGCAACATCTCATCGTACCCATTCTCGGCAGAGCCTTTTTTCCAAAAAGGCAAACGTCCGGATCCTTCCCCGACAAGGAAGGTGCCAGGCCTGACAGCTGTTGCTGCTCTTCACCTTCCCTTGGCAGCCTATTCACAGGCACAACAGCCCTGGGGATCTGTGCTTTCCCACAGACGGAACATCTCAAGGCGCCTGTTCTCGGCAGAGCCTCTTTCTGAAATGGCAAACGTCCGGCTCCTTCTCCCACAAGGAAGGTGCCAGGCCTGACAGCTGTTGCTGCTCTTCACCTTCCCTTGGCAGCCTATTCACAGGCACAACAGCCCTGGGGATCTGTGCTTTCCCAGAGACGCAACATCTCATCGTACCCATTCTCGGCAGAGCCTTTTTTCCGAAAAGGCAAACGTCCGGCTCCTTCCCCGACAAGGAAGGTGCCAGCCCTGAAAGGTGTTGCTGCTCTTCACCTTCCCTTGGCAGCCTATTCACAGGCACAACAGCCCTGGGGAGCTGTGCTTTCCCACAGATGCAACATCTCAAGGCGCCTGTTCTCGGCAGAGCCTCTTTCTGAAATGGCAAACATCCGGCTCCTTCTCCCACAAGGAAGGGGACAGCCCTGAAAGTTGTTGCTGCTCTTCACCTTCCCTTCGCAGCCTATTCACAGGCACAACAGCCCTGGGGATCTGTGCTTTCCCAGAGACGCAACATCTCATCGTACCCATTCTTGGCAGAGCCTTTTTTCCAAAAAGGCAAACGTCCGGCTCCTTCTCCCGCAAGGAAGGTGCCAGCCCTGACAGCTGTTGCTGCTCTTCACCTTCCCTTGGCAGCCTATTCACAGGCACAACAGCCCTGGGAATCTGTGCTTTCCCAGAGACACAACATCTCATCGTACCCATTCTCAGCAGAGTTTTTTTCCGAAAAGGCAAAAGTCCGGCTCTTTCCCCGACAAGGAAGGGGACAGCCCTGAAAGCTGTTGCTGCTCTTCACCTTCCCTTGGCAGCCTATTCACAGGCACAACAGCCCTGGGCATCTGTGCTTTCCCAGAGAGGAAACATCTCAAGGCTCTCCTTCTCAGCAGAGCCTCTTTCGAAATCAGCAAATATCTGGCTAATTCTCCCACAAGGAAGGTGCCAGCCCTGAAAGCTGTTGCTGCTCTTCACCTTCCCTTGGCAGCCTATTCACAGGCACAACAGCTATGGGGATCTCTGCTTTCCCAGAGAGGGAACATCTCAAGGTGCCCGTTCTCGGCACAGCTTCTTTACGAAATGGCAAACGTCTGGCTCCTTCTCCCACAAGGAAGGTGCCAGCCCTGAAAGCTGTTGCTGCTCTTCACCTTTGCTTGGCAGCCTATTCACAGGCACAACAGCCCTGGGAACTCTGCTTTGCCAGATACGGAACATCTCAAGGCTCTCCTTCTCAGCAGAGACTCTTTCGAAATCGGCAAACGTCTGGCTCCTTCTCCCACGAGGAAGGTGCCAGCCCTGAAAGCTGTTGCTGCTCTTCACCTTCCCTTGGCAGCCTATTTACAAGCACAACACCTATGGGGATCTGTGCTTTCTCACAGACGGAACATCTCAAGGAACCCCTTCTCGGCAGAGCCTCATTCTGAAACAGCAAATGTCCGGCACCTTCTCCCACAAGGAAGGTGCCAGCCCTGAAAGCTGTTGCTGCTCTTCACCTTTGCTTGGCAGCCTATTCACAGGCACAACAGCCCTGGGAACTCTGCTTTGCCAGATACGGAACATCTCAAGGCTCTCCTTCTCAGCAGAGACTCTTTCGAAATCGGCAAACGTCTGGCTCCTTCTCCCACGAGGAAGGTGCCAGCCCTGAAAGCTGTTGCTGCTCTTCACCTTCCCTTGGCAGCCTATTCACAGGCACAACAGCCCTGGGGATCTGTGCTTTCCCAGAGACGCAACATCTCATCGTACCCATTCTCGACAGAGATTTTTTCCAAAAAGGCAAACATCCGGCTCCTTCCCCGACAAGGAAGGTGCCAGCCCTGAAAGCTGTTGCTGCTCTTCACCTTCCCTTGGCAGCCTATTCACAGGCACAACAGCCCTGGGGATCTGTGCTTTCCCAGAGATGCAACATCTCAAGGTGCCTGTTCTCGGCATAGTCTCTTTCTGAAATGGCAAACATCCGGCTCCTTCCCCGACAAGGAAGGTGCCAGCCCTGACAGCTGTTGCTGCTCTTCACCTTCCCTTGGCAGCCTATTCACAGGCACAACAGCCCTGGGGATCTGTGCTTTCCCAGAGATGCAACATCTCAAGGCGCCTGTTCTCGGCATAGCCTCTTTCTGAAATGGCAAACATCCGGCTCCTTCTCCCACAAGGAAGGGGACAGCCCTGAAAGTTGTTGCTGCTCTTCACCTTCCCTTCGCAGCCTATTCACAGGCACAACAGCCCTGGGGATCTGTGCTTTCCCAGAGATGCAACATCTCAAGGCGCCTGTTCTCGGCAGAGCCTCTTTCTGAAATGGCAAACGTCCGGCTCCTTCTCCCGGAAGGAAGGGGCCAGCCCTGACAGCTGTTGCTGCTCTTCACCTTCCCTTGGCAGCCTATTCACAGGCACAACAGCCCTGGGGATCTGTGCTTTCCCAGAGACGCAACATCTCATCGTACCCATTCTCGGCAGAGCCTTTTTTCCAAAAAGGCAAACGTCCGGCTCCTTCTCCCGCAACGAGGGTGCCAGCCCTGAAAGCTGTTGCTGCTCTTCACCTTCCCTTGGCAGCCTATTCACAGGCACAACAGCCCTGGGAATCTGTTCTTTCCCAGAGACACAACATCTCATCTTACCCATTCTCGGCAGAGTTTTTTTCCGAAAAGGCAAACGTCCGGCTCCTTCCCCGACAAGGAAGGTGCCAGCCCTGACAGCTGTTGCTGCTCTTCACCTTCCCTTCGCAGCCTATTCACAGGCACAACAGCCCTGGGGATCTGTGCTTTCCTAGAGATGCAACATCTCAAGACGCCTGTTCTCGGCAGAGCCTCTTTCTGAAATGGCAAACATCCGGCTCCTTCTCCCACAAGGAAGGTGCCAGCCCTGACAGCTGTTGCTGCTCTTCACCTTCCCTTGGCAGCCTATTCACAGGCACAACAGCCCTGGGGATCTGTGCTTTCCCAGAGACGCAACATCTCATCGTACCCATTCTCGGCAGAGCCTTTTTTCCAAAAAGGCAAAAGTCCGGCTCCTTCCCCGACAAGGAAGGGGACAGCCCTGAAAGCTGTTGCTGCTCTTCACCTTCCCTTGGCAGCCTATTCACAGGCACAACAGCCCTGGGCATCTGTGCTTTCCCAGAGAGGAAACATCTCAAGGCTCTCCTTCTCAGCAGAGCCTCTTTCGAAATCAGCAAATATCTGGCTAATTCTCCCACAAGGAAGGTGCCAGCCCTGAAAGCTGTTGCTGCTCTTCACCTTCCCTTGGCAGCCTATTCACAGGCACAACAGCTATGGGGATCTCTGCTTTCCCAGAGAGGGAACATCTCAAGGTGCCCGTTCTCGGCACAGCTTCTTTACGAAATGGCAAACGTCTGGCTCCTTCTCCCACAAGGAAGGTGCCAGCCCTGAAAGCTGTTGCTGCTCTTCACCTTTGCTTGGCAGCCTATTCACAGGCACAACAGCCCTGGGAACTCTGCTTTGCCAGATACGGAACATCTCAAGGCTCTCCTTCTCAGCAGAGACTCTTTCGAAATCGGCAAACGTCTGGCTCCTTCTCCCACGAGGAAGGTGCCAGCCCTGAAAGCTGTTGCTGCTCTTCACCTTCCCTTGGCAGCCTATTTACAAGCACAACACCTATGGGGATCTGTGCTTTCTCACAGACGGAACATCTCAAGGAACCCCTTCTCGGCAGAGCCTCATTCTGAAACAGCAAATGTCCGGCACCTTCTCCCACAAGGAAGGTGCCAGCCCTGAAAGCTGTTGCTGCTCTTCACCTTTGCTTGGCAGCCTATTCACAGGCACAACAGCCCTGGGAACTCTGCTTTGCCAGATACGGAACATCTCAAGGCTCTCCTTCTCAGCAGAGACTCTTTCGAAATCGGCAAACGTCTGGCTCCTTCTCCCACGAGGAAGGTGCCAGCCCTGAAAGCTGTTGCTGCTCTTCACCTTCCCTTGGCAGCCTATTCACAGGCACAACAGCCCTGGGGATCTGTGCTTTCCCAGAGACGCAACATCTCATCGTACCCATTCTCGACAGAGATTTTTTCCAAAAAGGCAAACATCCGGCTCCTTCCCCGACAAGGAAGGTGCCAGCCCTGAAAGCTGTTGCTGCTCTTCACCTTCCCTTGGCAGCCTATTCACAGGCACAACAGCCCTGGGGATCTGTGCTTTCCCAGAGATGCAACATCTCAAGGCGCCTGTTCTCGGCATAGCCTCTTTCTGAAATGGCAAACATCCGGCTCCTTCCCCGACAAGGAAGGTGCCAGCCCTGACAGCTGTTGCTGCTCTTCACCTTCCCTTGGCAGCCTATTCACAGGCACAACAGCCCTGGGGATCTGTGCTTTCCCAGAGATGCAACATCTCAAGGCGCCTGTTCTCGGCAGAGCCTCTTTCTGAAATGGCAAACATCCGGCTCCTTCTCCCACAAGGAAGGGGACAGCCCTGAAAGTTGTTGCTGCTCTTCACCTTCCCTTCGCAGCCTATTCACAGGCACAACAGCCCTGGGGATCTGTGCTTTCCCAGAGATGCAACATCTCAAGGCGCCTGTTCTCGGCAGAGCCTCTTTCTGAAATGGCAAACGTCCGGCTCCTTCTCCCGGAAGGAAGGGGCCAGCCCTGACAGCTGTTGCTGCTCTTCACCTTCCCTTGGCAGCCTATTCACAGGCACAACAGCCCTGGGGATCTGTGCTTTCCCAGAGACACAACATCTCATCGTACCCATTCTCGGCAGAGCCTTTTTTCCGAAAAGGCAAACGTCCGGCTCCTTCCCCGACAAGGAAGGTGCCAGCCCTGACAGCTGTTGCTGCTCTTCACCTTCCCTTGGCAGCCTATTCACAGGCACAACAGCCCTGGGGATCTGTGCTTTCCCAGAGACGCAACATCTCATCGTACCCATTCTCGGCAGAGCCTTTTTTCCAAAAAGGCAAACGTCCGGCTCCTTCTCCCGCAACGAGGGTGCCAGCCCTGAAAGCTGTTGCTGCTCTTCACCTTCCCTTGGCAGCCTATTCACAGGCACAACAGCCCTGGGAATCTGTTCTTTCCCAGAGACACAACATCTCATCTTACCCATTCTCGGCAGAGTTTTTTTCCGAAAAGGCAAACGTCCGGCTCCTTCCCCGACAAGGAAGGTGCCAGCCCTGACAGCTGTTGCTGCTCTTCACCTTCCCTTGGCCGCCTATTCACAGGCACAACAGCCCTGGGGATCTGTGCTTTCCTAGAGATGCAACATCTCAAGGCGCCTGTTCTCGGCAGATACTCTTTCTGAAATGGCAAACGTCCGGCTCCTTCTCCCACAAGGAAGGGGACAGCCCTGAAAGTTGTTGCTGCTCTTCACCTTCCCTTGGCAGCCTATTCACAGGCACAACAGCCCTGGGGATCTGTGCTTTCCCACAGATGCAACATCTCAAGGCGCCTGTTCTCGGCAGAGCCTTTGTTCCGAAAAGGCAACGTCCGGCTCTTTCTCCCACAAGGAAGGGGCCAGCCCTGAAAGCTGTTGCTGCTCTTCACCTTCCCTTGGCAGCCTATTCACAGGAACAACAGCCCTGGGGATCTGTGCTTTCCCAGAGATGCAACATCTCAAGGCGCCTGTTCTCAGCAGAGCCTGTTTCTGAAATGGCAAACGTCCGGCTCCTTCTCCCGGAAGGAAGGGGCCAGCCCTGAAAGTTGTTGCTGCTGCTCTTCACCTTCCCTTGGCAGCCTATTCACAGGCACAACAGCCCTGGGGGTCTGTGCTTTCCCAGAGATGCAACATCTCATCGTACCCATTCTCGGCAGAGCCTTTTTTCCAAAAAGGCAAACGTCCGGATCCTTCCCCGACAAGGAAGGTGCCAGGCCTGACAGCTGTTGCTGCTCTTCACCTTCCCTTGGCAGCCTATTCACAGGCACAACAGCCCTGGGGATCTGTGCTTTCCCACAGACGGAACATCTCAAGGCGCCTGTTCTCGGCAGAGCCTCTTTCTGAAATGGCAAACGTCCGGCTCCTTCTCCCACAAGGAAGGTGCCAGGCCTGACAGCTGTTGCTGCTCTTCACCTTCCCTTGGCAGCCTATTCACAGGCACAACAGCCCTGGGGATCTGTGCTTTCCCAGAGACGCAACATCTCATCGTACCCATTCTCGGCAGAGCCTTTTTTCCAAAAAGGCAAACGTCCGGCTCCTTCCCCGACAAGGAAGGTGCCAGCCCTGAAAGGTGTTGCTGCTCTTCACCTTCCCTTGGCAGCCTATTCACAGGCACAACAGCCCTGGGGATCTGTGCTTTCCCAGAGATGCAACATCTCAAGGCGCCTGTTCTCGGCAGAGCCTCTTTCTGAAATGGCAAACATCCGGCTCCTTCTCCCACAAGGAAGGGGACAGCCCTGAAAGTTGTTGCTGCTCTTCACCTTCCCTTGGCAGCCTATTCACAGGCACAACAGCCCTGGGGATCTGTGCTTTCCCAGAGACGCAACATCTCATCGTACCCATTCTCGGCAGAGCCTTTTTTCCAAAAAGGCAAACGTCCGGCTCCTTCTACCGCAACGAGGGTGCCAGCCCTGAAAGCTGTTGCTGCTCTTCACCTTCCCTTGGCAGCCTATTCACAGGCACAACAGCCCTGGGAATCTGTTCTTTCCCAGAGACACAACATCTCATCTTACCCATTCTCGGCAGAGTTTTTTTCCGAAAAGGCAAACGTCCGGCTCCTTCCCCGACAAGGAAGGTGCCAGCCCTGACAGCTGTTGCTGCTCTTCACCTTCCCTTCGCAGCCTATTCACAGGCACAACAGCCCTGGGGATCTGTGCTTTCCTAGAGATGCAACATCTCAAGGCGCCTGTTCTCGGCAGAGCCTCTTTCTGAAATGGCAAACATCCGGCTCCTTCTCCCACAAGGAAGGGGCCAGCCCTGACAGCTGTTGCTGCTCTTCACCTTCCCTTGGCAGCCTATTCACAGGCACAACAGCCCTGGGGATCTGTGCTTTCCCAGAGACACAACATCTCATCGTACCCATTCTCGGCAGAGCCTTTTTTCCAAAAAGGCAAAAGTCCGGCTCCTTCCCCGACAAGGAAGGGGACAGCCCTGAAAGCTGTTGCTGCTCTTCACCTTCCCTTGGCAGCCTATTCACAGGCACAACAGCCCTGGGCATCTGTGCTTTCCCAGAGAGGAAACATCTCAAGGCTCTCCTTCTCAGCAGAGCCTCTTTCGAAATCAGCAAATATCTGGCTAATTCTCCCACAAGGAAGGTGCCAGCCCTGAAAGCTGTTGCTGCTCTTCACCTTCCCTTGGCAGCCTATTCACAGGCACAACAGCTATGGGGATCTCTGCTTTCCCAGAGAGGGAACATCTCAAGGTGCCCGTTCTCGGCACAGCTTCTTTACGAAATGGCAAACGTCTGGCTCCTTCTCCCACAAGGAAGGTGCCAGCCCTGAAAGCTGTTGCTGCTCTTCACCTTTGCTTGGCAGCCTATTCACAGGCACAACAGCCCTGGGAACTCTGCTTTGCCAGATACGGAACATCTCAAGGCTCTCCTTCTCAGCAGAGACTCTTTCGAAATCGGCAAACGTCTGGCTCCTTCTCCCACGAGGAAGGTGCCAGCCCTGAAAGCTGTTGCTGCTCTTCACCTTCCCTTGGCAGCCTATTTACAAGCACAACACCTATGGGGATCTGTGCTTTCTCACAGACGGAACATCTCAAGGAACCCCTTCTCGGCAGAGCCTCATTCTGAAACAGCAAATGTCCGGCACCTTCTCCCACAAGGAAGGTGCCAGCCCTGAAAGCTGTTGCTGCTCTTCACCTTTGCTTGGCAGCCTATTCACAGGCACAACAGCCCTGGGAACTCTGCTTTGCCAGATACGGAACATCTCAAGGCTCTCCTTCTCAGCAGAGACTCTTTCGAAATCGGCAAACGTCTGGCTCCTTCTCCCACGAGGAAGGTGCCAGCCCTGAAAGCTGTTGCTGCTCTTCACCTTCCCTTGGCAGCCTATTCACAGGCACAACAGCCCTGGGGATCTGTGCTTTCCCAGAGACGCAACATCTCATCGTACCCATTCTCGACAGAGATTTTTTCCAAAAAGGCAAACATCCGGCTCCTTCCCCGACAAGGAAGGTGCCAGCCCTGAAAGCTGTTGCTGCTCTTCACCTTCCCTTGGCAGCCTATTCACAGGCACAACAGCCCTGGGGATCTGTGCTTTCCCAGAGATGCAACATCTCAAGGCGCCTGTTCTCGGCATAGCCTCTTTCTGAAATGGCAAACATCCGGCTCCTTCCCCGACAAGGAAGGTGCCAGCCCTGACAGCTGTTGCTGCTCTTCACCTTCCCTTGGCAGCCTATTCACAGGCACAACAGCCCTGGGGATCTGTGCTTTCCCAGAGATGCAACATCTCAAGGCGCCTGTTCTCGGCAGAGCCTCTTTCTGAAATGGCAAACATCCGGCTCCTTCTCCCACAAGGAAGGGGACAGCCCTGAAAGTTGTTGCTGCTCTTCACCTTCCCTTCGCAGCCTATTCACAGGCACAACAGCCCTGGGGATCTGTGCTTTCCCAGAGATGCAACATCTCAAGGCGCCTGTTCTCGGCAGAGCCTCTTTCTGAAATGGCAAACATCCGGCTCCTTCTCCCGGAAGGAAGGGGCCAGCCCTGACAGCTGTTGCTGCTCTTCACCTTCCCTTGGCAGCCTATTCACAGGCACAACAGCCCTGGGGATCTGTGCTTTCCCAGAGACACAACATCTCATCGTACCCATTCTCGGCAGAGCCTTTTTTCCGAAAAGGCAAACGTCCGGCTCCTTCCCCGACAAGGAAGGTGCCAGGCCTGACAGCTGTTGCTGCTCTTCACCTTCCCTTGGCAGCCTATTCACAGGCACAACAGCCCTGGGGATCTGTGCTTTCCCAGAGACGCAACATCTCATCGTACCCATTCTCGGCAGAGCCTTTTTTCCAAAAAGGCAAACGTCCGGCTCCTTCTCCCGCAACGAGGGTGCCAGCCCTGAAAGCTGTTGCTGCTCTTCACCTTCCCTTGGCAGCCTATTCACAGGCACAACAGCCCTGGGAATCTGTTCTTTCCCAGAGACACAACATCTCATCTTACCCATTCTCGGCAGAGTTTTTTTCCGAAAAGGCAAACGTCCGGCTCCTTCCCCGACAAGGAAGGTGCCAGCCCTGACAGCTGTTGCTGCTCTTCACCTTCCCTTGGCCGCCTATTCACAGGCACAACAGCCCTGGGGATCTGTGCTTTCCTAGAGATGCAACATCTCAAGGCGCCTGTTCTCGGCAGATACTCTTTCTGAAATGGCAAACGTCCGGCTCCTTCTCCCACAAGGAAGGGGACAGCCCTGAAAGTTGTTGCTGCTCTTCACCTTCCCTTGGCAGCCTATTCACAGGCACAACAGCCCTGGGGATCTGTGCTTTCCCAGAGATGCAACATCTCAAGGCGCCTGTTCTCGGCAGAGCCTTTGTTCCGAAAAGGCAACGTCCGGCTCTTTCTCCCACAAGGAAGGGGCCAGCCCTGAAAGCTGTTGCTGCTCTTCACCTTCCCTTGGCAGCCTATTCACAGGAACAACAGCCCTGGGGATCTGTGCTTTCCCAGAGATGCAACATCTCAAGGCGCCTGTTCTCAGCAGAGCCTGTTTCTGAAATGGCAAACGTCCGGCTCCTTCTCCCGGAAGGAAGGGGCCAGCCCTGAAAGTTGTTGCTGCTGCTCTTCACCTTCCCTTGGCAGCCTATTCACAGGCACAACAGCCCTGGGGGTCTGTGCTTTCCCAGAGATGCAACATCTCATCGTACCCATTCTCGGCAGAGCCTTTTTTCCAAAAAGGCAAACGTCCGGATCCTTCCCCGACAAGGAAGGTGCCAGGCCTGACAGCTGTTGCTGCTCTTCACCTTCCCTTGGCAGCCTATTCACAGGCACAACAGCCCTGGGGATCTGTGCTTTCCCACAGACGGAACATCTCAAGGCGCCTGTTCTCGGCAGAGCCTCTTTCTGAAATGGCAAACGTCCGGCTCCTTCTCCCACAAGGAAGGTGCCAGGCCTGACAGCTGTTGCTGCTCTTCACCTTCCCTTGGCAGCCTATTCACAGGCACAACAGCCCTGGGGATCTGTGCTTTCCCAGAGACGCAACATCTCATCGTACCCATTCTCGGCAGAGCCTTTTTTCCAAAAAGGCAAACGTCCGGCTCCTTCCCCGACAAGGAAGGTGCCAGCCCTGAAAGGTGTTGCTGCTCTTCACCTTCCCTTGGCAGCCTATTCACAGGCACAACAGCCCTGGGGATCTGTGCTTTCCCAGAGATGCAACATCTCAAGGCGCCTGTTCTCGGCAGAGCCTCTTTCTGAAATGGCAAACATCCGGCTCCTTCTCCCACAAGGAAGGGGACAGCCCTGAAAGTTGTTGCTGCTCTTCACCTTCCCTTCGCAGCCTATTCACAGGCACAACAGCCCTGGGGATCTGTGCTTTCCCAGAGACGCAACATCTCATCGTACCCATTCTCGGCAGAGCCTTTTTTCCAAAAAGGCAAACGTCCGGCTCCTTCTACCGCAACGAGGGTGCCAGCCCTGAAAGCTGTTGCTGCTCTTCACCTTCCCTTGGCAGCCTATTCACAGGCACAACAGCCCTGGGAATCTGTTCTTTCCCAGAGACACAACATCTCATCTTACCCATTCTCGGCAGAGTTTTTTTCCGAAAAGGCAAACGTCCGGCTCCTTCCCCGACAAGGAAGGTGCCAGCCCTGACAGCTGTTGCTGCTCTTCACCTTCCCTTCGCAGCCTATTCACAGGCACAACAGCCCTGGGGATCTGTGCTTTCCTAGAGATGCAACATCTCAAGACGCCTGTTCTCGGCAGAGCCTCTTTCTGAAATGGCAAACATCCGGCTCCTTCTCCCACAAGGAAGGTGCCAGCCCTGACAGCTGTTGCTGCTCTTCACCTTCCCTTGGCAGCCTATTCACAGGCACAACAGCCCTGGGGATCTGTGCTTTCCCAGAGACGCAACATCTCATCGTACCCATTCTCGGCAGAGCCTTTTTTCCAAAAAGGCAAAAGTCCGGCTCCTTCCCCGACAAGGAAGGGGACAGCCCTGAAAGCTGTTGCTGCTCTTCACCTTCCCTTGGCAGCCTATTCACAGGCACAACAGCCCTGGGCATCTGTGCTTTCCCAGAGAGGAAACATCTCAAGGCTCTCCTTCTCAGCAGAGCCTCTTTCGAAATCAGCAAATATCTGGCTAATTCTCCCACAAGGAAGGTGCCAGCCCTGAAAGCTGTTGCTGCTCTTCACCTTCCCTTGGCAGCCTATTCACAGGCACAACAGCTATGGGGATCTCTGCTTTCCCAGAGAGGGAACATCTCAAGGTGCCCGTTCTCGGCACAGCTTCTTTACGAAATGGCAAACGTCTGGCTCCTTCTCCCACAAGGAAGGTGCCAGCCCTGAAAGCTGTTGCTGCTCTTCACCTTTGCTTGGCAGCCTATTCACAGGCACAACAGCCCTGGGAACTCTGCTTTGCCAGATACGGAACATCTCAAGGCTCTCCTTCTCAGCAGAGACTCTTTCGAAATCGGCAAACGTCTGGCTCCTTCTCCCACGAGGAAGGTGCCAGCCCTGAAAGCTGTTGCTGCTCTTCACCTTCCCTTGGCAGCCTATTTACAAGCACAACACCTATGGGGATCTGTGCTTTCTCACAGACGGAACATCTCAAGGAACCCCTTCTCGGCAGAGCCTCATTCTGAAACAGCAAATGTCCGGCACCTTCTCCCACAAGGAAGGTGCCAGCCCTGAAAGCTGTTGCTGCTCTTCACCTTTGCTTGGCAGCCTATTCACAGGCACAACAGCCCTGGGAACTCTGCTTTGCCAGATACGGAACATCGCAAGGCTCTCCTTCTCAGCAGAGACTCTTTCGAAATCGGCAAACGTCTGGCTCCTTCTCCCACGAGGAAGGTGCCAGCCCTGAAAGCTGTTGCTGCTCTTCACCTTCCCTTGGCAGCCTATTCACAGGCACAACAGCCCTGGGGATCTGTGCTTTCCCAGAGACGCAACATCTCATCGTACCCATTCTCGACAGAGATTTTTTCCAAAAAGGCAAACATCCGGCTCCTTCCCCGACAAGGAAGGTGCCAGCCCTGACAGCTGTTGCTGCTCTTCACCTTCCCTTGGCAGCCTATTCACAGGCACAACAGCCCTGGGGATCTGTGCTTTCCCAGAGATGCAACATCTCAAGGCGCCTGTTCTCGGCAGAGCCTCTTTCTGAAATGGCAAACATCCGGCTCCTTCTCCCACAAGGAAGGGGACAGCCCTGAAAGTTGTTGCTGCTCTTCACCTTCCCTTCGCAGCCTATTCACAGGCACAACAGCCCTGGGGATCTGTGCTTTCCCAGAGATGCAACATCTCAAGGCGCCTGTTCTCGGCAGAGCCTCTTTCTGAAATGGCAAACGTCCGGCTCCTTCTCCCGGAAGGAAGGGGCCAGCCCTGACAGCTGTTGCTGCTCTTCACCTTCCCTTGGCAGCCTATTCACAGGCACAACAGCCCTGGGGATCTGTGCTTTCCCAGAGACACAACATCTCATCGTACCCATTCTCGGCAGAGCCTTTTTTCCGAAAAGGCAAACGTCCGGCTCCTTCCCCGACAAGGAAGGTGCCAGCCCTGACAGCTGTTGCTGCTCTTCACCTTCCCTTGGCCGCCTATTCACAGGCACAACAGCCCTGGGGATCTGTGCTTTCCCAGAGACGCAACATCTCATCGTACCCATTCTCGGCAGAGCCTTTTTTCCAAAAAGGCAAACGTCCGGCTCCTTCTCCCGCAACGAGGGTGCCAGCCCTGAAAGCTGTTGCTGCTCTTCACCTTCCCTTGGCAGCCTATTCACAGGCACAACAGCCCTGGGAATCTGTGCTTTCCCAGAGACACAACATCTCATCGTACCCATTCTCGGCAGAGTTTTTTTCCGAAAAGGCAAACGTCCGGCTCCTTCCCCGACAAGGAAGGTGCCAGCCCTGACAGCTGTTGCTGCTCTTCACCTTCCCTTGGCCGCCTATTCACAGGCACAACAGCCCTGGGGATCTGTGCTTTCCCAGAGATGCAACATCTCAAGGCGCCTGTTCTCGGCAGAGCCTTTGTTCCGAAAAGGCAAACGTCCGGCTCCTTCTCCCACAAGGAAGGGGCCAGCCCTGACAGCTGTTGCTGCTCTTCACCTTCCCTTCGCAGCCTATTCACAGGCACAACAGCCCTGGGGATCTGTGCTTTCCCAGAGACGCAACATCTCATCGTACCCATTCTCGGCAGAGCCTTTTTTCCAAAAAGGCAAACGTCCGGCTCCTTCCCCGACAAGGAAGGTGCCAGCCCTGACAGCTGTTGCTGCTCTTCACCTTCCCTTGGCCGCCTATTCACAGGCACAACAGCCCTGGGGATCTGTGCTTTCCCAGAGATGCAACATCTCAAGGCGCCTGTTCTCGGCAGAGCCTTTGTTCCGAAAAGGCAAACGTCCGGCTCCTTCTCCCACAAGGAAGGGGCCAGCCCTGACAGCTGTTGCTGCTCTTCACCTTCCCTTGGCAGCCTATTCACAGGCACAACAGCCCTGGGGATCTGTGCTTTCCCAGAGATGCAACATCTCAAGGCGCCTGTTCTCGGCAGAGCCTTTGTTCCGAAAAGGCAAACGTCCGGCTCCTTCTCCCACAAGGAAGGGGCCAGCCCTGACAGCTGTTGCTGCTCTTCACCTTCCCTTGGCAGCCTATTCACAGGCACAACAGCCCTGGGAATCTGTGCTTTCCCAGAGACACAACATCTCATCGTACCCATTCTCGGCAGAGTTTTTTTCCGAAAAGGCAAACGTCCGGCTCCTTCCCCGACAAGGAAGGTGCCAGCCCTGACAGCTGTTGCTGCTCTTCACCTTCCCTTGGCCGCCTATTCACAGGCACAACAGCCCTGGGGATCTGTGCTTTCCTAGAGATGCAACATCTCAAGGCGCCTGTTCTCGGCAGATACTCTTTCTGAAATGGCAAACGTCCGGCTCCTTCTCCCACAAGGAAGGGGACAGCCCTGAAAGTTGTTGCTGCTCTTCACCTTCCCTTGGCAGCCTATTCACAGGCACAACAGCCCTGGGGATCTGTGCTTTCCCAGAGATGCAACATCTCAAGGCGCCTGTTCTCGGCAGAGCCTTTGTTCCGAAAAGGCAACGTCCGGCTCTTTCTCCCACAAGGAAGGGGCCAGCCCTGAAAGCTGTTGCTGCTCTTCACCTTCCCTTGGCAGCCTATTCACAGGCACAACAGCCCTGGGGATCTGTGCTTTCCCAGAGATGCAACATCTCAAGGCGCCTGTTCTCAGCAGAGCCTGTTTCTGAAATGGCAAACGTCCGGCTCCTTCTCCCGGAAGGAAGGGGCCAGCCCTGAAAGTTGTTGCTGCTGCTCTTCACCTTCCCTTGGCAGCCTATTCACAGGCACAACAGCCCTGGGGGTCTGTGCTTTCCCAGAGATGCAACATCTCATCGTACCCATTCTCGGCAGAGCCTTTTTTCCAAAAAGGCAAACGTCCGGATCCTTCCCCGACAAGGAAGGTGCCAGGCCTGACAGCTGTTGCTGCTCTTCACCTTCCCTTGGCAGCCTATTCACAGGCACAACAGCCCTGGGGATCTGTGCTTTCCCACAGACGGAACATCTCAAGGCGCCTGTTCTCGGCAGAGCCTCTTTCTGAAATGGCAAACGTCCGGCTCCTTCTCCCACAAGGAAGGTGCCAGGCCTGACAGCTGTTGCTGCTCTTCACCTTCCCTTGGCAGCCTATTCACAGGCACAACAGCCCTGGGGATCTGTGCTTTCCCAGAGACGCAACATCTCATCGTACCCATTCTCGGCAGAGCCTTTTTTCCAAAAAGGCAAACGTCCGGCTCCTTCCCCGACAAGGAAGGTGCCAGCCCTGAAAGGTGTTGCTGCTCTTCACCTTCCCTTGGCAGCCTATTCACAGGCACAACAGCCCTGGGGATCTGTGCTTTCCCAGAGATGCAACATCTCAAGGCGCCTGTTCTCGGCAGAGCCTCTTTCTGAAATGGCAAACATCCGGCTCCTTCTCCCACAAGGAAGGGGCCAGCCCTGAAAGCTGTTGCTGCTCTTCACCTTCCCTTGGCAGCCTATTCACAGGCACAACAGCCCTGGGGATCTGTGCTTTCCCAGAGACACAACATCTCATCGTACCCATTCTCGGCAGAGCCTTTTTTCCGAAAAGGCAAACGTCCGGCTCCTTCCCCGACAAGGAAGGTGCCAGCCCTGACAGCTGTTGCTGCTCTTCACCTTCCCTTGGCAGCCTATTCACAGGCACAACAGCCCTGGGGATCTGTGCTTTCCCAGAGACGCAACATCTCATCGTACCCATTCTCGGCAGAGCCTTTTTTCCAAAAAGGCAAACGTCCGGCTCCTTCTCCCGCAACGAGGGTGCCAGCCCTGAAAGCTGTTGCTGCTCTTCACCTTCCCTTGGCAGCCTATTCACAGGCACAACAGCCCTGGGAATCTGTGCTTTCCCAGAGACACAACATCTCATCGTACCCATTCTCGGCAGAGTTTTTTTCCGAAAAGGCAAACGTCCGGCTCCTTCCCCGACAAGGAAGGTGCCAGCCCTGACAGCTGTTGCTGCTCTTCACCTTCCCTTGGCCGCCTATTCACAGGCACAACAGCCCTGGGGATCTGTGCTTTCCCAGAGATGCAACATCTCAAGGCGCCTGTTCTCGGCAGAGCCTTTGTTCCGAAAAGGCAAACGTCCGGCTCCTTCTCCCACAAGGAAGGGGCCAGCCCTGACAGCTGTTGCTGCTCTTCACCTTCCCTTCGCAGCCTATTCACAGGCACAACAGCCCTGGGGATCTGTGCTTTCCCAGAGACGCAACATCTCATCGTACCCATTCTCGGCAGAGCCTTTTTTCCAAAAAGGCAAAAGTCCGGCTCCTTCTCCCGCAAGGAAGGTGCCAGCCCTGAAAGCTGTTGCTGCTCTTCACCTTCCCTTCGCAGCCTATTCACAGGCACAACAGCCCTGGGAATCTGTGCTTTCCCAGAGACACAACATCTCATCGTACCCATTCTCGGCAGAGTTTTTTTCCGAAAAGGCAAAAGTCCGGCTCCTTCCCCGACAAGGAAGGGGACAGCCCTGAAAGCTGTTGCTGCTCTTCACCTTCCCTTGGCAGCCTATTCACAGGCACAACAGCCCTGGGCATCTGTGCTTTCCCAGAGAGGAAACATCTCAAGGCTCTCCTTCTCAGCAGAGCCTCTTTCGAAATCAGCAAATATCTGGCTAATTCTCCCACAAGGAAGGTGCCAGCCCTGAAAGCTGTTGCTGCTCTTCACCTTCCCTTGGCAGCCTATTCACAGGCACAACAGCTATGGGGATCTCTGCTTTCCCATAGAGGGAACATCTCAAGGTGCCCGTTCTCGGCACAGCTTCTTTACGAAATGGCAAACGTCTGGCTCCTTCTCCCACAAGGAAGGTGCCAGCCCTGAAAGCTGTTGCTGCTCTTCACCTTTGCTTGGCAGCCTATTCACAGGCACAACAGCCCTGGGAACTCTGCTTTGCCAGATACGGAACATCTCAAGGCTCTCCTTCTCAGCAGAGACTCTTTCGAAATCGGCAAACGTCTGGCTCCTTCTCCCACGAGGAAGGTGCCAGCCCTGAAAGCTGTTGCTGCTCTTCACCTTCCCTTGGCAGCCTATTCACAGGCACAACAGCCCTGGGAATCTGTGCTTTCCCAGAGACGCAACATCTCATCGTACCCATTCTCGACAGAGCTTTTTTTCCAAAAAGGCAAACGTCTGGCTCCTTCCCCGACAAGGAAGGTGCCAGCCCTGAAAGCTGTTGCTGCTCTTCACCTTCCCTTGGCAGCCTATTCACAGGCACAACAGCCCTGGGGATCTCTGCTTTCCCAGAGATGCAACATCTCAAGGCGCCTGTTCTCGGCATAGCCTCTTTCTGAAATGGCAAACATCCGGCTCCTTCCCCGACAAGGAAGGTGCCAGCCCTGACAGCTGTTGCTGCTCTTCACCTTCCCTTGGCAGCCTATTCACAGGCACAACAGCCCTGGGGATCTGTGCTTTCCCAGAGATGCAACATCTCAAGGCGCCTGTTATCGGCAGATCCTCTTTCTGAAATGGCAAACATCCGGCTCCTTCTCCCACAAGGAAGGGGACAGCCCTGAAAGTTGTTGCTGCTCTTCACCTTCCCTTGGCAGCCTATTCACAGGCACAACAGCCCTGGGGATCTGTGCTTTCCCAGAGATGCAACATCTCAAGGCGCCTGTTCTCGGCAGAGCCTCTTTCTGAAATGGCAAACGTCCGGCTCCTTCTCCCGGAAGGAAGGGGCCTGCCCTGACAGCTGTTGCTGCTCTTCACCTTCCCTTGGCAGCCTATTCACAGGCACAACAGCCCTGGGGATCTGTGCTTTCCCAGAGACACAACATCTCATCGTACCCATTCTCGGCAGAGCCTTTTTTCCGAAAAGGCAAACGTCCGGCTCCTTCCCCGACAAGGAAGGTGCCAGCCCTGACAGCTGTTGCTGCTCTTCACCTTCCCTTGGCAGCCTATTCACAGGCACAACAGCCCTGGGGATCTGTGCTTTCCCAGAGATGCAACATCTCAAGGCGCCTGTTCTCGGCAGAGCCTCTTTCTGAAATGGCAAACATCCGGCTCCTTCTCCCGCAACGAGGGTGCCAGCCCTGAAAGCTGTTGCTGCTCTTCACCTTCCCTTGGCAGCCTATTCACAGGCACAACAGCCCTGGGAATCTGTGCTTTCCCAGAGACACAACATCTCATCGTACCCATTCTCGGCAGAGCCTTTTTTCCGAAAAGGCAAACGTCCGCTCCTTCCCCGACAAGGAAGGTGCCAGCCCTGACAGCTGTTGCTGCTCTTCACCTTCCCTTGGCCGCCTATTCACAGGCACAACAGCCCTGGGGATCTGTGCTTTCCCAGAGATGCAACATCTCAAGGCGCCTGTTCTCGGCAGAGCCTCTTTCTGAAATGGCAAACGTCCGGCTCCTTCTCCCACAAGGAAGGGGACAGCCCTGAAAGTTGTTGCTGCTCTTCACCTTCCCTTGGCAGCCTATTCACAGGCACAACAGCCCTGGGGATCTGTGCTTTCCCAGAGATGCAACATCTCAAGGCGCCTGTTCTCGGCAGAGCCTTTGTTCCGAAAAGGCAACGTCCGGCTCTTTCTCCCACAACGAAGGGGCCAGCCCTGAAAGCTGTTGCTGCTCTTCACCTTCCCTTGGCAGCCTATTCACAGGCACAACAGCCCTGGGGATCTGTGCTTTCCCAGAGATGCAACATCTCAAGGCGCCTGTTCTCAGCAGAGCCTGTTTCTGAAATGGCAAACGTCCGGATCCTTCTCCCGGAAGGAAGGGGCCAGCCCTGAAAGTTGTTGCTGCTGCTCTTCACCTTCCCTTGGCAGCCTATTCACAGGCACAACAGCCCTGGGGGTCTGTGCTTTCCCAGAGATGCAACATCTCATCGTACCCATTCTCGGCAGAGCCTTTTTTCCAAAAAGGCAAACGTCCGGATCCTTCCCCGACAAGGAAGGTGCCAGGCCTGACAGCTGTTGCTGCTCTTCACCTTCCCTTGGCAGCCTATTCACAGGCACAACAGCCCTGGGGATCTGTGCTTTCCCACAGACGGAACATCTCAAGGCGCCTGTTCTCGGCAGAGCCTCTTTCTGAAATGGCAAACGTCCGGCTCCTTCTCCCACAAGGAAGGTGCCAGGCCTGACAGCTGTTGCTGCTCTTCACCTTCCCTTGGCAGCCTATTCACAGGCACAACAGCCCTGGGGATCTGTGCTTTCCCAGAGACGCAACATCTCATCGTACCCATTCTCGGCAGAGCCTTTTTTCCAAAAAGGCAAACGTCCGGCTCCTTCCCCGACAAGGAAGGTGCCAGCCCTGAAAGGTGTTGCTGCTCTTCACCTTCCCTTGGCAGCCTATTCACAGGCACAACAGCCCTGGGGATCTGTGCTTTCCCAGAGATGCAACATCTCAAGGCGCCTGTTCTCGGCAGAGCCTCTTTCTGAAATGGCAAACATCCGGCTCCTTCTCCCACAAGGAAGGGGCCAGCCCTGAAAGCTGTTGCTGCTCTTCACCTTCCCTTGGCAGCCTATTCACAGGCACAACAGCCCTGGGGATCTGTGCTTTCCCAGAGACACAACATCTCATCGTACCCATTCTCGGCAGAGCCTTTTTTCCGAAAAGGCAAACGTCCGGCTCCTTCCCCGACAAGGAAGGTGCCAGCCCTGACAGCTGTTGCTGCTCTTCACCTTCCCTTGGCAGCCTATTCACAGGCACAACAGCCCTGGGGATCTGTGCTTTCCCAGAGACGCAACATCTCATCGTACCCATTCTCGGCAGAGCCTTTTTTCCAAAAAGGCAAACATCCGGCTCCTTCTCCCGCAACGAGGGTGCCAGCCCTGAAAGCTGTTGCTGCTCTTCACCTTCCCTTGGCAGCCTATTCACAGGCACAACAGCCCTGGGAATCTGTGCTTTCCCAGAGACACAACATCTCATCGTACCCATTCTCGGCAGAGTTTTTTTCCGAAAAGGCAAACGTCCGGCTCCTTCCCCAACAAGGAAGGTGCCAGCCCTGACAGCTGTTGCTGCTCTTCACCTTCCCTTGGCCGCCTATTCACAGGCACAACAGCCCTGGGGATCTGTGCTTTCCCAGAGATGCAACATCTCAAGGCGCCTGTTCTCGGCAGAGCCTCTTTCTGAAATGGCAAACGTCCGGCTCCTTCTCCCACAAGGAAGGGGACAGCCCTGAAAGTTGTTGCTGCTCTTCACCTTCCCTTGGCAGCCTATTCACAGGCACAACAGCCCTGGGGATCTGTGCTTTCCCAGAGATGCAACATCTCAAGGCGCCTGTTCTCGGCAGAGCCTTTGTTCCGAAAAGGCAAACGTCCGGCTCCTTCTCCCACAAGGAAGGGGCCAGCCCTGACAGCTGTTGCTGCTATTCACCTTCCCTTGGCGGCCTATTCACAGGAACAACAGCCCTGGGGATCTGTGCTTTCCCAGAGACGCAACATCTCATCGTACCCATTCTCGGCAGAGCCTTTTCTCCAAAAAGGCAAAAGTCCGGCTCCTTCTCCCGGAAGGAAGGGGCCAGCCCTGAAAGCTGTTGCTGCTCTTCACCTTCCCTTGGCAGCCTATTCACAGGCACAACAGCCCTGGGAATCTGTGCTTTCCCAGAGACACAACATCTCATCGTACCCATTCTCGGCAGAGTTTTTTTCCGAAAAGGCAAAAGTCCGGCTCCTTCCCCGACAAGGAAGGGGACAGCCCTGAAAGCTGTTGCTGCTCTTCACCTTCCCTTGGCAGCCTATTCACAGGCACAACAGCCCTGGGCATCTGTGCTTTCCCAGAGAGGAAACATCTCAAGGCTCTCCTTCTCAGCAGAGCCTCTTTCGAAATCAGCAAATATCTGGCTAATTCTCCCACAAGGAAGGTGCCAGCCCTGAAAGCTGTTGCTGCTCTTCACCTTCCCTTGGCAGCCTATTCACAGGCACAACAGCTATGGGGATCTCTGCTTTCCCAGAGAGGGAACATCTCAAGGTGCCCGTTCTCGGCACAGCTTCTTTACGAAATGGCAAACGTCTGGCTCCTTCTCCCACAAGGAAGGTGCCAGCCCTGAAAGCTGTTGCTGCTCTTCACCTTTGCTTGGCAGCCTATTCACAGGCACAACAGCCCTGGGAACTCTGCTTTGCCAGATACGGAACATCTCAAGGCTCTCCTTCTCAGCAGAGACTCTTTCGAAATCGGCAAACGTCTGGCTCCTTCTCCCACGAGGAAGGTGCCAGCCCTGAAAGCTGTTGCTGCTCTTCACCTTCCCTTGGCAGCCTATTCACAGGCACAACAGCCCTGGGGATCTGTGCTTTCCCAGAGACGCAACATCTCATCGTACCCATTCTCGACAGAGCTTTTTTTCCAAAAAGGCAAACGTCCGGCTCCTTCCCCGACAAGGAAGGTGCCAGCCCTGAAAGCTGTTGCTGCTCTTCACCTTCCCTTGGCAGCCTATTCACAGGCACAACAGCCCTGGGGATCTGTGCTTTCCCAGAGATGCAACATCTCAAGGCGCCTGTTCTCGGCATAGCCTCTTTCTGAAATGGCAAACATCCGGCTCCTTCCCCGACAAGGAAGGTGCCAGCCCTGACAGCTGTTGCTGCTCTTCACCTTCCCTTGGCAGCCTATTCACAGGCACAACAGCCCTGGGGATCTGTGCTTTCCCAGAGATGCAACATCTCAAGGCGCCTGTTATCGGCAGAGCCTCTTTCTGAAATGGCAAACATCCGGCTCCTTCTCCCACAAGGAAGGGGCCTGCCCTGACAGCTGTTGCTGCTCTTCACCTTCCCTTGGCAGCCTATTCACAGGCACAACAGCCCTGGGGATCTGTGCTTTCCCAGAGACACAACATCTCATCGTACCCATTCTCGGCAGAGCCTTTTTTCCGAAAAGGCAAACGTCCGGCTCCTTCCCCGACAAGGAAGGTGCCAGCCCTGACAGCTGTTGCTGCTCTTCACCTTCCCTTGGCAGCCTATTCACAGGCACAACAGCCCTGGGGATCTGTGCTTTCCCAGAGACGCAACATCTCATCGTACCCATTCTCGGCAGAGCCTTTTTTCCGAAAAGGCAAACGTCCGGCTCCTTCTCCCGCAACGAGGGTGCCAGCCCTGAAAGCTGTTGCTGCTCTTCACCTTCCCTTGGCAGCCTATTCACAGGCACAACAGCCCTGGGAATCTGTGCTTTCCCAGAGACACAACATCTCATCGTACCCATTCTCGGCAGAGCCTTTTTTCCGAAAAGGCAAACGTCCGGCTCCTTCCCCGACAAGGAAGGTGCCAGCCCTGACAGCTGTTGCTGCTCTTCACCTTCCCTTGGCCGCCTATTCACAGGCACAACAGCCCTGGGGATCTGTGCTTTCCCAGAGATGCAACATCTCAAGGCGCCTGTTCTCGGCAGAGCCTCTTTCTGAAATGGCAAACGTCCGGCTCCTTCTCCCACAAGGAAGGGGACAGCCCTGAAAGTTGTTGCTGCTCTTCACCTTCCCTTGGCAGCCTATTCACAGGCACAACAGCCCTGGGGAGCTGTGCTTTCCCAGAGATGCAACATCTCAAGGCGCCTGTTCTCGGCAGAGCCTTTGTTCCAAAAAGGCAACGTCCGGCTCTTTCTCCCACAAGGAAGGGGCCAGCCCTGAAAGCTGTTGCTGCTCTTCACCTTCCCTTGGCAGCCTATTCACAGGAACAACAGCCCTGGGGATCTGTGCTTTCCCAGAGATGCAACATCTCAAGGCGCCTGTTCTCAGCAGAGCCTGTTTCTGAAATGGCAAACGTCCGGCTCCTTCTCCCGGAAGGAAGGGGCCAGCCCTGAAAGTTGTTGCTGCTGCTCTTCACCTTCCCTTGGCAGCCTATTCACAGGCACAACAGCCCTGGGGATCTGTGCTTTCCCAGAGATGCAACATCTCATCGTACCCATTCTCGGCAGAGCCTTTTTTCCGAAAAGGCAAACGTCCGGATCCTTCCCCGACAAGGAAGGTGCCAGGCCTGACAGCTGTTGCTGCTCTTCACCTTCCCTTGGCAGCCTATTCACAGGCACAACAGCCCTGGGGATCTGTGCTTTCCCACAGACGGAACATCTCAAGGCGCCTGTTCTCGGCAGAGCCTCTTTCTGAAATGGCAAACATCCGGCTCCTTCTCCCACAAGGAAGGTGCCAGGCCTGACAGCTGTTGCTGCTCTTCACCTTCCCTTGGCAGCCTATTCACAGGCACAACAGCCCTGGGGATCTGTGCTTTCCCAGAGACGCAACATCTCATCGTACCCATTCTCGGCAGAGCCTTTTTTCCGAAAAGGCAAACGTCCGGCTCCTTCCCCGACAAGGAAGGTGCCAGCCCTGAAAGGTGTTGCTGCTCTTCACCTTCCCTTGGCAGCCTATTCACAGGCACAACAGCCCTGGGGATCTGTGCTTTCCCAGAGATGCAACATCTCAAGGCGCCTGTTCTCGGCAGAGCCTCTTTCTGAAATGGCAAACATCCGGCTCCTTCTCCCACAAGGAAGGGGCCAGCCCTGAAAGCTGTTGCTGCTCTTCACCTTCCCTTGGCAGCCTATTCACAGGCACAACAGCCCTGGGGATCTGTGCTTTCCCAGAGACACAACATCTCATCGTACCCATTCTCGGCAGAGCCTTTTTTCCGAAAAGGCAAACGTCCGGCTCCTTCCCCGACAAGGAAGGTGCCAGCCCTGACAGCTGTTGCTGCTCTTCACCTTCCCTTGGCAGCCTATTCACAGGCACAACAGCCCTGGGGATCTGTGCTTTCCCAGAGACGCAACATCTCATCGTACCCATTCTCGGCAGAGCCTTTTTTCCAAAAAGGCAAACGTCCGGCTCCTTCTCCCGCAACGAGGGTGCCAGCCCTGAAAGCTGTTGCTGCTCTTCACCTTCCCTTGGCAGCCTATTCACAGGCACAACAGCCCTGGGAATCTGTGCTTTCCCAGAGACACAACATCTCATCGTACCCATTCTCGGCAGAGTTTTTTTCCGAAAAGGCAAACGTCCGGCTCCTTCCCCGACAAGGAAGGTGCCAGCCCTGACAGCTGTTGCTGCTCTTCACCTTCCCTTGGCCCCCTATTCACAGGCACAACAGCCCTGGGGATCTGTGCTTTCCCAGAGATGCAACATCTCAAGGCGCCTGTTCTCGGCAGAGCCTCTTTCTGAAATGGCAAACGTCCGGCTCCTTCTCCCACAAGGAAGGGGACAGCCCTGAAAGTTGTTGCTGCTCTTCACCTTCCCTTGGCAGCCTATTCACAGGCACAACAGCCCTGGGGATCTGTGCTTTCCCAGAGATGCAACATCTCAAGGCGCCTGTTCTCGGCAGAGCCTTTGTTCCGAAAAGGCAAACGTCCGGCTCCTTCTCCCACAAGGAAGGGGCCAGCCCTGACAGCTGTTGCTGCTATTCACCTTCCCTTGGCGGCCTATTCACAGGAACAACAGCCCTGGGGATCTGTGCTTTCCCAGAGACGCAACATCTCATCGTACCCATTCTCGGCAGAGCCTTTTTTCCGAAAAGGCAAAAGTCCGGCTCCTTCTCCCGCAAGGAAGGGGCCAGCCCTGAAAGCTGTTGCTGCTCTTCACCTTCCCTTGGCAGCCTATTCACAGGCACAACAGCCCTGGGAATCTGTGCTTTCCCAGAGACACAACATCTCATCGTACCCATTCTCGGCAGAGTTTTTTTCCGAAAAGGCAAAAGTCCGGCTCCTTCCCCGACAAGGAAGGGGACAGCCCTGAAAGCTGTTGCTGCTCTTCACCTTCCCTTGGCAGCCTATTCACAGGCACAACAGCCCTGGGCATCTGTGCTTTCCCAGAGAGGAAACATCTCAAGGCTCTCCTTCTCAGCAGAGCCTCTTTCGAAATCAGCAAATATCTGGCTAATTCTCCCACAAGGAAGGTGCCAGCCCTGAAAGCTGTTGCTGCTCTTCACCTTCCCTTGGCAGCCTATTCACAGGCACAACAGCTATGGGGATCTCTGCTTTCCCAGAGAGGGAACATCTCAAGGTGCCCGTTCTCGGCACAGCTTCTTTACGAAATGGCAAACGTCTGGCTCCTTCTCCCACAAGGAAGGTGCCAGCCCTGAAAGCTGTTGCTGCTCTTCACCTTTGCTTGGCAGCCTATTCACAGGCACAACAGCCCTGGGAACTCTGCTTTGCCAGATACGGAACATCTCAAGGCTCTCCTTCTCAGCAGAGACTCTTTCGAAATCGGCAAACGTCTGGCTCCTTCTCCCACGAGGAAGGTGCCAGCCCTGAAAGCTGTTGCTGCTCTTCACCTTCCCTTGGCAGCCTATTCACAGGCACAACAGCCCTGGGGATCTGTGCTTTCCCAGAGACGCAACATCTCATCGTACCCATTCTCGACAGAGCTTTTTTTCCAAAAAGGCAAACGTCCGGCTCCTTCCCCGACAAGGAAGGTGCCAGCCCTGAAAGCTGTTGCTGCTCTTCACCTTCCCTTGGCAGCCTATTCACAGGCACAACAGCCCTGGGGATCTGTGCTTTCCCAGAGATGCAACATCTCAAGGCGCCTGTTCTCGGCATAGCCTCTTTCTGAAATGGCAAACATCCGGCTCCTTCCCCGACAAGGAAGGTGCCAGCCCTGACAGCTGTTGCTGCTCTTCACCTTCCCTTGGCAGCCTATTCACAGGCACAACAGCCCTGGGGATCTGTGCTTTCCCAGAGATGCAACATCTCAAGGCGCCTGTTATCGGCAGAGCCTCTTTCTGAAATGGCAAACATCCGGCTCCTTCTCCCACAAGGAAGGGGACAGCCCTGAAAGTTGTTGCTGCTCTTCACCTTCCCTTCGCAGCCTATTCACAGGCACAACAGCCCTGGGGATCTGTGCTTTCCCAGAGATGCAACATCTCAAGGCGCCTGTTCTCGGCAGAGCCTCTTTCTGAAATGGCAAACGTCCGGCTCCTTCTCCCGGAAGGAAGGGGCCTGCCCTGACAGCTGTTGCTGCTCTTCACCTTCCCTTGGCAGCCTATTCACAGGCACAACAGCCCTGGGGATCTGTGCTTTCCCAGAGACACAACATCTCATCGTACCCATTCTCGGCAGAGCCTTTTTTCCGAAAAGGCAAACGTCCGGCTCCTTCCCCGACAAGGAAGGTGCCAGCCCTGACAGCTGTTGCTGCTCTTCACCTTCCCTTGGCAGCCTATTCACAGGCACAACAGCCCTGGGGATCTGTGCTTTCCCAGAGACGCAACATCTCATCGTACCCATTCTCGGCAGAGCCTTTTTTCCAAAAAGGCAAACGTCCGGCTCCTTCTCCCGCAACGAGGGTGCCAGCCCTGAAAGGTGTTGCTGCTCTTCACCTTCCCTTGGCAGCCTATTCACAGGCACAACAGCCCTGGGAATCTGTGCTTTCCCAGAGACACAACATCTCATCGTACCCATTCTCGGCAGAGCCTTTTTTCCGAAAAGGCAAACGTCCGGCTCCTTCCCCGACAAGGAAGGTGCCAGCCCTGACAGCTGTTGCTGCTCTTCACCTTCCCTTGGCCGCCTATTCACAGGCACAACAGCCCTGGGGATCTGTGCTTTCCCAGAGATGCAACATCTCAAGGCGCCTGTTCTCGGCAGAGCCTTTGTTCCGAAAAGGCAACGTCCGGCTCTTTCTCCCACAAGGAAGGGGCCAGCCCTGAAAGCTGTTGCTGCTCTTCACCTTCCCTTGGCAGCCTATTCACAGGAACAACAGCCCTGGGGATCTGTGCTTTCCCAGAGATGCAACATCTCAAGGCGCCTGTTCTCAGCAGAGCCTGTTTCTGAAATGGCAAACGTCCGGCTCCTTCTCCCGGAAGGAAGGGGCCAGCCCTGAAAGTTGTTGCTGCTGCTCTTCACCTTCCCTTGGCAGCCTATTCACAGGCACAACAGCCCTGGGGATCTGTGCTTTCCCAGAGATGCAACATCTCATCGTACCCATTCTCGGCAGAGCCTTTTTTCCGAAAAGGCAAACGTCCGGATCCTTCCCCGACAAGGAAGGTGCCAGGCCTGACAGCTGTTGCTGCTCTTCACCTTCCCTTGGCAGCCTATTCACAGGCACAACAGCCCTGGGGATCTGTGCTTTCCCACAGACGGAACATCTCAAGGCGCCTGTTCTCGGCAGAGCCTCTTTCTGAAATGGCAAACGTCCGGCTCCTTCTCCCACAAGGAAGGTGCCAGGCCTGACAGCTGTTGCTGCTCTTCACCTTCCCTTGGCAGCCTATTCACAGGCACAACAGCCCTGGGGATCTGTGCTTTCCCAGAGACGCAACATCTCATCGTACCCATTCTCGGCAGAGCCTTTTTTCCGAAAAGGCAAACGTCCGGCTCCTTCCCCGACAAGGAAGGTGCCAGCCCTGAAAGGTGTTGCTGCTCTTCACCTTCCCTTGGCAGCCTATTCACAGGCACAACAGCCCTGGGGAGCTGTGCTTTCCCAGAGATGCAACATCTCAAGGCGCCTGTTCTCGGCAGAGCCTCTTTCTGAAATGGCAAACATCCGGCTCCTTCTCCCACAAGGAAGGGGCCAGCCCTGAAAGCTGTTGCTGCTCTTCACCTTCCCTTGGCAGCCTATTCACAGGCACAACAGCCCTGGGGATCTGTGCTTTCCCAGAGACACAACATCTCATCGTACCCATTCTCGGCAGAGCCTTTTTTCCGAAAAGGCAAACGTCCGGCTCCTTCCCCGACAAGGAAGGTGCCAGCCCTGACAGCTGTTGCTGCTCTTCACCTTCCCTTGGCAGCCTATTCACAGGCACAACAGCCCTGGGGATCTGTGCTTTCCCAGAGACGCAACATCTCATCGTACCCATTCTCGGCAGAGCCTTTTTTCCAAAAAGGCAAACGTCCGGCTCCTTCTCCCGCAACGAGGGTGCCAGCCCTGAAAGCTGTTGCTGCTCTTCACCTTCCCTTGGCAGCCTATTCACAGGCACAACAGCCCTGGGAATCTGTGCTTTCCCAGAGACACAACATCTCATCGTACCCATTCTCGGCAGAGTTTTTTTCCGAAAAGGCAAACGTCCGGCTCCTTCCCCGACAAGGAAGGTGCCAGCCCTGACAGCTGTTGCTGCTCTTCACCTTCCCTTGGCCGCCTATTCACAGGCACAACAGCCCTGGGGATCTGTGCTTTCCTAGAGATGCAACATCTCAAGGCGCCTGTTCTCGGCAGATACTCTTTCTGAAATGGCAAACGTCCGGCTCCTTCTCCCACAAGGAAGGGGACAGCCCTGAAAGTTGTTGCTGCTCTTCACCTTCCCTTGGCCGCCTATTCACAGGCACAACAGCCCTGGGGATCTGTGCTTTCCCAGAGATGCAACATCTCAAGGCGCCTGTTCTCGGCAGAGCCTCTTTCTGAAATGGCAAACGTCCGGCTCCTTCTCCCACAAGGAAGGGGACAGCCCTGAAAGTTGTTGCTGCTCTTCACCTTCCCTTGGCAGCCTATTCACAGGCACAACAGCCCTGGGGATCTGTGCTTTCCCAGAGATGCAACATCTCAAGGCGCCTGTTCTCGGCAGAGCCTTTGTTCCGAAAAGGCAAACGTCCGGCTCCTTCTCCCACAAGGAAGGGGCCAGCCCTGACAGCTGTTGCTGCTATTCACCTTCCCTTGGCGGCCTATTCACAGGAACAACAGCCCTGGGGATCTGTGCTTTCCCAGAGACGCAACATCTCATCGTACCCATTCTCGGCAGAGCCTTTTTTCCGAAAAGGCAAAAGTCCGGCTCCTTCTCCCGCAAGGAAGGGGCCAGCCCTGACAGCTGTTGCTGCTCTTCACCTTCCCTTGGCAGCCTATTCACAGGCACAACAGCCCTGGGAATCTGTGCTTTCCCAGAGACACAACATCTCATCGTACCCATTCTCGGCAGAGTTTTTTTCCGAAAAGGCAAAAGTCCGGCTCCTTCCCCGACAAGGAAGGGGACAGCCCTGAAAGCTGTTGCTGCTCTTCACCTTCCCTTGGCAGCCTATTCACAGGCACAACAGCCCTGGGCATCTGTGCTTTCCCAGAGAGGAAACATCTCAAGGCTCTCCTTCTCAGCAGAGCCTCTTTCGAAATCAGCAAATATCTGGCTAATTCTCCCACAAGGAAGGTGCCAGCCCTGAAAGCTGTTGCTGCTCTTCACCTTCCCTTGGCAGCCTATTCACAGGCACAACAGCTATGGGGATCTCTGCTTTCCCAGAGAGGGAACATCTCAAGGTGCCCGTTCTCGGCACAGCTTCTTTACGAAATGGCAAACGTCTGGCTCCTTCTCCCACAAGGAAGGTGCCAGCCCTGAAAGCTGTTGCTGCTCTTCACCTTTGCTTGGCAGCCTATTCACAGGCACAACAGCCCTGGGAACTCTGCTTTGCCAGATACGGAACATCTCAAGGCTCTCCTTCTCAGCAGAGACTCTTTCGAAATCGGCAAACGTCTGGCTCCTTCTCCCACGAGGAAGGTGCCAGCCCTGACAGCTGTTGCTGCTCTTCACCTTCCCTTGGCAGCCTATTCACAGGCACAACAGCCCTGGGGATCTGTGCTTTCCCAGAGATGCAACATCTCAAGGCGCCTGTTCTCAGCAGAGCCTGTTTCTGAAATGGCAAACGTCCGGCTCCTTCTCCCGCAAGGAAGGGGCCAGCCCTGAAAGTTGTTGCTGCTGCTCTTCACCTTCCCTTGGCAGCCTATTCACAGGCACAACAGCCCTGGGGATCTGTGCTTTCCCAGAGATGCAACATCTCATCGTACCCATTCTCGGCAGAGCCTTTTTTCCGAAAAGGCAAACGTCCGGCTCCTTCCCCGACAAGGAAGGTGCCAGGCCTGACAGCTGTTGCTGCTCTTCACCTTCCCTTGGCAGCCTATTCACAGGCACAACAGCCCTGGGGATCTGTGCTTTCCCACAGACGGAACATCTCAAGGCGCCTGTTCTCGGCAGAGCCTCTTTCTGAAATGGCAAACGTCCGGCTCCTTCTCCCACAAGGAAGGTGCCAGGCCTGACAGCTGTTGCTGCTCTTCACCTTCCCTTGGCAGCCTATTCACAGGCACAACAGCCCTGGGGATCTGTGCTTTCCCAGAGATGCAACATCTCAAGGCGCCTGTTCTCGGCAGAGCCTCTTTCTGAAATGGCAAACATCCGGCTCCTTCTCCCACAAGGAAGGGGACAGCCCTGAAAGTTGTTGCTGCTCTTCACCTTCCCTTCGCAGCCTATTCACAGGCACAACAGCCCTGGGGATCTGTGCTTTCCCAGAGATGCAACATCTCAAGGCGCCTGTTCTCGGCAGAGCCTCTTTCTGAAATGGCAAACGTCCGGCTCCTTCTCCCGGAAGGAAGGGGCCTGCCCTGACAGCTGTTGCTGCTCTTCACCTTCCCTTGGCAGCCTATTCACAGGCACAACAGCCCTGGGGATCTGTGCTTTCCCAGAGACACAACATCTCATCGTACCCATTCTCGGCAGAGCCTTTTTTCCGAAAAGGCAAACGTCCGGCTCCTTCCCCGACAAGGAAGGTGCCAGCCCTGACAGCTGTTGCTGCTCTTCACCTTCCCTTGGCAGCCTATTCACAGGCACAACAGCCCTGGGGATCTGTGCTTTCCCAGAGACGCAACATCTCATCGTACCCATTCTCGGCAGAGCCTTTTTTCCAAAAAGGCAAACGTCCGGCTCCTTCTCCCGCAACGAGGGTGCCAGCCCTGAAAGCTGTTGCTGCTCTTCACCTTCCCTTGGCAGCCTATTCACAGGCACAACAGCCCTGGGAATCTGTGCTTTCCCAGAGACACAACATCTCATCGTACCCATTCTCGGCAGAGCCTTTTTTCCGAAAAGGCAAACGTCCGGCTCCTTCCCCGACAAGGAAGGTGCCAGCCCTGACAGCTGTTGCTGCTCTTCACCTTCCCTTGGCCGCCTATTCACAGGCACAACAGCCCTGGGGATCTGTGCTTTCCCAGAGATGCAACATCTCAAGGCGCCTGTTCTCGGCAGAGCCTCTTTCTGAAATGGCAAACGTCCGGCTCCTTCTCCCACAAGGAAGGGGACAGCCCTGAAAGTTGTTGCTGCTCTTCACCTTCCCTTGGCAGCCTATTCACAGGCACAACAGCCCTGGGGATCTGTGCTTTCCCAGAGATGCAACATCTCAAGGCGCCTGTTCTCGGCAGAGCCTTTGTTCCGAAAAGGCAACGTCCGGCTCTTTCTCCCACAAGGAAGGGGCCAGCCCTGAAAGCTGTTGCTGCTCTTCACCTTCCCTTGGCAGCCTATTCACAGGAACAACAGCCCTGGGGATCTGTGCTTTCCCAGAGATGCAACATCTCAAGGCGCCTGTTCTCAGCAGAGCCTGTTTCTGAAATGGCAAATGTCCGGCTCCTTCTCCCGGAAGGAAGGGGCCAGCCCTGAAAGTTGTTGCTGCTGCTCTTCACCTTCCCTTGGCAGCCTATTCACAGGCACAACAGCCCTGGGGATCTGTGCTTTCCCAGAGATGCAACATCTCATCGTACCCATTCTCGGCAGAGCCTTTTTTCCGAAAAGGCAAACGTCCGGATCCTTCCCCGACAAGGAAGGTGCCAGGCCTGACAGCTGTTGCTGCTCTTCACCTTCCCTTGGCAGCCTATTCACAGGCACAACAGCCCTGGGGATCTGTGCTTTCCCACAGACGGAACATCTCAAGGCGCCTGTTCTCGGCAGAGCCTCTTTCTGAAATGGCAAACGTCCGGCTCCTTCTCCCACAAGGAAGGTGCCAGGCCTGACAGCTGTTGCTGCTCTTCACCTTCCCTTGGCAGCCTATTCACAGGCACAACAGCCCTGGGGATCTGTGCTTTCCCAGAGACGCAACATCTCATCGTACCCATTCTCGGCAGAGCCTTTTTTCCGAAAAGGCAAACGTCCGGCTCCTTCCCCGACAAGGAAGGTGCCAGCCCTGAAAGGTGTTGCTGCTCTTCACCTTCCCTTGGCAGCCTATTCACAGGCACAACAGCCCTGGGGAGCTGTGCTTTCCCAGAGATGCAACATCTCAAGGCGCCTGTTCTCGGCAGAGCCTCTTTCTGAAATGGCAAACATCCGGCTCCTTCTCCCACAAGGAAGGGGCCAGCCCTGAAAGCTGTTGCTGCTCTTCACCTTTGCTTGGCAGCCTATTCACAGGCACAACAGCCCTGGGGATCTGTGCTTTCCCAGAGACACAACATCTCATCGTACCCATTCTCGGCAGAGCCTTTTTTCCGAAAAGGCAAACGTCCGGCTCCTTCCCCGACAAGGAAGGTGCCAGCCCTGACAGCTGTTGCTGCTCTTCACCTTCCCTTGGCAGCCTATTCACAGGCACAACAGCCCTGGGGATCTGTGCTTTCCCAGAGACGCAACATCTCATCGTACCCATTCTCGGCAGAGCCTTTTTTCCAAAAAGGCAAACGTCCGGCTCCTTCTCCCGCAACGAGGGTGCCAGCCCTGAAAGCTGTTGCTGCTCTTCACCTTCCCTTGGCAGCCTATTCACAGGCACAACAGCCCTGGGAATCTGTGCTTTCCCAGAGACACAACATCTCATCGTACCCATTCTCGGCAGAGTTTTTATCCGAAAAGGCAAACGTCCGGCTCCTTCCCCGACAAGGAAGGTGCCAGCCCTGACAGCTGTTGCTGCTCTTCACCTTCCCTTGGCCGCCTATTCACAGGCACAACAGCCCTGGGGATCTGTGCTTTCCCAGAGATGCAACATCTCAAGGCGCCTGTTCTCGGCAGAGCCTCTTTCTGAAATGGCAAACGTCCGGCTCCTTCTCCCACAAGGAAGGGGACAGCCCTGAAAGTTGTTGCTGCTCTTCACCTTCCCTTGGCAGCCTATTCACAGGCACAACAGCCCTGGGGATCTGTGCTTTCCCAGAGATGCAACATCTCAAGGCGCCTGTTCTCGGCAGAGCCTTTGTTCCGAAAAGGCAAACGTCCGGCTCCTTCTCCCACAAGGAAGGGGCCAGCCCTGACAGCTGTTGCTGCTATTCACCTTCCCTTGGCGGCCTATTCACAGGAACAACAGCCCTGGGGATCTGTGCTTTCCCAGAGACGCAACATCTCATCGTACCCATTCTCGGCAGAGCCTTTTTTCCGAAAAGGCAAAAGTCCGGCTCCTTCTCCCGCAAGGAAGGGGCCAGCCCTGAAAGCTGTTGCTGCTCTTCACCTTCCCTTGGCAGCCTATTCACAGGCACAACAGCCCTGGGAATCTGTGCTTTCCCAGAGACACAACATCTCATCGTACCCATTCTCGGCAGAGTTTTTTTCCGAATAGGCAAAAGTCCGGCTCCTTCCCCGACAAGGAAGGGGACAGCCCTGAAAGCTGTTGCTGCTCTTCACCTTCCCTTGGCAGCCTATTCACAGGCACAACAGCCCTGGGCATCTGTGCTTTCCCAGAGAGGAAACATCTCAAGGCTCTCCTTCTCAGCAGAGCCTCTTTCGAAATCAGCAAATATCTGGCTAATTCTCCCACAAGGAAGGTGCCAGCCCTGAAAGCTGTTGCTGCTCTTCACCTTCCCTTGGCAGCCTATTCACAGGCACAACAGCTATGGGGATCTCTGCTTTCCCAGAGAGGGAACATCTCAAGGTGCCCGTTCTCGGCACAGCTTCTTTACGAAATGGCAAACGTCTGGCTCCTTCTCCCACAAGGAAGGTGCCAGCCCTGAAAGCTGTTGCTGCTCTTCACCTTTGCTTGGCAGCCTATTCACAGGCACAACAGCCCTGGGAACTCTGCTTTGCCAGATACGGAACATCTCAAGGCTCTCCTTCTCAGCAGAGACTCTTTCGAAATCGGCAAACGTCTGGCTCCTTCTCCCACGAGGAAGGTGCCAGCCCTGAAAGCTGTTGCTGCTCTTCACCTTCCCTTGGCAGCCTATTCACAGGCACAACAGCCCTGGGGATCTGTGCTTTCCCAGAGACGCAACATCTCATCGTACCCATTCTCGACAGAGCTTTTTTTCCAAAAAGGCAAACGTCCGGCTCCTTCCCCGACAAGGAAGGTGCCAGCCCTGAAAGCTGTTGCTGCTCTTCACCTTCCCTTGGCAGCCTATTCACAGGCACAACAGCCCTGGGGATCTGTGCTTTCCCAGAGATGCAACATCTCAAGGCGCCTGTTCTCGGCAGAGCCTCTTTCTGAAATGGCAAACATCCGGCTCCTTCCCCGACAAGGAAGGTGCCAGCCCTGACAGCTGTTGCTGCTCTTCACCTTCCCTTGGCAGCCTATTCACAGGCACAACAGCCCTGGGGATCTGTGCTTTCCCAGAGATGCAACGTCTCAAGGCGCCTGTTATCGGCAGAGCCTCTTTCTGAAATGGCAAACATCCGGCTCCTTCTCCCACAAGGAAGGGGACAGCCCTGAAAGTTGTTGCTGCTCTTCACCTTCCCTTCGCAGCCTATTCACAGGCACAACAGCCCTGGGGATCTGTGCTTTCCCAGAGACGCAACATCTCATCGTACCCATTCTCGGCAGAGCCTTTTTTCCGAAAAGGCAAACGTCCGGATCCTTCCCCGACAAGGAAGGTGCCAGGCCTGACAGCTGTTGCTGCTCTTCACCTTCCCTTGGCAGCCTATTCACAGGCACAACAGCCCTGGGGATCTGTGCTTTCCCAGAGATGCAACATCTCAAGGCGCCTGTTCTCGGCAGAGCCTCTTTCTGAAATGGCAAACGTCCGGCTCCTTCTCCCGGAAGGAAGGGGCCTGCCCTGACAGCTGTTGCTGCTCTTCACCTTCCCTTGGCAGCCTATTCACAGGCACAACAGCCCTGGGGATCTGTGCTTTCCCAGAGACACAACATCTCATCGTACCCATTCTCGGCAGAGCCTTTTTTCCGAAAAGGCAAACGTCCGGCTCCTTCCACGACAACGAAGGTGCCAGCCCTGACAGCTGTTGCTGCTCTTCACCTTCCCTTGGCAGCCTATTCACAGGCACAACAGCCCTGGGGATCTGTGCTTTCCCAGAGATGCAACATCTCATCGTACCCATTCTCGGCAGAGCCTTTTTTCCGAAAAGGCAAACGTCCGGATCCTTCCCCGACAAGGAAGGTGCCAGGCCTGACAGCTGTTGCTGCTCTTCACCTTCCCTTGGCAGCCTATTCACAGGCACAACAGCCCTGGGGATCTGTGCTTTCCCACAGACGGAACATCTCAAGGCGCCTGTTCTCGGCAGAGCCTCTTTCTGAAATGGCAAACGTCCGGCTCCTTCTCCCACAAGGAAGGTGCCAGGCCTGACAGCTGTTGCTGCTCTTCACCTTCCCTTGGCAGCCTATTCACAGGCACAACAGCCCTGGGGATCTGTGCTTTCCCAGAGACGCAACATCTCATCGTACCCATTCTCGGCAGAGCCTTTTTTCCGAAAAGGCAAACGTCCGGATCCTTCCCCGACAACGAAGGTGCCAGGCCTGACAGCTGTTGCTGCTCTTCACCTTCCCTTGGCCGCCTATTCACAGGCACAACAGCCCTGGGGATCTGTGCTTTCCCAGAGATGCAACGTCTCAAGGCGCCTGTTCTCGGCAGAGGCTTTGTTCCGAAAAGGCAACGTCCGGCTCCTTCTCCCACAAGGAAGGTGCCAGGCCTGAAAGCTGTTGCTGCTCTTCACCTTCCCTTGGCAGCCTATTCACAGGCACAACAGCCCTGGGGATCTGTGCTTTCCCACAGACGGAGCATCTCAAGGCGCCTGTTCTCGGCAGAGCCTCTTTCTGAAA
Organism: Gypaetus barbatus; assembly: GCA_028022735.1. NCBI lineage: Eukaryota > Metazoa > Chordata > Aves > Accipitriformes > Accipitridae > Gypaetus > Gypaetus barbatus. Next base: position 9,575,559 of record CM051549.1, on the reverse strand, counting down.
TGGCAAACGTCCGGCTCCTTCTCCCACAAGGAAGGTGCCAGGCCTGAAAGCTGTTGCTGCTCTTCACCTTCCCTTGGCAGCCTATTCACAGGAACAACAGCCCTGGGGATCTGTGCTTTCCCAGAGATGCAACATCTCAAGGCGCCTGTTCTCGGCAGAGCCTCTTTCTGAAATGGCAAACGTCCGGCTCCTTCTCCCACAAGGAAGGGGACAGCCCTGACAGCTGTTGCTGCTCTTCACCTTCCCTTGGCCGCCTATTCACAGGCACAACAGCCCTGGGGATCTGTGCTTTCCCAGAGATGCAATGTCTCAAGGCGCCTGTTCTCGGCAGAGGCTTTGTTCCGAAAAGGCAACGTCCGGCTCCTTCTCCCACAAGGAAGGGGCCAGCCCTGAAAGCTGTTGCTGCTCTTCACCTTCCCTTCGCAGTCTATTCACAGGCACAACAGCCCTGGGGATCTGTGCTTTCCCACAGACGGAACATCTCAAGGCGCCTGTTCTCGGCAGAGCCTCTTTCTGAAATGGCAAACGTCCGGCTCCTTCTCCCACAAGGAAGGGGACAGCCCTGAAAGTTGTTGCTGCTCTTCACCTTCCCTTGGCAGCCTATTCACAGGCACAACAGCCCTGGGAATCTGTGCTTTCCCAGAGACACAACATCTCATCGTACCCATTCTCGGCAGAGCCTTTTTTCCGAAAAGGCAAACGTCCGGCTCCTTCCCCGACAAGGAAGGTGCCAGCCCTGACAGCTGTTGCTGCTCTTCACCTTCCCTTGGCCGCCTATTCACAGGCACAACAGCCCTGGGGATCTGTGCTTTCCCAGAGATGCAACATCTCAAGGCGCCTGTTCTCGGCAGAGCCTCTTTCTGAAATGGCAAACGTCCGGCTCCTTCTCCCACAAGGAAGGGGACAGCCCTGAAAGTTGTTGCTGCTCTTCACTTTCCCTTGGCAGCCTATTCACAGGCACAACAGCCCTGGGGAGCTGTGCTTTCCCAGAGATGCAACATCTCAAGGCGCCTGTTCTCGGCAGAGCCTTTGTTCCAAAAAGGCAACGTCCGGCTCTTTCTCCCACAAAGAAGGGGCCAGCCCTGAAAGCTGTTGCTGCTCTTCACCTTCCCTTGGCAGCCTATTCACAGGAACAACAGCCCTGGGGATCTGTGCTTTCCCAGAGATGCAACATCTCAAGGCGCCTGTTCTCAGCAGAGCCTGTTTCTGAAATGGCAAACGTCCGGCTCCTTCTCCCACAAGGAAGGGGACAGCCCTGAAAGTTGTTGCTGCTGCTCTTCACCTTCCCTTGGCAGCCTATTCACAGGCACAACAGCCCTGGGGATCTGTGCTTTCCCAGAGATGCAACATCTCATCGTACCCATTCTCGGCAGAGCCTTTTTTCCGAAAAGGCAAACGTCCGGATCCTTCCCCGACAAGGAAGGTGCCAGGCCTGACAGCTGTTGCTGCTCTTCACCTTCCCTTGGCAGCCTATTCACAGGCACAACAGCCCTGGGGATCTGTGCTTTCCCACAGACGGAACATCTCAAGGCGCCTGTTCTCGGCAGAGCCTCTTTCTGAAATGGCAAACGTCCGGCTCCTTCTCCCACAAGGAAGGTGCCAGGCCTGACAGCTGTTGCTGCTCTTCACCTTCCCTTGGCAGCCTATTCACAGGCACAACAGCCCTGGGGATCTGTGCTTTCCCAGAGACGCAACATCTCATCGTACCCATTCTCGGCAGAGCCTTTTTTCCGAAAAGGCAAACGTCCGGCTCCTTCCCCGACAAGGAAGGTGCCAGCCCTGAAAGGTGTTGCTGCTCTTCACCTTCCCTTGGCAGCCTATTCACAGGCACAACAGCCCTGGGGAGCTGTGCTTTCCCAGAGATGCAACATCTCAAGGCGCCTGTTCTCGGCAGAGCCTCTTTCTGAAATGGCAAACATCCGGCTCCTTCTCCCACAAGGAAGGGGACAGCCCTGAAAGTTGTTGCTGCTCTTCACCTTCCCTTGGCAGCCTATTCACAGGCACAACAGCCCTGGGGATCTGTGCTTTCCCAGAGACGCAACATCTCATCGTACCCATTCTCGGCAGAGCCTTTTTTCCGAAAAGGCAAACGTCCGGATCCTTCCCCGACAACGAAGGTGCCAGGCCTGACAGCTGTTGCTGCTCTTCACCTTCCCTTGGCCGCCTATTCACAGGCACAACAGCCCTGGGGATCTGTGCTTTCCCAGAGATGCAACGTCTCAAGGCGCCTGTTCTCGGCAGAGGCTTTGTTCCGAAAAGGCAACGTCCGGCTCCTTCTCCCACAAGGAAGGGGCCAGGCCTGAAAGCTGTTGCTGCTCTTCACCTTCCCTTGGCAGCCTATTCACAGGCACAACAGCCCTGGGGATCTGTGCTTTCCCACAGACGGAGCATCTCAAGGCGCCTGTTCTCGGCAGAGCCTCTTTCTGAAATGGCAAACGTCCGGCTCCTTCTCCCACAAGGAAGGTGCCAGGCCTGAAAGCTGTTGCTGCTCTTCACCTTCCCTTGGCAGCCTATTCACAGGAACAACAGCCCTGGGGATCTGTGCTTTCCCACAGACGGAGCATCTCAAGGCGCCTGTTCTCGGCAGAGCCTCTTTCTGAAATGGCAAACGTCCGGCTCCTTCTCCCACAAGGAAGGGGACAGCCCTGACAGCTGTTGCTGCTCTTCACCTTCCCTTGGCCGCCTATTCACAGGCACAACAGCCCTGGGGATCTGTGCTTTCCCAGAGATGCAATGTCTCAAGGCGCCTGTTCTCGGCAGAGGCTTTGTTCCGAAAAGGCAACGTCCGGCTCCTTCTCCCACAAGGAAGGGGCCAGCCCTGAAAGCTGTTGCTGCTCTTCACCTTCCCTTGGCAGTCTATTCACAGGCACAACAGCCCTGGGGATCTGTGCTTTCCCACAGACGGAACATCTCAAGGCGCCTGTTCTCGGCAGAGCCTCTTTCTGAAATGGCAAACGTCCGGCTCCTTCTCCCACAAGGAAGGGGACAGCCCTGAAAGTTGTTGCTGCTCTTCACCTTCCCTTGGCAGCCTATTCACAGGCACAACAGCCCTGGGAATCTGTGCTTTCCCAGAGACACAACATCTCATCGTACCCATTCTCGGCAGAGCCTTTTTTCCGAAAAGGCAAACGTCCGGCTCCTTCCCCGACAAGGAAGGTGCCAGCCCTGACAGCTGTTGCTGCTCTTCACCTTCCCTTGGCCGCCTATTCACAGGCACAACAGCCCTGGGGATCTGTGCTTTCCCAGAGATGCAACATCTCAAGGCGCCTGTTCTCGGCAGAGCCTCTTTCTGAAATGGCAAACGTCCGGCTCCTTCTCCCACAAGGAAGGGGACAGCCCTGAAAGTTGTTGCTGCTCTTCACCTTCCCTTGGCAGCCTATTCACAGGCACAACAGCCCTGGGGATCTGTGCTTTCCCAGAGATGCAACATCTCAAGGCGCCTGTTCTCGGCAGAGCCTTTGTTCCAAAAAGGCAACGTCCGGCTCTTTCTCCCACAAGGAAGGGGCCAGCCCTGAAAGCTGTTGCTGCTCTTCACCTTCCCTTGGCAGCCTATTCACAGGAACAACAGCCCTGGGGATCTGTGCTTTCCCAGAGATGCAACATCTCAAGGCGCCTGTTCTCAGCAGAGCCTGTTTCTGAAATGGCAAACGTCCGGCTCCTTCTCCCACAAGGAAGGGGACAGCCCTGAAAGTTGTTGCTGCTGCTCTTCACCTTCCCTTGGCAGCCTATTCACAGGCACAACAGCCCTGGGGATCTGTGCTTTCCCAGAGATGCAACATCTCATCGTACCCATTCTCGGCAGAGCCTTTTTTCCGAAAAGGCAAACGTCCGGATCCTTCCCCGACAAGGAAGGTGCCAGGCCTGACAGCTGTTGCTGCTCTTCACCTTCCCTTGGCAGCCTATTCACAGGCACAACAGCCCTGGGGATCTGTGCTTTCCCACAGACGGAACATCTCAAGGCGCCTGTTCTCGGCAGAGCCTCTTTCTGAAATGGCAAACGTCCGGCTCCTTCTCCCACAAGGAAGGTGCCAGCCCTGAAAGCTGTTGCTGCTCTTCACCTTCCCTTGGCAGCCTATTCACAGGCACAACAGCTATGGGGATCTCTGCTTTCCCAGAGAGGGAACATCTCAAGGTGCCCGTTCTCGGCACAGCTTCTTTACGAAATGGCAAACGTCTGGCTCCTTCTCCCACAAGGAAGGTGCCAGCCCTGAAAGCTGTTGCTGCTCTTCACCTTTGCTTGGCAGCCTATTCACAGGCACAACAGCCCTGGGAACTCTGCTTTGCCAGATACGGAACATCTCAAGGCTCTCCTTCTCAGCAGAGACTCTTTCGAAATCGGCAAACGTCTGGCTCCTTCTCCCACGAGGAAGGTGCCAGCCCTGAAAGCTGTTGCTGCTCTTCACCTTCCCTTGGCAGCCTATTCACAGGCACAACAGCCCTGGGGATCTGTGCTTTCCCAGAGACCCAACATCTCATCGTACCCATTCTCGACAGAGCTTTTTTTCCAAAAAGGCAAACGTCCGGCTCCTTCCCCGACAAGGAAGGTGCCAGCCCTGAAAGCTGTTGCTGCTCTTCACCTTCCCTTGGCAGCCTATTCACAGGCACAACAGCCCTGGGGATCTGTGCTTTCCCAGAGATGCAACATCTCAAGGCGCCTGTTCTCGGCAGAGCCTCTTTCTGAAATGGCAAACATCCGGCTCCTTCCCCGACAAGGAAGGTGCCAGCCCTGACAGCTGTTGCTGCTCTTCACCTTCCCTTGGCAGCCTATTCACAGGCACAACAGCCCTGGGGATCTGTGCTTTCCCAGAGATGCAACGTCTCAAGGCGCCTGTTATCGGCAGAGCCTCTTTCTGAAATGGCAAACATCCGGCTCCTTCTCCCACAAGGAAGGGGACAGCCCTGAAAGTTGTTGCTGCTCTTCACCTTCCCTTCGCAGCCTATTCACAGGAACAACAGCCCTGGGGATCTGTGCTTTCCCAGAGACGCAACATCTCATCGTACCCATTCTCGGCAGAGCCTTTTTTCCGAAAAGGCAAACGTCCGGATCCTTCCCCGACAAGGAAGGTGCCAGGCCTGACAGCTGTTGCTGCTCTTCACCTTCCCTTCGCAGCCTATTCACAGGCACAACAGCCCTGGGGATCTGTGCTTTCCCAGAGATGCAACATCTCAAGGCGCCTGTTCTCGGCAGAGCCTCTTTCTGAAATGGCAAACGTCCGGCTCCTTCTCCCGGAAGGAAGGGGCCTGCCCTGACAGCTGTTGCTGCTCTTCACCTTCCCTTGGCAGCCTATTCACAGGCACAACAGCCCTGGGGATCTGTGCTTTCCCAGAGACACAACATCTCATCGTACCCATTCTCGGCAGAGCCTTTTTTCCGAAAAGGCAAACGTCCGGCTCCTTCCCCGACAACGAAGGTGCCAGCCCTGACAGCTGTTGCTGCTCTTCACCTTCCCTTGGCAGCCTATTCACAGGCACAACAGCCCTGGGGATCTGTGCTTTCCCAGAGATGCAACATCTCATCGTACCCATTCTCTGCAGTGCCTTTTTTCCGAAAAGGCAAACGTCCGGATCCTTCCCCGACAAGGAAGGTGCCAGGCCTGACAGCTGTTGCTGCTCTTCACCTTCCCTTGGCAGCCTATTCACAGGCACAACAGCCCTGGGGATCTGTGCTTTCCCACAGACGGAACATCTCAAGGCGCCTGTTCTCGGCAGAGCCTCTTTCTGAAATGGCAAACGTCCGGCTCCTTCTCCCACAAGGAAGGTGCCAGGCCTGACAGCTGTTGCTGCTCTTCACCTTCCCTTGGCAGCCTATTCACAGGCACAACAGCCCTGGGGATCTGTGCTTTCCCAGAGACGCAACATCTCATCGTACCCATTCTCGGCAGAGCCTTTTTTCCGAAAAGGCAAACGTCCGGATCCTTCCCCGACAACGAAGGTGCCAGGCCTGACAGCTGTTGCTGCTCTTCACCTTCCCTTGGCAGCCTATTCACAGGCACAACAGCCCTGGGGATCTGTGCTTTCCCAGAGATGCAACGTCTCAAGGCGCCTGTTCTCGGCAGAGGCTTTGTTCCGAAAAGGCAACGTCCGGCTCCTTCTCCCACAAGGAAGGTGCCAGGCCTGAAAGCTGTTGCTGCTCTTCACCTTCCCTTGGCAGCCTATTCACAGGCACAACAGCCCTGGGGATCTGTGCTTTCCCACAGACGGAGCATCTCAAGGCGCCTGTTCTCGGCAGAGCCTCTTTCTGAAATGGCAAACGTCCGGCTCCTTCTCCCACAAGGAAGGTGCCAGGCCTGAAAGCTGTTGCTGCTCTTCACCTTCCCTTGGCAGCCTATTCACAGGAACAACAGCCCTGGGGATCTGTGCTTTCCCACAGACGGAGCATCTCAAGGCGCCTGTTCTCGGCAGAGCCTCTTTCTGAAATGGCAAACGTCCGGCTCCTTCTCCCACAAGGAAGGGGACAGCCCTGACAGCTGTTGCTGCTCTTCACCTTCCCTTGGCCGCCTATTCACAGGCACAACAGCCCTGGGGATCTGTGCTTTCCCAGAGATGCAATGTCTCAAGGCGCCTGTTCTCGGCAGAGGCTTTGTTCCGAAAAGGCAACGTCCGGCTCCTTCTCCCACAAGGAAGGGGCCAGCCCTGAAAGCTGTTGCTGCTCTTCACCTTCCCTTCGCAGTCTATTCACAGGCACAACAGCCCTGGGGATCTGTGCTTTCCCAGAGACGGAACATCTCAAGGCGCCTGTTCTCGGCAGAGCCTCTTTCTGAAATGGCAAACGTCCGGCTCCTTCCCCGACAAGGAAGGTGCCAGCCCTGAAAGCTGTTGCTGCTCTTCACCTTCCCTTGGCAGCCTATTCACAGGCACAACAGCCCTGGGGATCTGTGCTTTCCCAGAGATGCAACATCTCAAGGCGCCTGTTCTCGGCAGAGCCTCTTTCTGAAATGGCAAACATCCGGCTCCTTCCCCGACAAGGAAGGTGCCAGCCCTGACAGCTGTTGCTGCTCTTCACCTTCCCTTGGCCGCCTATTCACAGGCACAACAGCCCTGGGGATCTGTGCTTTCCCAGAGATGCAACATCTCAAGGCGCCTGTTCTCGGCAGAGCCTCTTTCTGAAATGGCAAACGTCCGGCTCCTTCTCCCACAAGGAAGGGGACAGCCCTGAAAGTTGTTGCTGCTCTTCACCTTCCCTTGGCAGCCTATTCACAGGCACAACAGCCCTGGGGATCTGTGCTTTCCCAGAGATGCAACATCTCAAGGCGCCTGTTCTCGGCAGAGCCTTTGTTCCAAAAAGGCAAACGTCCGGCTCTTTCTCCCACAAGGAAGGGGCCAGCCCTGAAAGCTGTTGCTGCTCTTCACCTTCCCTTGGCAGCCTATTCACAGGAACAACAGCCCTGGGGATCTGTGCTTTCCCAGAGATGCAACATCTCAAGGCGCCTGTTCTCAGCAGAGCCTGTTTCTGAAATGGCAAACGTCCGGCTCCTTCTCCCACAAGGAAGGGGACAGCCCTGAAAGTTGTTGCTGCTGCTCTTCACCTTCCCTTGGCAGCCTATTCACAGGCACAACAGCCCTGGGGATCTGTGCTTTCCCAGAGATGCAACATCTCATCGTACCCATTCTCGGCAGAGCCTTTTTTCCGAAAAGGCAAACGTCCGGATCCTTCCCCGACAAGGAAGGTGCCAGGCCTGACAGCTGTTGCTGCTCTTCACCTTCCCTTGGCAGCCTATTCACAGGCACAACAGCCCTGGGGATCTGTGCTTTCCCACAGACGGAACATCTCAAGGCGCCTGTTCTCGGCAGAGCCTCTTTCTGAAATGGCAAACGTCCGGCTCCTTCTCCCACAAGGAAGGTGCCAGGCCTGACAGCTGTTGCTGCTCTTCACCTTCCCTTGGCAGCCTATTCACAGGCACAACAGCCCTGGGGATCTGTGCTTTCCCAGAGACGCAACATCTCATCGTACCCATTCTCGGCAGAGCCTTTTTTCCGAAAAGGCAAACGTCCGGCTCCTTCCCCGACAAGGAAGGTGCCAGCCCTGAAAGGTGTTGCTGCTCTTCACCGTCCCTTGGCAGCCTATTCACAGGCACAACAGCCCTGGGGAGCTGTGCTTTCCCAGAGATGCAACATCTCAAGGCGCCTGTTCTCGGCAGAGCCTCTTTCTGAAATGGCAAACATCCGGCTCCTTCTCCCACAAGGAAGGGGACAGCCCTGAAAGTTGTTGCTGCTCTTCACCTTCCCTTGGCAGCCTATTCACAGGCACAACAGCCCTGGGGATCTGTGCTTTCCCAGAGACGCAACATCTCATCGTACCCATTCTCGGCAGAGCCTTTTTTCCAAAAAGGCAAACGTCCGGATCCTTCCCCGACAACGAAGGTGCCAGGCCTGACAGCTGTTGCTGCTCTTCACCTTCCCTTGGCCGCCTATTCACAGGCACAACAGCCCTGGGGATCTGTGCTTTCCCAGAGATGCAACGTCTCAAGGCGCCTGTTCTCGGCAGAGGCTTTGTTCCGAAAAGGCAACGTCCGGCTCCTTCTCCCACAAGGAAGGTGCCAGGCCTGAAAGCTGTTGCTGCTCTTCACCTTCCCTTGGCAGCCTATTCACAGGCACAACAGCCCTGGGGATCTGTGCTTTCCCACAGACGGAGCATCTCAAGGCGCCTGTTCTCGGCAGAGCCTCTTTCTGAAATGGCAAACGTCCGGCTCCTTCTCCCACAAGGAAGGGGCCAGGCCTGAAAGCTGTTGCTGCTCTTCACCTTCGCCGTGCAGCCTATTCACAGGAACAACAGCCCTGGGGATCTGTGCTTTCCCACAGACGGAGCATCTCAAGGCGCCTGTTCTCGGCAGAGCCTCTTTCTGAAATGGCAAACGTCCGGCTCCTTCTCCCACAAGGAAGGGGACAGCCCTGACAGCTGTTGCTGCTCTTCACCTTCCCTTGGCCGCCTATTCACAGGCACAACAGCCCTGGGGATCTGTGCTTTCCCAGAGATGCAATGTCTCAAGGCGCCTGTTCTCGGCAGAGGCTTTGTTCCGAAAAGGCAACGTCCGGCTCCTTCTCCCACAAGGAAGGGGCCAGCCCTGAAAGCTGTTGCTGCTCTTCACCTTCCCTTGGCAGTCTATTCACAGGCACAACAGCCCTGGGGATCTGTGCTTTCCCACAGACGGAACATCTCAAGGCGCCTGTTCTCGGCAGAGCCTCTTTCTGAAATGGCAAACGTCCGGCTCCTTCTCCCACAAGGAAGGGGACAGCCCTGAAAGTTGTTGCTGCTCTTCACCTTCCCTTGGCAGCCTATTCACAGGCACAACAGCCCTGGGGATCTGTGCTTTCCCAGAGATGCAACATCTCAAGGCGCCTGTTCTCGGCAGAGCCTTTGTTCCAAAAAGGCAACGTCCGGCTCTTTCTCCCACAAGGAAGGGGCCAGCCCTGAAAGCTGTTGCTGCTCTTCACCTTCCCTTGGCAGCCTATTCACAGGAACAACAGCCCTGGGGATCTGTGCTTTCCCAGAGATGCAACATCTCAAGGCGCCTGTTCTCAGCAGAGCCTGTTTCTGAAATGGCAAACGTCCGGCTCCTTCTCCCACAAGGAAGGGGACAGCCCTGAAAGTTGTTGCTGCTGCTCTTCACCTTCCCTTGGCAGCCTATTCACAGGCACAACAGCCCTGGGGATCTGTGCTTTCCCAGAGATGCAACATCTCATCGTACCCATTCTCGGCAGAGCCTTTTTTCCGAAAAGGCAAACGTCCGGATCCTTCCCCGACAAGGAAGGTGCCAGGCCTGACAGCTGTTGCTGCTCTTCACCTTCCCTTGGCAGCCTATTCACAGGCACAACAGCCCTGGGGATCTGTGCTTTCCCACAGACGGAACATCTCAAGGCGCCTGTTCTCGGCAGAGCCTCTTTCTGAAATGGCAAACGTCCGGCTCCTTCTCCCACAAGGAAGGTGCCAGGCCTGACAGCTGTTGCTGCTCTTCACCTTCCCTTGGCAGCCTATTCACAGGCACAACAGCCCTGGGGATCTGTGCTTTCCCAGAGACGCAACATCTCATCGTACCCATTCTCGGCAGAGCCTTTTTTCCGAAAAGGCAAACGTCCGGCTCCTTCCCCGACAAGGAAGGTGCCAGCCCTGAAAGGTGTTGCTGCTCTTCACCTTCCCTTGGCAGCCTATTCACAGGCACAACAGCCCTGGGGAGCTGTGCTTTCCCAGAGATGCAACATCTCAAGGCGCCTGTTCTCGGCAGAGCCTCTTTCTGAAATGGCAAACATCCGGCTCCTTCTCCCACAAGGAAGGGGACAGCCCTGAAAGTTGTTGCTGCTCTTCACCTTCCCTTGGCAGCCTATTCACAGGCACAACAGCCCTGGGGATCTGTGCTTTCCCAGAGACGCAACATCTCATCGTACCCATTCTCGGCAGAGCCTTTTTTCCGAAAAGGCAAACGTCCGGATCCTTCCCCGACAACGAAGGTGCCAGGCCTGACAGCTGTTGCTGCTCTTCACCTTCCCTTGGCCGCCTATTCACAGGCACAACAGCCCTGGGGATCTGTGCTTTCCCAGAGATGCAACATCTCAAGGCGCCTGTTCTCGGCAGAGGCTTTGTTCCGAAAAGGCAACGTCCGGCTCCTTCTCCCACAAGGAAGGTGCCAGGCCTGAAAGCTGTTGCTGCTCTTCACCTTCCCTTGGCAGCCTATTCACAGGCACAACAGCCCTGGGGATCTGTGCTTTCCCACAGACGGAGCATCTCAAGGCGCCTGTTCTCGGCAGAGCCTCTTTCTGAAATGGCAAACGTCCGGCTCCTTCTCCCACAAGGAAGGTGCCAGGCCTGAAAGCTGTTGCTGCTCTTCACCTTCCCTTGGCCGCCTATTCACAGGCACAACAGCCCTGGGGATCTGTGCTTTCCCAGAGATGCAATGTCTCAAGGCGCCTGTTCTCGGCAGAGCCTTTGTTCCAAAAAGGCAACGTCCGGCTCCTTCTCCCACAAGGAAGGGGCCAGCCCTGAAAGCTGTTGCTGCTCTTCACCTTCCCTTGGCAGTCTATTCACAGGCACAACAGCCCTGGGGATCTGTGCTTTCCCACAGACGGAACATCTCAAGGCGCCTGTTCTCGGCAGAGCCTCTTTCTGAAATGGCAAACGTCCGGCTCCTTCTCCCACAAGGAAGGGGACAGCCCTGAAAGTTGTTGCTGCTCTTCACCTTCCCTTGGCAGCCTATTCACAGGCACAACAGCCCTGGGAATCTGTGCTTTCCCAGAGACACAACATCTCATCGTACCCATTCTCGGCAGAGCCTTTTTTCCGAAAAGGCAAACGTCCGGCTCCTTCCCCGACAAGGAAGGTGCCAGCCCTGACAGCTGTTGCTGCTCTTCACCTTCCCTTGGCCGCCTATTCACAGGCACAACAGCCCTGGGGATCTGTGCTTTCCCAGAGATGCAACATCTCAAGGCGCCTGTTCTCGGCAGAGCCTCTTTCTGAAATGGCAAACGTCCGGCTCCTTCTCCCACAAGGAAGGGGACAGCCCTGAAAGTTGTTGCTGCTCTTCACCTTCCCTTGGCAGCCTATTCACAGGCACAACAGCCCTGGGGATCTGTGCTTTCCCAGAGATGCAACATCTCAAGGCGCCTGTTCTCGGCAGAGCCTTTGTTCCAAAAAGGCAACGTCCGGCTCTTTCTCCCACAACGAAGGTGCCAGGCCTGACAGCTGTTGCTGCTCTTCACCCTCCCTTGGCAGCCTATTCACAGGAACAACAGCCCTGGGGATCTGTGCTTTCCCACAGACGGAACATCTCAAGGCGCCTGTTCTCGGCAGAGCCTCTTTCTGAAATGGCAAACGTCCGGCTCCTTCTCCCACAAGGAAGGGGACAGCCCTGAAAGTTGTTGCTGCTCTTCACCTTCCCTTGGCAGCCTATTCACAGGCACAACAGCCCTGGGAATCTGTGCTTTCCCAGAGACACAACATCTCATCGTACCCATTCTCGGCAGAGCCTTTTTTCCGAAAAGGCAAACGTCCGGCTCCTTCCCCGACAAGGAAGGTGCCAGCCCTGACAGCTGTTGCTGCTCTTCACCTTCCCTTGGCCGCCTATTCACAGGCACAACAGCCCTGGGGATCTGTGCTTTCCCAGAGATGCAACATCTCAAGGCGCCTGTTCTCGGCAGAGCCTCTTTCTGAAATGGCAAACGTCCGGCTCCTTCTCCCACAAGGAAGGGGACAGCCCTGAAAGTTGTTGCTGCTCTTCACCTTCCCTTGGCAGCCTATTCACAGGCACAACAGCCCTGGGGATCTGTGCTTTCCCAGAGATGCAACATCTCAAGGCGCCTGTTCTCGGCAGAGCCTTTGTTCCAAAAAGGCAACGTCCGGCTCTTTCTCCCACAAGGAAGGGGCCAGCCCTGAAAGCTGTTGCTGCTCTTCACCTTCCCTTGGCAGCCTATTCACAGGAACAACAGCCCTGGGGATCTGTGCTTTCCCAGAGATGCAACATCTCAAGGCGCCTGTTCTCAGCAGAGCCTGTTTCTGAAATGGCAAACGTCCGGCTCCTTCTCCCACAAGGAAGGGGACAGCCCTGAAAGTTGTTGCTGCTGCTCTTCACCTTCCCTTGGCAGCCTATTCACAGGCACAACAGCCCTGGGGATCTGTGCTTTCCCAGAGACGCAACATCTCATCGTACCCATTCTCGGCAGAGCCTTTTTTCCGAAAAGGCAAACGTCCGGATCCTTCCCCGACAACAAAGGTGCCAGGCCTGACAGCTGTTGCTGCTCTTCACCTTCCCTTGGCCGCCTATTCACAGGCACAACAGCCCTGGGGATCTGTGCTTTCCCAGAGATGCAACGTCTCAAGGCGCCTGTTCTCGGCAGAGGCTTTGTTCCGAAAAGGCAACGTCCGGCTCCTTCTCCCACAAGGAAGGTGCCAGGCCTGAAAGCTGTTGCTGCTCTTCACCTTCCCTTGGCAGCCTATTCACAGGCACAACAGCCCTGGGGATCTGTGCTTTCCCACAGACGGAGCATCTCAAGGCGCCTGTTCTCGGCAGAGCCTCTTTCTGAAATGGCAAACGTCCGGCTCCTTCTCCCACAAGGAAGGTGCCAGGCCTGAAAGCTGTTGCTGCTCTTCACCTTCCCTTGGCAGCCTATTCACAGGAACAACAGCCCTGGGGATCTGTGCTTTCCCACAGACGGAGCATCTCAAGGCGCCTGTTCTCGGCAGAGCCTCTTTCTGAAATGGCAAACGTCCGGCTCCTTCTCCCACAAGGAAGGGGACAGCCCTGACAGCTGTTGCTGCTCTTCACCTTCCCTTGGCCGCCTATTCACAGGCACAACAGCCCTGGGGATCTGTGCTTTCCCAGAGATGCAATGTCTCAAGGCGCCTGTTCTCGGCAGAGGCTTTGTTCCGAAAAGGCAACGTCCGGCTCCTTCTCCCACAAGGAAGGGGCCAGCCCTGAAAGCTGTTGCTGCTCTTCACCTTCCCTTGGCAGTCTATTCACAGGCACAACAGCCCTGGGGATCTGTGCTTTCCCACAGACGGAACATCTCAAGGCGCCTGTTCTCGGCAGAGCCTCTTTCTGAAATGGCAAACGTCCGGCTCCTTCTCCCACAAGGAAGGGGACAGCCCTGAAAGTTGTTGCTGCTCTTCACCTTCCCTTGGCAGCCTATTCACAGGCACAACAGCCCTGGGAATCTGTGCTTTCCCAGAGACACAACATCTCATCGTACCCATTCTCGGCAGAGCCTTTTTTCCGAAAAGGCAAACGTCCGGCTCCTTCCCCGACAAGGAAGGTGCCAGCCCTGACAGCTGTTGCTGCTCTTCACCTTCCCTTGGCCGCCTATTCACAGGCACAACAGCCCTGGGGATCTGTGCTTTCCCAGAGATGCAACATCTCAAGGCGCCTGTTCTCGGCAGAGCCTCTTTCTGAAATGGCAAACGTCCGGCTCCTTCTCCCACAAGGAAGGGGACAGCCCTGAAAGTTGTTGCTGCTCTTCACCTTCCCTTGGCAGCCTATTCACAGGCACAACAGCCCTGGGGATCTGTGCTTTCCCAGAGATGCAACATCTCAAGGCGCCTGTTCTCGGCAGAGCCTTTGTTCCAAAAAGGCAACGTCCGGCTCTTTCTCCCACAAGGAAGGGGCCAGTCCTGAAAGCTGTTGCTGCTCTTCACCTTCCCTTGGCAGCCTATTCACAGGAACAACAGCCCTGGGGATCTGTGCTTTCCCACAGACGGAACATCTCAAGGCGCCTGTTCTCGGCAGAGCCTCTTTCTGAAATGGCAAACGTCCGGCTCCTTCTCCCACAAGGAAGGGGACAGCCCTGAAAGTTGTTGCTGCTCTTCACCTTCCCTTGGCAGCCTATTCACAGGCACAACAGCCCTGGGAATCTGTGCTTTCCCAGAGACACAACATCTCATCGTACCCATTCTCGGCAGAGCCTTTTTTCCGAAAAGGCAAACGTCCGGCTCCTTCCCCGACAAGGAAGGTGCCAGCCCTGACAGCTGTTGCTGCTCTTCACCTTCCCTTGGCCGCCTATTCACAGGCACAACAGCCCTGGGGATCTGTGCTTTCCCAGAGATGCAACATCTCAAGGCGCCTGTTCTCGGCAGAGCCTCTTTCTGAAATGGCAAACGTCCGGCTCCTTCTCCCACAAGGAAGGGGACAGCCCTGAAAGTTGTTGCTGCTCTTCACCTTCCCTTGGCAGCCTATTCACAGGCACAACAGCCCTGGGGATCTGTGCTTTCCCAGAGATGCAACATCTCAAGGCGCCTGTTCTCAGCAGAGCCTGTTTCTGAAATGGCAAACGTCCGGCTCCTTCTCCCACAAGGAAGGGGACAGCCCTGAAAGTTGTTGCTGCTGCTCTTCACCTTCCCTTGGCAGCCTATTCACAGGCACAACAGCCCTGGGGATCTGTGCTTTCCCAGAGATGCAACATCTCATCGTACCCATTCTCGGCAGAGCCTTTTTTCCGAAAAGGCAAACGTCCGGATCCTTCCCCGACAAGGAAGGTGCCAGGCCTGACAGCTGTTGCTGCTCTTCACCTTCCCTTGGCAGCCTATTCACAGGCACAACAGCCCTGGGGATCTGTGCTTTCCCACAGACGGAACATCTCAAGGCGCCTGTTCTCGGCAGAGCCTCTTTCTGAAATGGCAAACGTCCGGCTCCTTCTCCCACAAGGAAGGTGCCAGGCCTGACAGCTGTTGCTGCTCTTCACCTTCCCTTGGCAGCCTATTCACAGGCACAACAGCCCTGGGGATCTGTGCTTTCCCAGAGACGCAACATCTCATCGTACCCATTCTCGGCAGAGCCTTTTTTCCGAAAAGGCAAACGTCCGGCTCCTTCCCCGACAAGGAAGGTGCCAGCCCTGAAAGGTGTTGCTGCTCTTCACCTTCCCTTGGCAGCCTATTCACAGGCACAACAGCCCTGGGGAGCTGTGCTTTCCCAGAGATGCAACATCTCAAGGCGCCTGTTCTCGGCAGAGCCTCTTTCTGAAATGGCAAACATCCGGCTCCTTCTCCCACAAGGAAGGGGACAGCCCTGAAAGTTGTTGCTGCTCTTCACCTTCCCTTGGCAGCCTATTCACAGGCACAACAGCCCTGGGGATCTGTGCTTTCCCAGAGACGCAACATCTCATCGTACCCATTCTCGGCAGAGCCTTTTTTCCGAAAAGGCAAACGTCCGGATCCTTCCCCGACAACGAAGGTGCCAGGCCTGACAGCTGTTGCTGCTCTTCACCTTCCCTTGGCCGCCTATTCACAGGCACAACAGCCCTGGGGATCTGTGCTTTCCCAGAGATGCAACGTCTCAAGGCGCCTGTTCTCGGCAGAGGCTTTGTTCCGAAAAGGCAACGTCCGGCTCCTTCTCCCACAAGGAAGGTGCCAGGCCTGAAAGCTGTTGCTGCTCTTCACCTTCCCTTGGCAGCCTATTCACAGGCACAACAGCCCTGGGGATCTGTGCTTTCCCACAGACGGAGCATCTCAAGGCGCCTGTTCTCGGCAGAGCCTCTTTCTGAAATGGCAAACGTCCGGCTCCTTCTCCCACAAGGAAGGTGCCAGGCCTGAAAGCTGTTGCTGCTCTTCACCTTCCCTTGGCAGCCTATTCACAGGAACAACAGCCCTGGGGATCTGTGCTTTCCCACAGACGGAGCATCTCAAGGCGCCTGTTCTCGGCAGAGCCTCTTTCTGAAATGGCAAACGTCCGGCTCCTTCTCCCACAAGGAAGGGGACAGCCCTGACAGCTGTTGCTGCTCTTCACCTTCCCTTGGCCGCCTATTCACAGGCACAACAGCCCTGGGGATCTGTGCTTTCCCAGAGATGCAATGTCTCAAGGCGCCTGTTCTCGGCAGAGGCTTTGTTCCGAAAAGGCAACGTCCGGCTCCGTCTCCCACAAGGAAGGGGCCAGCCCTGAAAGCTGTTGCTGCTCTTCACCTTCCCTTGGCAGTCTATTCACAGGCACAACAGCCCTGGGGATCTGTGCTTTCCCACAGACGGAACATCTCAAGGCGCCTGTTCTCGGCAGAGCCTCTTTCTGAAATGGCAAACGTCCGGCTCCTTCTCCCACAAGGAAGGGGACAGCCCTGAAAGTTGTTGCTGCTCTTCACCTTCCCTTGGCAGCCTATTCACAGGCACAACAGCCCTGGGAATCTGTGCTTTCCCAGAGACACAACATCTCATCGTACCCATTCTCGGCAGAGCCTTTTTTCCGAAAAGGCAAACGTCCGGCTCCTTCCCCGACAAGGAAGGTGCCAGCCCTGACAGCTGTTGCTGCTCTTCACCTTCCCTTGGCCGCCTATTCACAGGCACAACAGCCCTGGGGATCTGTGCTTTCCCAGAGATGCAACATCTCAAGGCGCCTGTTCTCGGCAGAGCCTCTTTCTGAAATGGCAAACGTCCGGCTCCTTCTCCCACAAGGAAGGGGACAGCCCTGAAAGTTGTTGCTGCTCTTCACCTTCCCTTGGCAGCCTATTCACAGGCACAACAGCCCTGGGGATCTGTGCTTTCCCAGAGATGCAACATCTCAAGGCGCCTGTTCTCGGCAGAGCCTTTGTTCCAAAAAGGCAACGTCCGGCTCTTTCTCCCACAAGGAAGGGGCCAGCCCTGAAAGCTGTTGCTGCTCTTCACCTTCCCTTGGCAGCCTATTCACAGGAACAACAGCCCTGGGGATCTGTGCTTTCCCACAGACGGAACATCTCAAGGCGCCTGTTCTCGGCAGAGCCTCTTTCTGAAATGGCAAACGTCCGGCTCCTTCTCCCACAAGGAAGGGGACAGCCCTGAAAGTTGTTGCTGCTCTTCACCTTCCCTTGGCAGCCTATTCACAGGCACAACAGCCCTGGGAATCTGTGCTTTCCCAGAGACACAACATCTCATCGTACCCATTCTCGGCAGAGCCTTTTTTCCGAAAAGGCAAACGTCCGGCTCCTTCCCCGACAAGGAAGGTGCCAGCCCTGACAGCTGTTGCTGCTCTTCACCTTCCCTTGGCCGCCTATTCACAGGCACAACAGCCCTGGGGATCTGTGCTTTCCCAGAGATGCAACATCTCAAGGCGCCTGTTCTCGGCAGAGCCTCTTTCTGAAATGGCAAACGTCCGGCTCCTTCTCCCACAAGGAAGGGGACAGCCCTGAAAGTTGTTGCTGCTCTTCACCTTCCCTTGGCAGCCTATTCACAGGCACAACAGCCCTGGGGATCTGTGCTTTCCCAGAGATGCAACATCTCAAGGCGCCTGTTCTCGGCAGAGCCTTTGTTCCAAAAAGGCAACGTCCGGCTCTTTCTCCCACAAGGAAGGGGCCAGCCCTGAAAGCTGTTGCTGCTCTTCACCTTCCCTTGGCAGCCTATTCACAGGAACAACAGCCCTGGGGATCTGTGCTTTCCCAGAGATGCAACATCTCAAGGCGCCTGTTCTCAGCAGAGCCTGTTTCTGAAATGGCAAACGTCCGGCTCCTTCTCCCACAAGGAAGGGGACAGCCCTGAAAGTTGTTGCTGCTGCTCTTCACCTTCCCTTGGCAGCCTATTCACAGGCACAACAGCCCTGGGGATCTGTGCTTTCCCAGAGATGCAACATCTCATCGTACCCATTCTCGGCAGAGCCTTTTTTCCGAAAAGGCAAACGTCCGGATCCTTCCCCGACAAGGAAGGTGCCAGGCCTGAAAGCTGTTGCTGCTCTTCACCTTCCCTTGGCAGCCTATTCACAGGCACAACAGCCCTGGGGATCTGTGCTTTCCCACAGACGGAACATCTCAAGGCGCCTGTTCTCGGCAGAGCCTCTTTCTGAAATGGCAAACGTCCGGCTCCTTCTCCCACAAGGAAGGTGCCAGGCCTGACAGCTGTTGCTGCTCTTCACCTTCCCTTGGCAGCCTATTCACAGGCACAACAGCCCTGGGGATCTGTGCTTTCCCAGAGACGCAACATCTCATCGTACCCATTCTCGGCAGAGCCTTTTTTCCGAAAAGGCAAACGTCCGGCTCCTTCCCCGACAAGGAAGGTGCCAGCCCTGAAAGGTGTTGCTGCTCTTCACCTTCCCTTGGCAGCCTATTCACAGGCACAACAGCCCTGGGGAGCTGTGCTTTCCCAGAGATGCAACATCTCAAGGCGCCTGTTCTCGGCAGAGCCTCTTTCTGAAATGGCAAACATCCGGCTCCTTCTCCCACAAGGAAGGGGACAGCCCTGAAAGTTGTTGCTGCTCTTCACCTTCCCTTGGCAGCCTATTCACAGGCACAACAGCCCTGGGGATCTGTGCTTTCCCAGAGACGCAACATCTCATCGTACCCATTCTCGGCAGAGCCTTTTTTCCGAAAAGGCAAACGTCCGGATCCTTCCCCGACAACGAAGGTGCCAGGCCTGACAGCTGTTGCTGCTCTTCACCTTCCCTTGGCCGCCTATTCACAGGCACAACAGCCCTGGGGATCTGTGCTTTCCCAGAGATGCAACGTCTCAAGGCGCCTGTTCTCGGCAGAGGCTTTGTTCCGAAAAGGCAACGTCCGGCTCCTTCTCCCACAAGGAAGGTGCCAGGCCTGAAAGCTGTTGCTGCTCTTCACCTTCCCTTGGCAGCCTATTCACAGGCACAACAGCCCTGGGGATCTGTGCTTTCCCACAGACGGAGCATCTCAAGGCGCCTGTTCTCGGCAGAGCCTCTTTCTGAAATGGCAAACGTCCGGCTCCTTCTCCCACAAGGAAGGGGACAGCCCTGAAAGCTGTTGCTGCTCTTCACCTTCCCTTGGCAGCCTATTCACAGGAACAACAGCCCTGGGGATCTCTGCTTTCCCACAGACGGAGCATCTCAAGGCGCCTGTTCTCGGCAGAGCCTCTTTCTGAAATGGCAAACGTCCGGCTCCTTCTCCCACAAGGAAGGGGACAGCCCTGACAGCTGTTGCTGCTCTTCACCTTCCCTTGGCCGCCTATTCACAGGCACAACAGCCCTGGGGATCTGTGCTTTCCCAGAGATGCAATGTCTCAAGGCGCCTGTTCTCGGCAGAGGCTTTGTTCCGAAAAGGCAACGTCCGGCTCCTTCTCCCACAAGGAAGGGGCCAGCCCTGAAAGCTGTTGCTGCTCTTCACCTTCCCTTGGCAGTCTATTCACAGGCACAACAGCCCTGGGGATCTGTGCTTTCCCACAGACGGAACATCTCAAGGCGCCTGTTCTCGGCAGAGCCTCTTTCTGAAATGGCAAACGTCCGGCTCCTTCTCCCGGAAGGAAGGGGACAGCCCTGAAAGTTGTTGCTGCTCTTCACCTTCCCTTGGCAGCCTATTCACAGGCACAACAGCCCTGGGAATCTGTGCTTTCCCAGAGACACAACATCTCATCGTACCCATTCTCGGCAGAGCCTTTTTTCCGAAAAGGCAAACGTCCGGCTCCTTCCCCGACAAGGAAGGTGCCAGCCCTGACAGCTGTTGCTGCTCTTCACCTTCCCTTGGCCGCCTATTCACAGGCACAACAGCCCTGGGGATCTGTGCTTTCCCAGAGATGCAACATCTCAAGGCGCCTGTTCTCGGCAGAGCCTCTTTCTGAAATGGCAAACGTCCGGCTCCTTCTCCCACAAGGAAGGGGACAGCCCTGAAAGTTGTTGCTGCTCTTCACCTTCCCTTGGCAGCCTATTCACAGGCACAACAGCCCTGGGGATCTGTGCTTTCCCAGAGATGCAACATCTCAAGGCGCCTGTTCTCGGCAGAGCCTTTGTTCCAAAAAGGCAACGTCCGGCTCTTTCTCCCACAAGGAAGGGGCCAGCCCTGAAAGCTGTTGCTGCTCTTCACCTTCCCTTGGCAGCCTATTCACAGGAACAACAGCCCTGGGGATCTGTGCTTTCCCAGAGATGCAACATCTCAAGGCACCTGTTCTCAGCAGAGCCTGTTTCTGAAATGGCAAACGTCCGGCTCCTTCTCCCACAAGGAAGGGGACAGCCCTGAAAGTTGTTGCTGCTGCTCTTCACCTTCCCTTGGCAGCCTATTCACAGGCACAACAGCCCTGGGGATCTGTGCTTTCCCAGAGATGCAACATCTCATCGTACCCATTCTCGGCAGAGCCTTTTTTCCGAAAAGGCAAACGTCCGGATCCTTCCCCGACAAGGAAGGTGCCAGGCCTGACAGCTGTTGCTGCTCTTCACCTTCCCTTGGCAGCCTATTCACAGGCACAACAGCCCTGGGGATCTGTGCTTTCCCACAGACGGAACATCTCAAGGCGCCTGTTCTCGGCAGAGCCTCTTTCTGAAATGGCAAACGTCCGGCTCCTTCTCCCACAAGGAAGGTGCCAGGCCTGACAGCTGTTGCTGCTCTTCACCTTCCCTTGGCAGCCTATTCACAGGCACAACAGCCCTGGGGATCTGTGCTTTCCCAGAGACGCAACATCTCATCGTACCCATTCTCGGCAGAGCCTTTTTTCCGAAAAGGCAAACGTCCGGATCCTTCCCCGACAAGGAAGGTGCCAGCCCTGAAAGTTGTTGCTGCTCTTCACCTTCCCTTGGCAGCCTATTCACAGGCACAACAGCCCTGGGGAGCTGTGCTTTCCCAGAGATGCAACATCTCAAGGCGCCTGTTCTCGGCAGAGCCTCTTTCTGAAATGGCAAACATCCGGCTCCTTCTCCCACAAGGAAGGGGACAGCCCTGAAAGTTGTTGCTGCTCTTCACCTTCCCTTGGCAGCCTATTCACAGGCACAACAGCCCTGGGGATCTGTGCTTTCCCAGAGACGCAACATCTCATCGTACCCATTCTCGGCAGAGCCTTTTTTCCGAAAAGGCAAACGTCCGGATCCTTCCCCGACAACGAAGGTGCCAGGCCTGACAGCTGTTGCTGCTCTTCACCTTCCCTTGGCCGCCTATTCACAGGCACAACAGCCCTGGGGATCTGTGCTTTCCCAGAGATGCAACGTCTCAAGGCGCCTGTTCTCGGCAGAGGCTTTGTTCCGAAAAGGCAACGTCCGGCTCCTTCTCCCACAAGGAAGGTGCCAGGCCTGAAAGCTGTTGCTGCTCTTCACCTTCCCTTGGCAGCCTATTCACAGGCACAACAGCCCTGGGGATCTGTGCTTTCCCACAGACGGAGCATCTCAAGGCGCCTGTTCTCGGCAGAGCCTCTTTCTGAAATGGCAAACGTCCGGCTCCTTCTCCCACAAGGAAGGGGACAGCCCTGAAAGCTGTTGCTGCTCTTCACCTTCCCTTGGCAGCCTATTCACAGGAACAACAGCCCTGGGGATCTCTGCTTTCCCACAGACGGAGCATCTCAAGGCGCCTGTTCTCGGCAGAGCCTCTTTCTGAAATGGCAAACGTCCGGCTCCTTCTCCCACAAGGAAGGGGACAGCCCTGACAGCTGTTGCTGCTCTTCACCTTCCCTTGGCCGCCTATTCACAGGCACAACAGCCCTGGGGATCTGTGCTTTCCCAGAGATGCAATGTCTCAAGGCGCCTGTTCTCGGCAGAGGCTTTGTTCCGAAAAGGCAACGTCCGGCTCCTTCTCCCACAAGGAAGGGGCCAGCCCTGAAAGCTGTTGCTGCTCTTCACCTTCCCTTGGCAGTCTATTCACAGGCACAACAGCCCTGGGGATCTGTGCTTTCCCACAGACGGAACATCTCAAGGCGCCTGTTCTCGGCAGAGCCTCTTTCTGAAATGGCAAACGTCCGGCTCCTTCTCCCACAAGGAAGGGGACAGCCCTGAAAGTTGTTGCTGCTCTTCACCTTCCCTTGGCAGCCTATTCACAGGCACAACAGCCCTGGGAATCTGTGCTTTCCCAGAGACACAACATCTCATCGTACCCATTCTCGGCAGAGCCTTTTTTCCGAAAAGGCAAACGTCCGGCTCCTTCCCCGACAAGGAAGGTGCCAGCCCTGACAGCTGTTGCTGCTCTTCACCTTCCCTTGGCCGCCTATTCACAGGCACAACAGCCCTGGGGATCTGTGCTTTCCCAGAGATGCAACATCTCAAGGCGCCTGTTCTCGGCAGAGCCTCTTTCTGAAATGGCAAACGTCCGGCTCCTTCTCCCACAAGGAAGGGGACAGCCCTGAAAGTTGTTGCTGCTCTTCACCTTCCCTTGGCAGCCTATTCACAGGCACAACAGCCCTGGGGATCTGTGCTTTCCCAGAGATGCAACATCTCAAGGCGCCTGTTCTCGGCAGAGCCTTTGTTCCAAAAAGGCAACGTCCGGCTCTTTCTCCCACAAGGAAGGGGCCAGCCCTGAAAGCTGTTGCTGCTCTTCACCTTCCCTTGGCAGCCTATTCACAGGAACAACAGCCCTGGGGATCTGTGCTTTCCCAGAGATGCAACATCTCAAGGCGCCTGTTCTCAGCAGAGCCTGTTTCTGAAATGGCAAACGTCCGGCTCCTTCTCCCACAAGGAAGGGGACAGCCCTGAAAGTTGTTGCTGCTGCTCTTCACCTTCCCTTGGCAGCCTATTCACAGGCACAACAGCCCTGGGGATCTGTGCTTTCCCAGAGATGCAACATCTCATCGTACCCATTCTCGGCAGAGCCTTTTTTCCGAAAAGGCAAACGTCCGGATCCTTCCCCGACAAGGAAGGTGCCAGGCCTGACAGCTGTTGCTGCTCTTCACCTTCCCTTGGCAGCCTATTCACAGGCACAACAGCCCTGGGGATCTGTGCTTTCCCACAGACGGAACATCTCAAGGCGCCTGTTCTCGGCAGAGCCTCTTTCTGAAATGGCAAACGTCCGGCTCCTTCTCCCACAAGGAAGGTGCCAGGCCTGACAGCTGTTGCTGCTCTTCACCTTCCCTTGGCAGCCTATTCACAGGCACAACAGCCCTGGGGATCTGTGCTTTCCCAGAGACGCAACATCTCATCGTACCCATTCTCGGCAGAGCCTTTTTTCCGAAAAGGCAAACGTCCGGCTCCTTCCCCGACAAGGAAGGTGCCAGCCCTGAAAGGTGTTGCTGCTCTTCACCTTCCCTTGGCAGCCTATTCACAGGCACAACAGCCCTGGGGAGCTGTGCTTTCCCAGAGATGCAACATCTCAAGGCGCCTGTTCTCGGCAGAGCCTCTTTCTGAAATGGCAAACATCCGGCTCCTTCTCCCACAAGGAAGGGGACAGCCCTGAAAGTTGTTGCTGCTCTTCACCTTCCCTTGGCAGCCTATTCACAGGCACAACAGCCCTGGGGATCTGTGCTTTCCCAGAGATGCAACATCTCAAGGCGCCTGTTCTCGGCAGAGCCTCTTTCTGAAATGGCAAACATCCGGCTCCTTCCCCGACAAGGAAGGTGCCAGCCCTGACAGCTGTTGCTGCTCTTCACCTTCCCTTGGCCGCCTATTCACAGGCACAACAGCCCTGGGGATCTGTGCTTTCCCAGAGATGCAACATCTCAAGGCGCCTGTTCTCGGCAGAGCCTCTTTCTGAAATGGCAAACGTCCGGCTCCTTCTCCCACAAGGAAGGGGACAGCCCTGAAAGTTGTTGCTGCTCTTCACCTTCCCTTGGCAGCCTATTCACAGGCACAACAGCCCTGGGGATCTGTGCTTTCCCAGAGATGCAACATCTCAAGGCGCCTGTTCTCGGCAGAGCCTTTGTTCCAAAAAGGCAAACGTCCGGCTCTTTCTCCCACAAGGAAGGGGCCAGCCCTGAAAGCTGTTGCTGCTCTTCACCTTCCCTTGGCAGCCTATTCACAGGAACAACAGCCCTGGGGATCTGTGCTTTCCCAGAGATGCAACATCTCAAGGCGCCTGTTCTCAGCAGAGCCTGTTTCTGAAATGGCAAACGTCCGGCTCCTTCTCCCGGAAGGAAGGGGCCAGCCCTGAAAGTTGTTGCTGCTGCTCTTCACCTTCCCTTGGCAGCCTATTCACAGGCACAACAGCCCTGGGGATCTGTGCTTTCCCAGAGATGCAACATCTCATCGTACCCATTCTCGGCAGAGCCTTTTTTCCGAAAAGGCAAACGTCCGGATCCTTCCCCGACAAGGAAGGTGCCAGGCCTGACAGCTGTTGCTGCTCTTCACCTTCCCTTGGCAGCCTATTCACAGGCACAACAGCCCTGGGGATCTGTGCTTTCCCACAGACGGAACATCTCAAGGCGCCTGTTCTCGGCAGAGCCTCTTTCTGAAATGGCAAACGTCCGGCTCCTTCTCCCACAAGGAAGGTGCCAGGCCTGACAGCTGTTGCTGCTCTTCACCTTCCCTTGGCAGCCTATTCACAGGCACAACAGCCCTGGGGATCTGTGCTTTCCCAGAGACGCAACATCTCATCGTACCCATTCTCGGCAGAGCCTTTTTTCCGAAAAGGCAAACGTCCGGCTCCTTCCCCGACAAGGAAGGTGCCAGCCCTGAAAGGTGTTGCTGCTCTTCACCGTCCCTTGGCAGCCTATTCACAGGCACAACAGCCCTGGGGAGCTGTGCTTTCCCAGAGATGCAACATCTCAAGGCGCCTGTTCTCGGCAGAGCCTCTTTCTGAAATGGCAAACATCCGGCTCCTTCTCCCACAAGGAAGGGGACAGCCCTGAAAGTTGTTGCTGCTCTTCACCTTCCCTTGGCAGCCTATTCACAGGCACAACAGCCCTGGGGATCTGTGCTTTCCCAGAGACGCAACATCTCATCGTACCCATTCTCGGCAGAGCCTTTTTTCCAAAAAGGCAAACGTCCGGATCCTTCCCCGACAACGAAGGTGCCAGGCCTGACAGCTGTTGCTGCTCTTCACCTTCCCTTGGCCGCCTATTCACAGGCACAACAGCCCTGGGGATCTGTGCTTTCCCAGAGATGCAACGTCTGAAGGCGCCTGTTCTCGGCAGAGGCTTTGTTCCGAAAAGGCAACGTCCGGCTCCTTCTCCCACAAGGAAGGTGCCAGGCCTGAAAGCTGTTGCTGCTCTTCACCTTCCCTTGGCAGCCTATTCACAGGCACAACAGCCCTGGGGATCTGTGCTTTCCCACAGACGGAGCATCTCAAGGCGCCTGTTCTCGGCAGAGCCTCTTTCTGAAATGGCAAACGTCCGGCTCCTTCTCCCACAAGGAAGGGGCCAGGCCTGAAAGCTGTTGCTGCTCTTCACCTTCGCCGTGCAGCCTATTCACAGGAACAACAGCCCTGGGGATCTGTGCTTTCCCACAGACGGAGCATCTCAAGGCGCCTGTTCTCGGCAGAGCCTCTTTCTGAAATGGCAAACGTCCGGCTCCTTCTCCCACAAGGAAGGGGACAGCCCTGACAGCTGTTGCTGCTCTTCACCTTCCCTTGGCCGCCTATTCACAGGCACAACAGCCCTGGGGATCTGTGCTTTCCCAGAGATGCAATGTCTCAAGGCGCCTGTTCTCGGCAGAGGCTTTGTTCCGAAAAGGCAACGTCCGGCTCCTTCTCCCACAAGGAAGGGGCCAGCCCTGAAAGCTGTTGCTGCTCTTCACCTTCCCTTGGCAGTCTATTCACAGGCACAACAGCCCTGGGGATCTGTGCTTTCCCACAGACGGAACATCTCAAGGCGCCTGTTCTCGGCAGAGCCTCTTTCTGAAATGGCAAACGTCCGGCTCCTTCTCCCACAAGGAAGGGGACAGCCCTGAAAGTTGTTGCTGCTCTTCACCTTCCCTTGGCAGCCTATTCACAGGCACAACAGCCCTGGGGATCTGTGCTTTCCCAGAGATGCAACATCTCAAGGCGCCTGTTCTCGGCAGAGCCTTTGTTCCAAAAAGGCAACGTCCGGCTCTTTCTCCCACAAGGAAGGGGCCAGCCCTGAAAGCTGTTGCTGCTCTTCACCTTCCCTTGGCAGCCTATTCACAGGAACAACAGCCCTGGGGATCTGTGCTTTCCCAGAGATGCAACATCTCAAGGCGCCTGTTCTCAGCAGAGCCTGTTTCTGAAATGGCAAACGTCCGGCTCCTTCTCCCACAAGGAAGGGGACAGCCCTGAAAGTTGTTGCTGCTGCTCTTCACCTTCCCTTGGCAGCCTATTCACAGGCACAACAGCCCTGGGGATCTGTGCTTTCCCAGAGATGCAACATCTCATCGTACCCATTCTCGGCAGAGCCTTTTTTCCGAAAAGGCAAACGTCCGGATCCTTCCCCGACAAGGAAGGTGCCAGGCCTGACAGCTGTTGCTGCTCTTCACCTTCCCTTGGCAGCCTATTCACAGGCACAACAGCCCTGGGGATCTGTGCTTTCCCAGAGATGCAACATCTCAAGGCGCCTGTTCTCGGCAGAGCCTCTTTCTGAAATGGCAAACGTCCGGCTCCTTCTCCCACAAGGAAGGTGCCAGGCCTGACAGCTGTTGCTGCTCTTCACCTTCCCTTGGCAGCCTATTCACAGGCACAACAGCCCTGGGGATCTGTGCTTTCCCAGAGACGCAACATCTCATCGTACCCATTCTCGGCAGAGCCTTTTTTCCGAAAAGGCAAACGTCCGGCTCCTTCCCCGACAAGGAAGGTGCCAGCCCTGAAAGGTGTTGCTGCTCTTCACCTTCCCTTGGCAGCCTATTCACAGGCACAACAGCCCTGGGGAGCTGTGCTTTCCCAGAGATGCAACATCTCAAGGCGCCTGTTCTCGGCAGAGCCTCTTTCTGAAATGGCAAACATCCGGCTCCTTCTCCCACAAGGAAGGGGACAGCCCTGAAAGTTGTTGCTGCTCTTCACCTTCCCTTGGCAGCCTATTCACAGGCACAACAGCCCTGGGGATCTGTGCTTTCCCAGAGACGCAACATCTCATCGTACCCATTCTCGGCAGAGCCTTTTTTCCGAAAAGGCAAACGTCCGGATCCTTCCCCGACAACAAAGGTGCCAGGCCTGACAGCTGTTGCTGCTCTTCACCTTCCCTTGGCCGCCTATTCACAGGCACAACAGCCCTGGGGATCTGTGCTTTCCCAGAGATGCAACGTCTCAAGGCGCCTGTTCTCGGCAGAGGCTTTGTTCCGAAAAGGCAACGTCCGGCTCCTTCTCCCACAAGGAAGGTGCCAGGCCTGAAAGCTGTTGCTGCTCTTCACCTTCCCTTGGCAGCCTATTCACAGGCACAACAGCCCTGGGGATCTGTGCTTTCCCACAGACGGAGCATCTCAAGGCGCCTGTTCTCGGCAGAGCCTCTTTCTGAAATGGCAAACGTCCGGCTCCTTCTCCCACAAGGAAGGTGCCAGGCCTGAAAGCTGTTGCTGCTCTTCACCTTCCCTTGGCAGCCTATTCACAGGAACAACAGCCCTGGGGATCTGTGCTTTCCCACAGACGGAGCATCTCAAGGCGCCTGTTCTCGGCAGAGCCTCTTTCTGAAATGGCAAACGTCCGGCTCCTTCTCCCACAAGGAAGGGGACAGCCCTGACAGCTGTTGCTGCTCTTCACCTTCCCTTGGCCGCCTATTCACAGGCACAACAGCCCTGGGGATCTGTGCTTTCCCAGAGATGCAATGTCTCAAGGCGCCTGTTCTCGGCAGAGGCTTTGTTCCGAAAAGGCAACGTCCGGCTCCTTCTCCCACAAGGAAGGGGCCAGCCCTGAAAGCTGTTGCTGCTCTTCACCTTCCCTTGGCAGTCTATTCACAGGCACAACAGCCCTGGGGATCTGTGCTTTCCCACAGACGGAACATCTCAAGGCGCCTGTTCTCGGCAGAGCCTCTTTCTGAAATGGCAAACGTCCGGCTCCTTCTCCCACAAGGAAGGGGACAGCCCTGAAAGTTGTTGCTGCTCTTCACCTTCCCTTGGCAGCCTATTCACAGGCACAACAGCCCTGGGGATCTGTGCTTTCCCAGAGATGCAACATCTCAAGGCGCCTGTTCTCGGCAGAGCCTTTGTTCCAAAAAGGCAACGTCCGGCTCCTTCCCCGACAAGGAAGGTGCCAGCCCTGAAAGCTGTTGCTGCTCTTCACCTTCCCTTGGCAGCCTATTCACAGGAACAACAGCCCTGGGGATCTGTGCTTTCCCAGAGATGCAACATCTCAAGGCGCCTGTTCTCAGCAGAGCCTGTTTCTGAAATGGCAAACGTCCGGCTCCTTCTCCCACAAGGAAGGGGACAGCCCTGAAAGTTGTTGCTGCTGCTCTTCACCTTCCCTTGGCAGCCTATTCACAGGCACAACAGCCCTGGGGATCTGTGCTTTCCCAGAGATGCAACATCTCATCGTACCCATTCTCGGCAGAGCCTTTTTTCCGAAAAGGCAAACGTCCGGATCCTTCCCCGACAAGGAAGGTGCCAGGCCTGACAGCTGTTGCTGCTCTTCACCTTCCCTTGGCAGCCTATTCACAGGCACAACAGCCCTGGGGATCTGTGCTTTCCCACAGACGGAACATCTCAAGGCGCCTGTTCTCGGCAGAGCCTCTTTCTGAAATGGCAAACGTCCGGCTCCTTCTCCCACAAGGAAGGTGCCAGGCCTGACAGCTGTTGCTGCTCTTCACCTTCCCTTGGCAGCCTATTCACAGGCACAACAGCCCTGGGGATCTGTGCTTTCCCAGAGACGCAACATCTCATCGTACCCATTCTCGGCAGAGCCTTTTTTCCGAAAAGGCAAACGTCCGGCTCCTTCCCCGACAAGGAAGGTGCCAGCCCTGAAAGGTGTTGCTGCTCTTCACCTTCCCTTGGCAGCCTATTCACAGGCACAACAGCCCTGGGGAGCTGTGCTTTCCCAGAGATGCAACATCTCAAGGCGCCTGTTCTCGGCAGAGCCTCTTTCTGAAATGGCAAACATCCGGCTCCTTCTCCCACAAGGAAGGGGACAGCCCTGAAAGTTGTTGCTGCTCTTCACCTTCCCTTGGCAGCCTATTCACAGGCACAACAGCCCTGGGGATCTGTGCTTTCCCAGAGACGCAACATCTCATCGTACCCATTCTCGGCAGAGCCTTTTTTCCGAAAAGGCAAACGTCCGGATCCTTCCCCGACAACGAAGGTGCCAGGCCTGACAGCTGTTGCTGCTCTTCACCTTCCCTTGGCCGCCTATTCACAGGCACAACAGCCCTGGGGATCTGTGCTTTCCCAGAGATGCAACGTCTCAAGGCGCCTGTTCTCGGCAGAGGCTTTGTTCCGAAAAGGCAACGTCCGGCTCCTTCTCCCACAAGGAAGGTGCCAGGCCTGAAAGCTGTTGCTGCTCTTCACCTTCCCTTGGCAGCCTATTCACAGGCACAACAGCCCTGGGGATCTGTGCTTTCCCACAGACGGAGCATCTCAAGGCGCCTGTTCTCGGCAGAGCCTCTTTCTGAAATGGCAAACGTCCGGCTCCTTCTCCCACAAGGAAGGTGCCAGGCCTGAAAGCTGTTGCTGCTCTTCACCTTCCCTTGGCAGCCTATTCACAGGAACAACAGCCCTGGGGATCTGTGCTTTCCCACAGACGGAGCATCTCAAGGCGCCTGTTCTCGGCAGAGCCTCTTTCTGAAATGGCAAACGTCCGGCTCCTTCTCCCACAAGGAAGGGGACAGCCCTGACAGCTGTTGCTGCTCTTCACCTTCCCTTGGCCGCCTATTCACAGGCACAACAGCCCTGGGGATCTGTGCTTTCCCAGAGATGCAATGTCTCAAGGCGCCTGTTCTCGGCAGAGCCTTTGTTCCAAAAAGGCAACGTCCGGCTCCTTCTCCCACAAGGAAGGGGCCAGCCCTGAAAGCTGTTGCTGCTCTTCACCTTCCCTTGGCAGTCTATTCACAGGCACAACAGCCCTGGGGATCTGTGCTTTCCCACAGACGGAACATCTCAAGGCGCCTGTTCTCGGCAGAGCCTCTTTCTGAAATGGCAAACGTCCGGCTCCTTCTCCCACAAGGAAGGGGACAGCCCTGAAAGTTGTTGCTGCTCTTCACCTTCCCTTGGCAGCCTATTCACAGGCACAACAGCCCTGGGAATCTGTGCTTTCCCAGAGACACAACATCTCATCGTACCCATTCTCGGCAGAGCCTTTTTTCCGAAAAGGCAAACGTCCGGCTCCTTCCCCGACAAGGAAGGTGCCAGCCCTGACAGCTGTTGCTGCTCTTCACCTTCCCTTGGCAGCCTATTCACAGGCACAACAGCCCTGGGGATCTGTGCTTTCCCAGAGATGCAACATCTCAAGGCGCCTGTTCTCGGCAGAGCCTCTTTCTGAAATGGCAAACGTCCGGCTCCTTCTCCCACAAGGAAGGGGACAGCCCTGAAAGTTGTTGCTGCTCTTCACCTTCCCTTGGCAGCCTATTCACAGGCACAACAGCCCTGGGGATCTGTGCTTTCCCAGAGATGCAACATCTCAAGGCGCCTGTTCTCGGCAGAGCCTTTGTTCCAAAAAGGCAACGTCCGGCTCTTTCTCCCACAAGGAAGGGGCCAGCCCTGAAAGCTGTTGCTGCTCTTCACCCTCCCTTGGCAGCCTATTCACAGGAACAACAGCCCTGGGGATCTGTGCTTTCCCACAGACGGAACATCTCAAGGCGCCTGTTCTCGGCAGAGCCTCTTTCTGAAATGGCAAACGTCCGGCTCCTTCTCCCACAAGGAAGGGGACAGCCCTGAAAGTTGTTGCTGCTCTTCACCTTCCCTTGGCAGCCTATTCACAGGCACAACAGCCCTGGGAATCTGTGCTTTCCCAGAGACACAACATCTCATCGTACCCATTCTCGGCAGAGCCTTTTTTCCGAAAAGGCAAACGTCCGGCTCCTTCCCCGACAAGGAAGGTGCCAGCCCTGACAGCTGTTGCTGCTCTTCACCTTCCCTTGGCCGCCTATTCACAGGCACAACAGCCCTGGGGATCTGTGCTTTCCCAGAGATGCAACATCTCAAGGCGCCTGTTCTCGGCAGAGCCTCTTTCTGAAATGGCAAACGTCCGGCTCCTTCTCCCACAAGGAAGGGGACAGCCCTGAAAGTTGTTGCTGCTCTTCACCTTCCCTTGGCAGCCTATTCACAGGCACAACAGCCCTGGGGATCTGTGCTTTCCCAGAGATGCAACATCTCAAGGCGCCTGTTCTCGGCAGAGCCTTTGTTCCAAAAAGGCAACGTCCGGCTCTTTCTCCCACAAGGAAGGGGCCAGCCCTGAAAGCTGTTGCTGCTCTTCACCTTCCCTTGGCAGCCTATTCACAGGAACAACAGCCCTGGGGATCTGTGCTTTCCCAGAGATGCAACATCTCAAGGCGCCTGTTCTCAGCAGAGCCTGTTTCTGAAATGGCAAACGTCCGGCTCCTTCTCCCACAAGGAAGGGGACAGCCCTGAAAGTTGTTGCTGCTGCTCTTCACCTTCCCTTGGCAGCCTATTCACAGGCACAACAGCCCTGGGGATCTGTGCTTTCCCAGAGACGCAACATCTCATCGTACCCATTCTCGGCAGAGCCTTTTTTCCGAAAAGGCAAACGTCCGGATCCTTCCCCGACAACGAAGGTGCCAGGCCTGACAGCTGTTGCTGCTCTTCACCTTCCCTTGGCCGCCTATTCACAGGCACAACAGCCCTGGGGATCTGTGCTTTCCCAGAGATGCAACGTCTCAAGGCGCCTGTTCTCGGCAGAGGCTTTGTTCCGAAAAGGCAACGTCCGGCTCCTTCTCCCACAAGGAAGGTGCCAGGCCTGAAAGCTGTTGCTGCTCTTCACCTTCCCTTGGCAGCCTATTCACAGGCACAACAGCCCTGGGGATCTGTGCTTTCCCACAGACGGAGCATCTCAAGGCGCCTGTTCTCGGCAGAGCCTCTTTCTGAAATGGCAAACGTCCGGCTCCTTCTCCCACAAGGAAGGTGCCAGGCCTGAAAGCTGTTGCTGCTCTTCACCTTCCCTTGGCAGCCTATTCACAGGAACAACAGCCCTGGGGATCTGTGCTTTCCCACAGACGGAGCATCTCAAGGCGCCTGTTCTCGGCAGAGCCTCTTTCTGAAATGGCAAACGTCCGGCTCCTTCTCCCACAAGGAAGGGGACAGCCCTGACAGCTGTTGCTGCTCTTCACCTTCCCTTGGCCGCCTATTCACAGGCACAACAGCCCTGGGGATCTGTGCTTTCCCAGAGATGCAATGTCTCAAGGCGCCTGTTCTCGGCAGAGGCTTTGTTCCGAAAAGGCAACGTCCGGCTCCTTCTCCCACAAGGAAGGGGCCAGCCCTGAAAGCTGTTGCTGCTCTTCACCTTCCCTTGGCAGTCTATTCACAGGCACAACAGCCCTGGGGATCTGTGCTTTCCCACAGACGGAACATCTCAAGGCGCCTGTTCTCGGCAGAGCCTCTTTCTGAAATGGCAAACGTCCGGCTCCTTCTCCCACAAGGAAGGGGACAGCCCTGAAAGTTGTTGCTGCTCTTCACCTTCCCTTGGCAGCCTATTCACAGGCACAACAGCCCTGGGAATCTGTGCTTTCCCAGAGACACAACATCTCATCGTACCCATTCTCGGCAGAGCCTTTTTTCCGAAAAGGCAAACGTCCGGCTCCTTCCCCGACAAGGAAGGTGCCAGCCCTGACAGCTGTTGCTGCTCTTCACCTTCCCTTGGCCGCCTATTCACAGGCACAACAGCCCTGGGGATCTGTGCTTTCCCAGAGATGCAACATCTCAAGGCGCCTGTTCTCGGCAGAGCCTCTTTCTGAAATGGCAAACGTCCGGCTCCTTCTCCCACAAGGAAGGGGACAGCCCTGAAAGTTGTTGCTGCTCTTCACCTTCCCTTGGCAGCCTATTCACAGGCACAACAGCCCTGGGGATCTGTGCTTTCCCAGAGATGCAACATCTCAAGGCGCCTGTTCTCGGCAGAGCCTTTGTTCCAAAAAGGCAACGTCCGGCTCTTTCTCCCACAAGGAAGGGGCCAGCCCTGAAAGCTGTTGCTGCTCTTCACCTTCCCTTGGCAGCCTATTCACAGGAACAACAGCCCTGGGGATCTGTGCTTTCCCACAGACGGAACATCTCAAGGCGCCTGTTCTCGGCAGAGCCTCTTTCTGAAATGGCAAACGTCCGGCTCCTTCTCCCACAAGGAAGGGGACAGCCCTGAAAGTTGTTGCTGCTCTTCACCTTCCCTTGGCAGCCTATTCACAGGCACAACAGCCCTGGGAATCTGTGCTTTCCCAGAGACACAACATCTCATCGTACCCATTCTCGGCAGAGCCTTTTTTCCGAAAAGGCAAACGTCCGGCTCCTTCCCCGACAAGGAAGGTGCCAGCCCTGACAGCTGTTGCTGCTCTTCACCTTCCCTTGGCCGCCTATTCACAGGCACAACAGCCCTGGGGATCTGTGCTTTCCCAGAGATGCAACATCTCAAGGCGCCTGTTCTCGGCAGAGCCTCTTTCTGAAATGGCAAACGTCCGGCTCCTTCTCCCACAAGGAAGGGGACAGCCCTGAAAGTTGTTGCTGCTCTTCACCTTCCCTTGGCAGCCTATTCACAGGCACAACAGCCCTGGGGATCTGTGCTTTCCCAGAGATGCAACATCTCAAGGCGCCTGTTCTCAGCAGAGCCTGTTTCTGAAATGGCAAACGTCCGGCTCCTTCTCCCACAAGGAAGGGGACAGCCCTGAAAGTTGTTGCTGCTGCTCTTCACCTTCCCTTGGCAGCCTATTCACAGGCACAACAGCCCTGGGGATCTGTGCTTTCCCAGAGATGCAACATCTCATCGTACCCATTCTCGGCAGAGCCTTTTTTCCGAAAAGGCAAACGTCCGGATCCTTCCCCGACAAGGAAGGTGCCAGGCCTGACAGCTGTTGCTGCTCTTCACCTTCCCTTGGCAGCCTATTCACAGGCACAACAGCCCTGGGGATCTGTGCTTTCCCACAGACGGAACATCTCAAGGCGCCTGTTCTCGGCAGAGCCTCTTTCTGAAATGGCAAACGTCCGGCTCCTTCTCCCACAAGGAAGGTGCCAGGCCTGACAGCTGTTGCTGCTCTTCACCTTCCCTTGGCAGCCTATTCACAGGCACAACAGCCCTGGGGATCTGTGCTTTCCCAGAGACGCAACATCTCATCGTACCCATTCTCGGCAGAGCCTTTTTTCCGAAAAGGCAAACGTCCGGCTCCTTCCCCGACAAGGAAGGTGCCAGCCCTGAAAGGTGTTGCTGCTCTTCACCTTCCCTTGGCAGCCTATTCACAGGCACAACAGCCCTGGGGAGCTGTGCTTTCCCAGAGATGCAACATCTCAAGGCGCCTGTTCTCGGCAGAGCCTCTTTCTGAAATGGCAAACATCCGGCTCCTTCTCCCACAAGGAAGGGGACAGCCCTGAAAGTTGTTGCTGCTCTTCACCTTCCCTTGGCAGCCTATTCACAGGCACAACAGCCCTGGGGATCTGTGCTTTCCCAGAGACGCAACATCTCATCGTACCCATTCTCGGCAGAGCCTTTTTTCCGAAAAGGCAAACGTCCGGATCCTTCCCCGACAACGAAGGTGCCAGGCCTGACAGCTGTTGCTGCTCTTCACCTTCCCTTGGCCGCCTATTCACAGGCACAACAGCCCTGGGGATCTGTGCTTTCCCAGAGATGCAACGTCTCAAGGCGCCTGTTCTCGGCAGAGGCTTTGTTCCGAAAAGGCAACGTCCGGCTCCTTCTCCCACAAGGAAGGTGCCAGGCCTGAAAGCTGTTGCTGCTCTTCACCTTCCCTTGGCAGCCTATTCACAGGCACAACAGCCCTGGGGATCTGTGCTTTCCCACAGACGGAGCATCTCAAGGCGCCTGTTCTCGGCAGAGCCTCTTTCTGAAATGGCAAACGTCCGGCTCCTTCTCCCACAAGGAAGGTGCCAGGCCTGAAAGCTGTTGCTGCTCTTCACCTTCCCTTGGCAGCCTATTCACAGGAACAACAGCCCTGGGGATCTGTGCTTTCCCACAGACGGAGCATCTCAAGGCGCCTGTTCTCGGCAGAGCCTCTTTCTGAAATGGCAAACGTCCGGCTCCTTCTCCCACAAGGAAGGGGACAGCCCTGACAGCTGTTGCTGCTCTTCACCTTCCCTTGGCCGCCTATTCACAGGCACAACAGCCCTGGGGATCTGTGCTTTCCCAGAGATGCAATGTCTCAAGGCGCCTGTTCTCGGCAGAGGCTTTGTTCCGAAAAGGCAACGTCCGGCTCCGTCTCCCACAAGGAAGGGGCCAGCCCTGAAAGCTGTTGCTGCTCTTCACCTTCCCTTGGCAGTCTATTCACAGGCACAACAGCCCTGGGGATCTGTGCTTTCCCACAGACGGAACATCTCAAGGCGCCTGTTCTCGGCAGAGCCTCTTTCTGAAATGGCAAACGTCCGGCTCCTTCTCCCACAAGGAAGGGGACAGCCCTGAAAGTTGTTGCTGCTCTTCACCTTCCCTTGGCAGCCTATTCACAGGCACAACAGCCCTGGGAATCTGTGCTTTCCCAGAGACACAACATCTCATCGTACCCATTCTCGGCAGAGCCTTTTTTCCGAAAAGGCAAACGTCCGGCTCCTTCCCCGACAAGGAAGGTGCCAGCCCTGACAGCTGTTGCTGCTCTTCACCTTCCCTTGGCCGCCTATTCACAGGCACAACAGCCCTGGGGATCTGTGCTTTCCCAGAGATGCAACATCTCAAGGCGCCTGTTCTCGGCAGAGCCTCTTTCTGAAATGGCAAACGTCCGGCTCCTTCTCCCACAAGGAAGGGGACAGCCCTGAAAGTTGTTGCTGCTCTTCACCTTCCCTTGGCAGCCTATTCACAGGCACAACAGCCCTGGGGATCTGTGCTTTCCCAGAGATGCAACATCTCAAGGCGCCTGTTCTCGGCAGAGCCTTTGTTCCAAAAAGGCAACGTCCGGCTCTTTCTCCCACAAGGAAGGGGCCAGCCCTGAAAGCTGTTGCTGCTCTTCACCTTCCCTTGGCAGCCTATTCACAGGAACAACAGCCCTGGGGATCTGTGCTTTCCCACAGACGGAACATCTCAAGGCGCCTGTTCTCGGCAGAGCCTCTTTCTGAAATGGCAAACGTCCGGCTCCTTCTCCCACAAGGAAGGGGACAGCCCTGAAAGTTGTTGCTGCTCTTCACCTTCCCTTGGCAGCCTATTCACAGGCACAACAGCCCTGGGAATCTGTGCTTTCCCAGAGACACAACATCTCATCGTACCCATTCTCGGCAGAGCCTTTTTTCCGAAAAGGCAAACGTCCGGCTCCTTCCCCGACAAGGAAGGTGCCAGCCCTGACAGCTGTTGCTGCTCTTCACCTTCCCTTGGCCGCCTATTCACAGGCACAACAGCCCTGGGGATCTGTGCTTTCCCAGAGATGCAACATCTCAAGGCGCCTGTTCTCGGCAGAGCCTCTTTCTGAAATGGCAAACGTCCGGCTCCTTCTCCCACAAGGAAGGGGACAGCCCTGAAAGTTGTTGCTGCTCTTCACCTTCCCTTGGCAGCCTATTCACAGGCACAACAGCCCTGGGGATCTGTGCTTTCCCAGAGATGCAACATCTCAAGGCGCCTGTTCTCGGCAGAGCCTTTGTTCCAAAAAGGCAACGTCCGGCTCTTTCTCCCACAAGGAAGGGGCCAGCCCTGAAAGCTGTTGCTGCTCTTCACCTTCCCTTGGCAGCCTATTCACAGGAACAACAGCCCTGGGGATCTGTGCTTTCCCAGAGATGCAACATCTCAAGGCGCCTGTTCTCAGCAGAGCCTGTTTCTGAAATGGCAAACGTCCGGCTCCTTCTCCCACAAGGAAGGGGACAGCCCTGAAAGTTGTTGCTGCTGCTCTTCACCTTCCCTTGGCAGCCTATTCACAGGCACAACAGCCCTGGGGATCTGTGCTTTCCCAGAGATGCAACATCTCATCGTACCCATTCTCGGCAGAGCCTTTTTTCCGAAAAGGCAAACGTCCGGATCCTTCCCCGACAAGGAAGGTGCCAGGCCTGACAGCTGTTGCTGCTCTTCACCTTCCCTTGGCAGCCTATTCACAGGCACAACAGCCCTGGGGATCTGTGCTTTCCCACAGACGGAACATCTCAAGGCGCCTGTTCTCGGCAGAGCCTCTTTCTGAAATGGCAAACGTCCGGCTCCTTCTCCCACAAGGAAGGTGCCAGGCCTGACAGCTGTTGCTGCTCTTCACCTTCCCTTGGCAGCCTATTCACAGGCACAACAGCCCTGGGGATCTGTGCTTTCCCAGAGACGCAACATCTCATCGTACCCATTCTCGGCAGAGCCTTTTTTCCGAAAAGGCAAACGTCCGGCTCCTTCCCCGACAAGGAAGGTGCCAGCCCTGAAAGGTGTTGCTGCTCTTCACCGTCCCTTGGCAGCCTATTCACAGGCACAACAGCCCTGGGGAGCTGTGCTTTCCCAGAGATGCAACATCTCAAGGCGCCTGTTCTCGGCAGAGCCTCTTTCTGAAATGGCAAACATCCGGCTCCTTCTCCCACAAGGAAGGGGACAGCCCTGAAAGTTGTTGCTGCTCTTCACCTTCCCTTGGCAGCCTATTCACAGGCACAACAGCCCTGGGGATCTGTGCTTTCCCAGAGACGCAACATCTCATCGTACCCATTCTCGGCAGAGCCTTTTTTCCGAAAAGGCAAACGTCCGGATCCTTCCCCGACAACGAAGGTGCCAGGCCTGACAGCTGTTGCTGCTCTTCACCTTCCCTTGGCCGCCTATTCACAGGCACAACAGCCCTGGGGATCTGTGCTTTCCCAGAGATGCAACGTCTCAAGGCGCCTGTTCTCGGCAGAGGCTTTGTTCCGAAAAGGCAACGTCCGGCTCCTTCTCCCACAAGGAAGGTGCCAGGCCTGAAAGCTGTTGCTGCTCTTCACCTTCCCTTGGCAGCCTATTCACAGGCACAACAGCCCTGGGGATCTGTGCTTTCCCACAGACGGAGCATCTCAAGGCGCCTGTTCTCGGCAGAGCCTCTTTCTGAAATGGCAAACGTCCGGCTCCTTCTCCCACAAGGAAGGTGCCAGGCCTGAAAGCTGTTGCTGCTCTTCACCTTCCCTTGGCAGCCTATTCACAGGAACAACAGCCCTGGGGATCTCTGCTTTCCCACAGACGGAGCATCTCAAGGCGCCTGTTCTCGGCAGAGCCTCTTTCTGAAATGGCAAACGTCCGGCTCCTTCTCCCACAAGGAAGGGGCCAGCCCTGACAGCTGTTGCTGCTCTTCACCTTCCCTTGGCCGCCTATTCACAGGCACAACAGCCCTGGGGATCTGTGCTTTCCCAGAGATGCAATGTCTCAAGGCGCCTGTTCTCGGCAGAGGCTTTGTTCCGAAAAGGCAACGTCCGGCTCCTTCTCCCACAAGGAAGGGGCCAGCCCTGAAAGCTGTTGCTGCTCTTCACCTTCCCTTGGCAGTCTATTCACAGGCACAACAGCCCTGGGGATCTGTGCTTTCCCACAGACGGAACATCTCAAGGCGCCTGTTCTCGGCAGAGCCTCTTTCTGAAATGGCAAACGTCCGGCTCCTTCTCCCACAAGGAAGGGGACAGCCCTGAAAGTTGTTGCTGCTCTTCACCTTCCCTTGGCAGCCTATTCACAGGCACAACAGCCCTGGGAATCTGTGCTTTCCCAGAGACACAACATCTCATCGTACCCATTCTCGGCAGAGCCTTTTTTCCGAAAAGGCAAACGTCCGGCTCCTTCCCCGACAAGGAAGGTGCCAGCCCTGACAGCTGTTGCTGCTCTTCACCTTCCCTTGGCCGCCTATTCACAGGCACAACAGCCCTGGGGATCTGTGCTTTCCCAGAGATGCAACATCTCAAGGCGCCTGTTCTCGGCAGAGCCTCTTTCTGAAATGGCAAACGTCCGGCTCCTTCTCCCACAAGGAAGGGGACAGCCCTGAAAGTTGTTGCTGCTCTTCACCTTCCCTTGGCAGCCTATTCACAGGCACAACAGCCCTGGGGATCTGTGCTT
Source organism: Gypaetus barbatus (assembly GCA_028022735.1). NCBI lineage: Eukaryota > Metazoa > Chordata > Aves > Accipitriformes > Accipitridae > Gypaetus > Gypaetus barbatus. The sequence goes on along the minus strand of CM051549.1, from coordinate 9,536,583 downwards.
TCCCAGAGATGCAACATCTCAAGGCGCCTGTTCTCGGCAGAGCCTTTGTTCCAAAAAGGCAACGTCCGGCTCTTTCTCCCACAAGGAAGGGGCCAGCCCTGAAAGCTGTTGCTGCTCTTCACCTTCCCTTGGCAGCCTATTCACAGGAACAACAGCCCTGGGGATCTGTGCTTTCCCAGAGATGCAACATCTCAAGGCGCCTGTTCTCAGCAGAGCCTGTTTCTGAAATGGCAAACGTCCGGCTCCTTCTCCCACAAGGAAGGGGACAGCCCTGAAAGTTGTTGCTCCTGCTCTTCACCTTCCCTTGGCAGCCTATTCACAGGCACAACAGCCCTGGGGATCTGTGCTTTCCCAGAGATGCAACATCTCATCGTACCCATTCTCGGCAGAGCCTTTTTTCCGAAAAGGCAAACGTCCGGATCCTTCCCCGACAAGGAAGGTGCCAGGCCTGACAGCTGTTGCTGCTCTTCACCTTCCCTTGGCAGCCTATTCACAGGCACAACAGCCCTGGGGATCTGTGCTTTCCCACAGACGGAACATCTCAAGGCGCCTGTTCTCGGCAGAGCCTCTTTCTGAAATGGCAAACGTCCGGCTCCTTCTCCCACAAGGAAGGTGCCAGGCCTGACAGCTGTTGCTGCTCTTCACCTTCCCTTGGCAGCCTATTCACAGGCACAACAGCCCTGGGGATCTGTGCTTTCCCAGAGACGCAACATCTCATCGTACCCATTCTCGGCAGAGCCTTTTTTCCGAAAAGGCAAACGTCCGGATCCTTCCCCGACAAGGAAGGTGCCAGCCCTGAAAGGTGTTGCTGCTCTTCACCTTCCCTTGGCAGCCTATTCACAGGCACAACAGCCCTGGGGAGCTGTGCTTTCCCAGAGATGCAACATCTCAAGGCGCCTGTTCTCGGCAGAGCCTCTTTCTGAAATGGCAAACATCCGGCTCCTTCTCCCACAAGGAAGGGGACAGCCCTGAAAGTTGTTGCTGCTCTTCACCTTCCCTTGGCAGCCTATTCACAGGCACAACAGCCCTGGGGATCTGTGCTTTCCCAGAGACGCAACATCTCATCGTACCCATTCTCGGCAGAGCCTTTTTTCCGAAAAGGCAAACGTCCGGATCCTTCCCCGACAACGAAGGTGCCAGGCCTGACAGCTGTTGCTGCTCTTCACCTTCCCTTGGCCGCCTATTCACAGGCACAACAGCCCTGGGGATCTGTGCTTTCCCAGAGATGCAACGTCTCAAGGCGCCTGTTCTCGGCAGAGGCTTTGTTCCGAAAAGGCAACGTCCGGCTCCTTCTCCCACAAGGAAGGTGCCAGGCCTGAAAGCTGTTGCTGCTCTTCACCTTCCCTTGGCAGCCTATTCACAGGCACAACAGCCCTGGGGATCTGTGCTTTCCCACAGACGGAGCATCTCAAGGCGCCTGTTCTCGGCAGAGCCTCTTTCTGAAATGGCAAACGTCCGGATCCTTCTCCCACAAGGAAGGTGCCAGGCCTGAAAGCTGTTGCTGCTCTTCACCTTCCCTTGGCAGCCTATTCACAGGAACAACAGCCCTGGGGATCTCTGCTTTCCCACAGACGGAGCATCTCAAGGCGCCTGTTCTCGGCAGAGCCTCTTTCTGAAATGGCAAACGTCCGGCTCCTTCTCCCACAAGGAAGGGGACAGCCCTGACAGCTGTTGCTGCTCTTCACCTTCCCTTGGCCGCCTATTCACAGGCACAACAGCCCTGGGGATCTGTGCTTTCCCAGAGATGCAATGTCTCAAGGCGCCTGTTCTCGGCAGAGGCTTTGTTCCGAAAAGGCAACGTCCGGCTCCTTCTCCCACAAGGAAGGGGCCAGCCCTGAAAGCTGTTGCTGCTCTTCACCTTCCCTTGGCAGTCTATTCACAGGCACAACAGCCCTGGGGATCTGTGCTTTCCCACAGACGGAACATCTCAAGGCGCCTGTTCTCGGCAGAGCCTCTTTCTGAAATGGCAAACGTCCGGCTCCTTCTCCCACAAGGAAGGGGACAGCCCTGAAAGTTGTTGCTGCTCTTCACCTTCCCTTGGCAGCCTATTCACAGGCACAACAGCCCTGGGAATCTGTGCTTTCCCAGAGACACAACATCTCATCGTACCCATTCTCGGCAGAGCCTTTTTTCCGAAAAGGCAAACGTCCGGCTCCTTCCCCGACAAGGAAGGTGCCAGCCCTGACAGCTGTTGCTGCTCTTCACCTTCCCTTGGCCGCCTATTCACAGGCACAACAGCCCTGGGGATCTGTGCTTTCCCAGAGATGCAACATCTCAAGGCGCCTGTTCTCGGCAGAGCCTCTTTCTGAAATGGCAAACGTCCGGCTCCTTCTCCCACAAGGAAGGGGACAGCCCTGAAAGTTGTTGCTGCTCTTCACCTTCCCTTGGCAGCCTATTCACAGGCACAACAGCCCTGGGGATCTGTGCTTTCCCAGAGATGCAACATCTCAAGGCGCCTGTTCTCGGCAGAGCCTTTGTTCCAAAAAGGCAACGTCCGGCTCTTTCTCCCACAAGGAAGGGGCCAGCCCTGAAAGCTGTTGCTGCTCTTCACCTTCCCTTGGCAGCCTATTCACAGGAACAACAGCCCTGGGGATCTGTGCTTTCCCAGAGATGCAACATCTCAAGGCGCCTGTTCTCAGCAGAGCCTGTTTCTGAAATGGCAAACGTCCGGCTCCTTCTCCCACAAGGAAGGGGACAGCCCTGAAAGTTGTTGCTGCTGCTCTTCACCTTCCCTTGGCAGCCTATTCACAGGCACAACAGCCCTGGGGATCTGTGCTTTCCCAGAGATGCAACATCTCATCGTACCCATTCTCGGCAGAGCCTTTTTTCCGAAAAGGCAAACGTCCGGATCCTTCCCCGACAAGGAAGGTGCCAGGCCTGACAGCTGTTGCTGCTCTTCACCTTCCCTTGGCAGCCTATTCACAGGCACAACAGCCCTGGGGATCTGTGCTTTCCCACAGACGGAACATCTCAAGGCGCCTGTTCTCGGCAGAGCCTCTTTCTGAAATGGCAAACGTCCGGCTCCTTCTCCCACAAGGAAGGTGCCAGGCCTGACAGCTGTTGCTGCTCTTCACCTTCCCTTGGCAGCCTATTCACAGGCACAACAGCCCTGGGGATCTGTGCTTTCCCAGAGACGCAACATCTCATCGTACCCATTCTCGGCAGAGCCTTTTTTCCGAAAAGGCAAACGTCCGGCTCCTTCCCCGACAAGGAAGGTGCCAGCCCTGAAAGGTGTTGCTGCTCTTCACCTTCCCTTGGCAGCCTATTCACAGGCACAACAGCCCTGGGGAGCTGTGCTTTCCCAGAGATGCAACATCTCAAGGCGCCTGTTCTCGGCAGAGCCTCTTTCTGAAATGGCAAACATCCGGCTCCTTCTCCCACAAGGAAGGGGACAGCCCTGAAAGTTGTTGCTGCTCTTCACCTTCCCTTGGCAGCCTATTCACAGGCACAACAGCCCTGGGGATCTGTGCTTTCCCAGAGACGCAACATCTCATCGTACCCATTCTCGGCAGAGCCTTTTTTCCGAAAAGGCAAACGTCCGGATCCCTCCCCGACAACGAAGGTGCCAGGCCTGACAGCTGTTGCTGCTCTTCACCTTCCCTTGGCCGCCTATTCACAGGCACAACAGCCCTGGGGATCTGTGCTTTCCCAGAGATGCAACGTCTCAAGGCGCCTGTTCTCGGCAGAGGCTTTGTTCCGAAAAGGCAACGTCCGGCTCCTTCTCCCACAAGGAAGGTGCCAGGCCTGAAAGCTGTTGCTGCTCTTCACCTTCCCTTGGCAGCCTATTCACAGGCACAACAGCCCTGGGGATCTGTGCTTTCCCACAGACGGAGCATCTCAAGGCGCCTGTTCTCGGCAGAGCCTCTTTCTGAAATGGCAAACGTCCGGCTCCTTCTCCCACAAGGAAGGTGCCAGGCCTGAAAGCTGTTGCTGCTCTTCACCTTCCCTTGGCAGCCTATTCACAGGAACAACAGCCCTGGGGATCTGTGCTTTCCCACAGACGGAGCATCTCAAGGCGCCTGTTCTCGGCAGAGCCTCTTTCTGAAATGGCAAACGTCCGGCTCCTTCACCCACAAGGAAGGGGACAGCCCTGACAGCTGTTGCTGCTCTTCACCTTCCCTTGGCCGCCTATTCACAGGCACAACAGCCCTGGGGATCTGTGCTTTCCCAGAGATGCAATGTCTCAAGGCGCCTGTTCTCGGCAGAGGCTTTGTTCCGAAAAGGCAACGTCCGGCTCCTTCTCCCACAAGGAAGGGGCCAGCCCTGAAAGCTGTTGCTGCTCTTCACCTTCCCTTGGCAGTCTATTCACAGGCACAACAGCCCTGGGGATCTGTGCTTTCCCACAGACGGAACATCTCAAGGCGCCTGTTCTCGGCAGAGCCTCTTTCTGAAATGGCAAACGTCCGGCTCCTTCTCCCACAAGGAAGGGGACAGCCCTGAAAGTTGTTGCTGCTCTTCACCTTCCCTTGGCAGCCTATTCACAGGCACAACAGCCCTGGGAATCTGTGCTTTCCCAGAGACACAACATCTCATCGTACCCATTCTCGGCAGAGCCTTTTTTCCGAAAAGGCAAACGTCCGGCTCCTTCCCCGACAAGGAAGGTGCCAGCCCTGACAGCTGTTGCTGCTCTTCACCTTCCCTTGGCCGCCTATTCACAGGCACAACAGCCCTGGGGATCTGTGCTTTCCCAGAGATGCAACATCTCAAGGCGCCTGTTCTCGGCAGAGCCTCTTTCTGAAATGGCAAACGTCCGGCTCCTTCTCCCACAAGGAAGGGGACAGCCCTGAAAGTTGTTGCTGCTCTTCACCTTCCCTTGGCAGCCTATTCACAGGCACAACAGCCCTGGGGATCTGTGCTTTCCCAGAGATGCAACATCTCAAGGCGCCTGTTCTCGGCAGAGCCTTTGTTCCAAAAAGGCAACGTCCGGCTCTTTCTCCCACAAGGAAGGGGCCAGCCCTGAAAGCTGTTGCTGCTCTTCACCTTCCCTTGGCAGCCTATTCACAGGAACAACAGCCCTGGGGATCTGTGCTTTCCCAGAGATGCAACATCTCAAGGCGCCTGTTCTCGGCAGAGCCTCTTTCTGAAATGGCAAACGTCCGGCTCCTTCTCCCACAAGGAAGGTGCCAGGCCTGACAGCTGTTGCTGCTCTTCACCTTCCCTTGGCAGCCTATTCACAGGCACAACAGCCCTGGGGATCTGTGCTTTCCCAGAGACGCAACATCTCATCGTACCCATTCTCGGCAGAGCCTTTTTTCCGAAAAGGCAAACGTCCGGATCCTTCCCCGACAAGGAAGGTGCCAGCCCTGAAAGGTGTTGCTGCTCTTCACCTTCCCTTGGCAGCCTATTCACAGGCACAACAGCCCTGGGGAGCTGTGCTTTCCCAGAGATGCAACATCTCAAGGCGCCTGTTCTCGGCAGAGCCTCTTTCTGAAATGGCAAACATCCGGCTCCTTCTCCCACAAGGAAGGGGACAGCCCTGAAAGTTGTTGCTGCTCTTCACCTTCCCTTGGCAGCCTATTCACAGGCACAACAGCCCTGGGGATCTGTGCTTTCCCAGAGACGCAACATCTCATCGTACCCATTCTCGGCAGAGCCTTTTTTCCGAAAAGGCAAACGTCCGGATCCTTCCCCGACAACGAAGGTGCCAGGCCTGACAGCTGTTGCTGCTCTTCACCTTCCCTTGGCCGCCTATTCACAGGCACAACAGCCCTGGGGATCTGTGCTTTCCCAGAGATGCAACGTCTCAAGGCGCCTGTTCTCGGCAGAGGCTTTGTTCCGAAAAGGCAACGTCCGGCTCCTTCTCCCACAAGGAAGGTGCCAGGCCTGAAAGCTGTTGCTGCTCTTCACCTTCCCTTGGCAGCCTATTCACAGGAACAACAGCCCTGGGGATCTGTGCTTTCCCACAGACGGAGCATCTCAAGGCGCCTGTTCTCGGCAGAGCCTCTTTCTGAAATGGCAAACGTCCGGCTCCTTCTCCCACAAGGAAGGTGCCAGGCCTGAAAGCTGTTGCTGCTCTTCACCTTCCCTTGGCAGCCTATTCACAGGAACAACAGCCCTGGGGATCTGTGCTTTCCCACAGACGGAGCATCTCAAGGCGCCTGTTCTCGGCAGAGCCTCTTTCTGAAATGGCAAACGTCCGGCTCCTTCTCCCACAAGGAAGGTGCCAGGCCTGACAGCTGTTGCTGCTCTTCACCTTCCCTTGGCAGCCTATTCACAGGCACAACAGCCCTGGGGATCTGTGCTTTCCCAGAGATGCAACATCTCATCGTACCCATTCTCGGCAGAGCCTTTTTTCCGAAAAGGCAAACGTCCGGCTCCTTCCCCGACAAGGAAGGTGCCAGCCCTGAAAGGTGTTGCTGCTCTTCACCTTCCCTTGGCAGCCTATTCACAGGCACAACAGCCCTGGGGAGCTGTGCTTTCCCAGAGATGCAACATCTCAAGGCGCCTGTTCTCGGCAGAGCCTCTTTCTGAAATGGCAAACATCCGGCTCCTTCTCCCACAAGGAAGGGGACAGCCCTGAAAGTTGTTGCTGCTCTTCACCTTCCCTTGGCAGCCTATTCACAGGCACAACAGCCCTGGGGATCTGTGCTTTCCCAGAGACGCAACATCTCATCGTACCCATTCTCGGCAGAGCCTTTTTTCCGAAAAGGCAAACGTCCGGATCCTTCCCCGACAACGAAGGTGCCAGGCCTGACAGCTGTTGCTGCTCTTCACCTTCCCTTGGCCGCCTATTCACAGGCACAACAGCCCTGGGGATCTGTGCTTTCCCAGAGATGCAACGTCTCAAGGCGCCTGTTCTCGGCAGAGGCTTTGTTCCGAAAAGGCAACGTCCGGCTCCTTCTCCCACAAGGAAGGTGCCAGGCCTGAAAGCTGTTGCTGCTCTTCACCTTCCCTTGGCAGCCTATTCACAGGAACAACAGCCCTGGGGATCTCTGCTTTCCCACAGACGGAGCATCTCAAGGCGCCTGTTCTCGGCAGAGCCTCTTTCTGAAATGGCAAACGTCCGGCTCCTTCTCCCACAAGGAAGGGGACAGCCCTGACAGCTGTTGCTGCTCTTCACCTTCCCTTGGCCGCCTATTCACAGGCACAACAGCCCTGGGGATCTGTGCTTTCCCAGAGATGCAATGTCTCAAGGCGCCTGTTCTCGGCAGAGCCTTTGTTCCGAAAAGGCAACGTCCGGCTCCTTCTCCCACAAGGAAGGGGCCAGCCCTGAAAGCTGTTGCTGCTCTTCACCTTCCCTTGGCAGTCTATTCACAGGCACAACAGCCCTGGGGATCTGTGCTTTCCCACAGACGGAACATCTCAAGGCGCCTGTTCTCGGCAGAGCCTCTTTCTGAAATGGCAAACGTCCGGCTCCTTCTCCCACAAGGAAGGGGACAGCCCTGAAAGTTGTTGCTGCTCTTCACCTTCCCTTGGCAGCCTATTCACAGGCACAACAGCCCTGGGGATCTGTGCTTTCCCAGAGATGCAACATCTCATCGTACCCATTCTCGGCAGAGCCTTTTTTCCGAAAAGGCAAACGTCCGGCTCCTTCCCCGACAAGGAAGGTGCCAGCCCTGACAGCTGTTGCTGCTCTTCACCTTCCCTTGGCAGCCTATTCACAGGCACAACAGCCCTGGGGATCTGTGCTTTCCCACAGACGGAACATCTCAAGGCGCCTGTTCTCGGCAGAGCCTCTTTCTGAAATGGCAAACGTCCGGCTCCTTCTCCCACAAGGAAGGTGCCAGGCCTGACAGCTGTTGCTGCTCTTCACCTTCCCTTGGCAGCCTATTCACAGGCACAACAGCCCTGGGGATCTGTGCTTTCCCAGAGACGCAACATCTCATCGTACCCATTCTCGGCAGAGCCTTTTTTCCGAAAAGGCAAACGTCCGGCTCCTTCCCCGACAAGGAAGGTGCCAGCCCTGAAAGGTGTTGCTGCTCTTCACCTTCCCTTGGCAGCCTATTCACAGGCACAACAGCCCTGGGGAGCTGTGCTTTCCCAGAGATGCAACATCTCAAGGCGCCTGTTCTCGGCAGAGCCTCTTTCTGAAATGGCAAACATCCGGCTCCTTCTCCCACAAGGAAGGGGACAGCCCTGAAAGTTGTTGCTGCTCTTCACCTTCCCTTGGCAGCCTATTCACAGGCACAACAGCCCTGGGGATCTGTGCTTTCCCAGAGACGCAACATCTCATCGTACCCATTCTCGGCAGAGCCTTTTTTCCGAAAAGGCAAACGTCCGGATCCTTCCCCGACAACGAAGGTGCCAGGCCTGACAGCTGTTGCTGCTCTTCACCTTCCCTTGGCCGCCTATTCACAGGCACAACAGCCCTGGGGATCTGTGCTTTCCCAGAGATGCAACGTCTCAAGGCGCCTGTTCTCGGCAGAGGCTTTGTTCCGAAAAGGCAACGTCCGGCTCCTTCTCCCACAAGGAAGGTGCCAGGCCTGAAAGCTGTTGCTGCTCTTCACCTTCCCTTGGCAGCCTATTCACAGGAACAACAGCCCTGGGGATCTCTGCTTTCCCACAGACGGAGCATCTCAAGGCGCCTGTTCTCGGCAGAGCCTCTTTCTGAAATGGCAAACGTCCGGCTCCTTCTCCCACAAGGAAGGGGACAGCCCTGACAGCTGTTGCTGCTCTTCACCTTCCCTTGGCCGCCTATTCACAGGCACAACAGCCCTGGGGATCTGTGCTTTCCCAGAGATGCAATGTCTCAAGGCGCCTGTTCTCGGCAGAGGCTTTGTTCCGAAAAGGCAACGTCCGGCTCCTTCTCCCACAAGGAAGGGGCCAGCCCTGAAAGCTGTTGCTGCTCTTCACCTTCCCTTGGCAGTCTATTCACAGGCACAACAGCCCTGGGGATCTGTGCTTTCCCACAGACGGAACATCTCAAGGCGCCTGTTCTCGGCAGAGCCTCTTTCTGAAATGGCAAACGTCCGGCTCCTTCTCCCACAAGGAAGGGGACAGCCCTGAAAGTTGTTGCTGCTCTTCACCTTCCCTTGGCAGCCTATTCACAGGCACAACAGCCCTGGGGATCTGTGCTTTCCCAGAGATGCAACATCTCATCGTACCCATTCTCGGCAGAGCCTTTTTTCCGAAAAGGCAAACGTCCGGCTCCTTCCCCGACAAGGAAGGTGCCAGCCCTGACAGCTGTTGCTGCTCTTCACCTTCCCTTGGCAGCCTATTCACAGGCACAACAGCCCTGGGGATCTGTGCTTTCCCACAGACGGAACATCTCAAGGCGCCTGTTCTCGGCAGAGCCTCTTTCTGAAATGGCAAACGTCCGGCTCCTTCTCCCACAAGGAAGGTGCCAGGCCTGACAGCTGTTGCTGCTCTTCACCTTCCCTTGGCAGCCTATTCACAGGCACAACAGCCCTGGGGATCTGTGCTTTCCCAGAGACGCAACATCTCATCGTACCCATTCTCGGCAGAGCCTTTTTTCCGAAAAGGCAAACGTCCGGCTCCTTCCCCGACAAGGAAGGTGCCAGCCCTGAAAGGTGTTGCTGCTCTTCACCTTCCCTTGGCAGCCTATTCACAGGCACAACAGCCCTGGGGAGCTGTGCTTTCCCAGAGATGCAACATCTCAAGGCGCCTGTTCTCGGCAGAGCCTCTTTCTGAAATGGCAAACATCCGGCTCCTTCTCCCACAAGGAAGGGGACAGCCCTGAAAGTTGTTGCTGCTCTTCACCTTCCCTTGGCAGCCTATTCACAGGCACAACAGCCCTGGGGATCTGTGCTTTCCCAGAGACGCAACATCTCATCGTACCCATTCTCGGCAGAGCCTTTTTTCCGAAAAGGCAAACGTCCGGATCCTTCCCCGACAACGAAGGTGCCAGGCCTGACAGCTGTTGCTGCTCTTCACCTTCCCTTGGCCGCCTATTCACAGGCACAACAGCCCTGGGGATCTGTGCTTTCCCAGAGATGCAACGTCTCAAGGCGCCTGTTCTCGGCAGAGGCTTTGTTCCGAAAAGGCAACGTCCGGCTCCTTCTCCCACAAGGAAGGTGCCAGGCCTGAAAGCTGTTGCTGCTCTTCACCTTCCCTTGGCAGCCTATTCACAGGAACAACAGCCCTGGGGATCTCTGCTTTCCCACAGACGGAGCATCTCAAGGCGCCTGTTCTCGGCAGAGCCTCTTTCTGAAATGGCAAACGTCCGGCTCCTTCTCCCACAAGGAAGGGGACAGCCCTGACAGCTGTTGCTGCTCTTCACCTTCCCTTGGCCGCCTATTCACAGGCACAACAGCCCTGGGGATCTGTGCTTTCCCAGAGATGCAATGTCTCAAGGCGCCTGTTCTCGGCAGAGGCTTTGTTCCGAAAAGGCAACGTCCGGCTCCTTCTCCCACAAGGAAGGGGCCAGCCCTGAAAGCTGTTGCTGCTCTTCACCTTCCCTTGGCAGTCTATTCACAGGCACAACAGCCCTGGGGATCTGTGCTTTCCCACAGACGGAACATCTCAAGGCGCCTGTTCTCGGCAGAGCCTCTTTCTGAAATGGCAAACGTCCGGCTCCTTCTCCCACAAGGAAGGGGACAGCCCTGAAAGTTGTTGCTGCTCTTCACCTTCCCTTGGCAGCCTATTCACAGGCACAACAGCCCTGGGGATCTGTGCTTTCCCAGAGATGCAACATCTCAAGGCGCCTGTTCTCGGCAGAGCCTTTTTTCCAAAAAGGCAAACGTCCGGCTCCTTCCCCGAAAAGGAAGGTGCCAGCCCTGACAGCTGTTGCGGCTCTTCACCTTCCCTTGGCAGCCTATTCACAGGCACAACAGCCCTGGGAATTTGTGCTTTCCCAGAGACACAACATCTCATCGTACCCATTCTCGGCAGAGTTTTTTTCCGAAAAGGCAAACGTCCGGCTCCTTCCCCGACAAGGAAGGTGCCAGCCCTGAAAGCTGTTGCTGCTCTTCACCTTCCCTTGGCAGCCTATTCACAGGCACAACAGCCCTGGGGATCTGTGCTTTCCCACAGATGCAACATCTCAAGGCGCCTGTTCTCGGCAGAGCCTCTTTCTGAAATGGCAAACGTCCGGCTCCTTCTCCCACAAGGAAGGTCCCAGGCCTGACAGCTGTTGCTGCTCTTCACCTTCCCTTGGCAGCCTATTCACAGGCACAACAGCCCTGGGGATCTGTGCTTTCCCACAGATGCAACATCTCATCGTACCCATTCTCGGCAGAGCCTTTTTTCCGAAAAGGCAAACGTCTGGCTCCTTCTCCCACAAGGAAGGTGCCAGGCCTGAAAGCTGTTGCTGCTCTTCACCTTCCCTTGGCAGCCTATTCACAGGCACAACAGCCCTGGGGATCTGTGCTTTCCCACAGACGGAACATCTCAAGGCGCCTGTTCTCGGCAGAGCCTCTTTCTGAAATGGCAAACGTCCGGCTCCTTCTCCCACAAGGAAGGTGCCAGGCCTGACAGCTGTTGCTGCTCTTCACCTTCCCTTGGCAGCCTATTAACAGGCACAACAGCCCTGGGGATCTGTGCTTTCCCAGAGACGCAACATCTCATCGTACCCATTCTCGGCAGAGCCTTTTTTCCGAAAAGGCAAACGTCCGGCTCCTTCCCCGACAAGGAAGGTGCCAGCCCTGACAGCTGTTGCTGCTCTTCACCTTCCCTTGGCAGCCTATTCACAGGCACAACAGCCCTGGGAATCTGTGCTTTCCCAGAGACACAACATCTCATAGTACCCATTCTCAACAGAGTTTTTTTCCGAAAAGGCAAAAGTCCGGCTCCTTCCCCGACAAGGAAGGGGACAGCCCTGAAAGCTGTTGCTGCTCTTCACCTTCCCTTGGCAGCCTATTCACAGGCACAACAGCCCTGGGCATCTGTGCTTTCCCAGAGAGGAAACATCTCAAGGCTCTCCTTCTCAGCAGAGCCTCTTTCGAAATCAGCAAATATCTGGCTAATTCTCCCACAAGGAAGGTGCCAGCCCTGAAAGCTGTTGCTGCTCTTCACCTTCCCTTGGCAGCCTATTCACAGGCACAACAGCTATGGGGATCTCTGCTTTCCCAGAGAGGGAACATCTCAAGGTGCCCGTTCTCGGCACAGCTTCTTTACGAAATGGCAAACGTCTGGCTCCTTCTCCCACAAGGAAGGTGCCAGCCCTGAAAGCTGTTGCTGCTCTTCACCTTTACTTGGCAGCCTATTCACAGGCACAACAGCCCTGGGAACTCTGCTTTGCCAGATACGGAACATCTCAAGGCTCTCCTTCTCAGCAGAGACTCTTTCGAAATCGGCAAACGTCTGGCTCCTTCTCCCACGAGGAAGGTGCCAGCCCTGAAAGCTGTTGCTGCTCTTCACCTTCCCTTGGCAGCCTATTTACAAGCACAACAGCTATGGGGATCTGTGCTTTCTCACAGACGGAACATCTCAAGGAACCCCTTCTCGGCAGAGCCTCATTCTGAAACAGCAAATGTCCGGCACCTTCTCCCACAAGGAAGGTGCCAGCCCTGAAAGCTGTTGCTGCTCTTCACCTTTGCTTGGCAGCCTATTCACAGGCACAACAGCCCTGGGAACTCTGCTTTGCCAGATACGGAACATCTCAAGGCTCTCCTTCTCAGCAGAGACTCTTTAGAAATCGGCAAACGTCTGGCTCCTTCTCCCACGAGGAAGGTGCCAGCCCTGAAAGCTGTTGCTGCTCTTCACCTTCCCTTGGCAGCCTATTCACAGGCACAACAGCCCTGGGGATCTGTGCTTTCCCAGAGACGCAACATCTCATCGTACCCATTCTCGACAGAGCTTTTTTTCCAAAAAGGCAAACATCCGGCTCCTTCCCCGACAAGGAAGGTGCCAGCCCTGAAAGCTGTTGCTGCTCTTCACCTTCCCTTGGCAGCCTATTCACAGGCACAACAGCCCTGGGCATCTGTGCTTTCCCAGAGATGCAACATCTCAAGGCGCCTGTTCTCGGCATAGCCTCTTTCTGAAATGGCAAACATCCGGCTCCTTCCCCGACAACGAAGGTGCCAGCCCTGACAGCTGTTGCTGCTCTTCACCTTCCCTTGGCAGCCTATTCACAGGCACAACAGCCCTGGGGATCTGTGCTTTCCCAGAGATGCAACATCTCAAGGCGCCTGTTCTCGGCAGAGCCTCTTTCTGAAATGGCAAACATCCGGCTCCTTCTCCCACAAGGAAGGGGGCAGCCCTGAAAGTTGTTGCTGCTCTTCACCTTCCCTTCGCAGCCTATTCACAGGCACAACAGCCCTGGGGATCTGTGCTTTCCCAGAGATGCAACATCTCAAGGCGCCTGTTCTCGGCAGAGCCTCTTTCTGAAATGGCAAACGTCCGGCTCCTTCTCCCGGAAGGAAGGGGCCAGCCCTGACAGCTGTTGCTGCTCTTCACCTTCCCTTGGCAGCCTATTCACAGGCACAACAGCCCTGGGGATCTGTGCTTTCCCAGAGACACAACATCTCATCGTACCCATTCTCGGCAGAGCCTTTTTTCCGAAAAGGCAAACGTCCGGCTCCTTCCCCGACAAGGAAGGTGCCAGCCCTGACAGCTGTTGCTGCTCTTCACCTTCCCTTGGCAGCCTATTCACAGGCACAACAGCCCTGGGGATCTGTGCTTTCCCAGAGACGCAACATCTCATCGTACCCATTCTCGGCAGAGCCTTTTTTCCAAAAAGGCAAACGTCCGGCTCCTTCTCCCGCAACGAGGGTGCCAGCCCTGAAAGCTGTTGCTGCTCTTCACCTTCCCTTGGCAGCCTATTCACAGGCACAACAGCCCTGGGAATCTGTGCTTTCCCAGAGACACAACATCTCATCGTACCCATTCTCGGCAGAGTTTTTTTCCGAAAAGGCAAACGTCCGGCTCCTTCCCCGACAAGGAAGGTGCCAGGCCTGACAGCTGTTGCTGCTCTTCACCTTCCCTTGGCCGCCTATTCACAGGCACAACAGCCCTGGGGATCTGTGCTTTCCTAGAGATGCAACATCTCAAGGCGCCTGTTCTCGGCAGATACTCTTTCTGAAATGGCAAACGTCCGGCTCCTTCTCCCACAAGGAAGGGGACAGCCCTGAAAGTTGTTGCTGCTCTTCACCTTCCCTTGGCAGCCTATTCACAGGCACAACAGCCCTGGGGATCTGTGCTTTCCCAGAGATGCAACATCTCAAGGCGCCTGTTCTCGGCAGAGCCTTTGTTCCGAAAAGGCAACGTCCGGCTCTTTCTCCCACAAGGAAGGGGCCAGCCCTGAAAGCTGTTGCTGCTCTTCACCTTCCCTTGGCAGCCTATTCACAGGAACAACAGCCCTGGGGATCTGTGCTTTCCCAGAGATGCAACATCTCAAGGCGCCTGTTCTCAGCAGAGCCTGTTTCTGAAATGGCAAACGTCCGGCTCCTTCTCCCGGAAGGAAGGGGCCAGCCCTGACAGCTGTTGCTGCTCTTCACCTTCCCTTGGCCGCCTATTCACAGGCACAACAGCCCTGGGGATCTGTGCTTTCCCAGAGATGCAACGTCTCAAGGCGCCTGTTCTCGGCAGAGGCTTTGTTCCGAAAAGGCAACGTCCGGCTCCTTCCCCCACAAGGAAGGTGCCAGGCCTGAAAGCTGTTGCTGCTCTTCACCTTCCCTTGGCAGCCTATTCACAGGCACAACAGCCCTGGGCATCTGTGCTTTCCCAGAGAGGAAACATCTCAAGGCTCTCCTTCTCAGCAGAGCCTCTTTCGAAATCAGCAAATATCTGGCTAATTCTCCCACAAGGAAGGTGCCAGCCCTGAAAGCTGTTGCTGCTCTTCACCTTCCCTTGGCAGCCTATTCACAGGCACAACAGCTATGGGGATCTCTGCTTTCCCAGAGAGGGAACATCTCAAGGTGCCCGTTCTCGGCACAGCTTCTTTACGAAATGGCAAACGTCTGGCTCCTTCTCCCACAAGGAAGGTGCCAGCCCTGAAAGCTGTTGCTGCTCTTCACCTTTGCTTGGCAGCCTATTCACAGGCACAACAGCCCTGGGAACTCTGCTTTGCCAGATACGGAACATCTCAAGGCTCTCCTTCTCATCAGAGACTCTTTCGAAATCGGCAAACGTCTGGCTCCTTCTCCCACGAGGAAGGTGCCAGCCCTGAAAGCTGTTGCTGCTCTTCACCTTCCCTTGGCAGCCTATTTACAAGCACAACAGCTATGGGGATCTGTGCTTTCTCACAAACGGAACATCTCAAGGAACCCCTTCTCGGCAGAGCCTCATTCTGAAACAGCAAATGTCCGGCACCTTCTCCCACAAGGAAGGTGCCAGCCCTGAAAGCTGTTGCTGCTCTTCACCTTCGCCGTGCAGCCTATTCACAGGCACAACAGCCCTGGGGATCTCTGCTTTCCCAGGAACAGCATATCTCATCATGACCTTTCTCGGCAGAACCTTTTTTCGAAAAGGCAAACGTCTGGCTCCTTCTCCCACAAGGAAGGTGCCAGGCCTGAAAGCTGTTGCTGCTCTTCACCTTCCCTTGGCAGCCTATTCACAGGCACAACAGCACTGGGCATCACTGCTTTCCCCGAGAGGGAACATCTCAAGGTGCCCGTGCTGGGCACAGCCTCTTTCTGAAAAGGCAAACGTCCAGCTTCTTCTCGCACAAGTAATGTGCCAGCCCTGAAAGCTGTTGCTGCACTTCACCTTCCCCTTGGCAGCCTATTCACAGGCACAACAGCACTGGGCATCTGTGCTTTCCCACAGAGGGAACATCTCAAGGCACTCGTTCTCAGCAGAGACTCTTTGCGAAATGGGAACTGTCCGGCTCCTTCTCCAAAAAGGAAGGTGCCAGGCCTGAAAGCTGTTGCTGCTCTTCACCTTCCTTTGGCAGCCTATGCACAGGCACAAGAGCACTGGGAATCTGTGCTTTCCCAGAGACGGAACAGCTCATCGTGCCCGTTCTCGGCAGAGAATCTTTGCGAAACGGGAAATGTCCGGCTCCTTCTCCCACAAGGATGGTGCCAGCCCTGAAAGCTGTTGCTGGTCTTTGCCTACCCTTGGCAGCCTATTCACAGGCACAACAGCACTGGGCATCTGTGCTTTCCCAGAGACGGAACATCTCATCGTACCCGTTTCGGCAGAGCCTCTTTCTGAAACAGGAAAAGTCTGGCTCCTCCTCCCACAAGGAAGGTGCCAGCCCTGACAGCTGTTGCTGCTCTTCACCTTTGCTTGGCAGCCTATTCACAGGCACAACAGCTATGGGGATCTCTGCTTTCCCAGAGAGGGAACATCTCAAGTTGCCCGTTCTGGGCACAGCCTCTTTCTTGAAAGGCAAACATCCAGCTTCTTCTCCCACAAGGAAGGTGCCAGCCCTGAAAGCTGTTGCTGGTCTTCGCCTACCCTTGGCAGCCTATTCACAGGCACAACAGCACTGGGCATCTGTGCTTTCCCAGAGACAGAACAGCTCATCGTGCCCGTTCTCAGCAGAGAATCTTTGCGAAACGGGAAATGTCCGGCTCCTTCTCCCACAAGGAAGGTGCCAGCCCTGAAAGCTGTTGCTGGTCTTCGCCTACCCTTGGCAGCCTATTCACAGGCACAACAGCACTGGGCATCTGTGCTTTCCCAGAGACGAAACAGCTCATCGTACCCGTTTTGGCAGAGCCTCTTTCTGAAACAGGAAAAGTCTGGCTCCTCCTCCCACAAGGAAGGTGCCAGCCCTGAAAGCTGTTGCTGCACTTCACCTTCCCCTTGGCAGCCTATTCACAGGCACAACAGCACTGGGCATCTGTGCTTTCCCACAGAGGGAACATCTCAAGGCACTCGTTCTCAGCAGAGACTCTTTGCGAAATGGGAAATGTCCGGCTCATTCTCCCACAAGGAAGGTGCCAGCCCTGAAAGCTGTTGCTGCTCTTCACCTTCCCCATGCAGCTTATTCACAGGCACAACAGCTATGGGGATCTTTGCTTTCCCAGATACAGAACATCTCATCGTGCCCGTTCTCGGCAGAGCCTTTTTCTGAAACGGCAAACGTCCGGCTCCTCCTCCCACAAGGAAGGTTGCAGCCCTGAAAGATGTTGCTGGTTTGCACCTTCCCCATGCAGCTTATTCACAGGCACAACAGTTATGGGGATCTGTGCTTTCCCAGATACAGAACATATCATCGTGCCGGTTCTCGGCAGAGACTCTTTCCGAAATGGCAAACGTCCGGCTCCCTCTCCCACAAGGAAGGTGCCAGCCCTGAAAGCTGTTGCTGCTCTTCACCTTCCCTTGGCAGCCTATTCACAAGCACAACAGCTATGGGGATCTGTGCTTTCTCACAGACGGAACATCTCAAGGAACCCGTTCTCGGCGGAGCCTCATTCTGTAAACAGCAAATGTCTGGCTCCTTCTCCCACAAGGAAGGTGCCAGCCCTGAAAGCTGTTGCTGCTCTTCACCTTCCCTTGGCAGCCTATTCACAGGCACAACAGCCCTGGGGATCTGTGCTTTCCCAGAGACACAACATCTCATGGCACCCGTTCTCGGCAGAGCCTCTTTCTGAAACAGCAATCGTCCGGCTCCTTCTCCCACAAGGAAGGTGCCAGCCCTGAAAGGTGTTGCTGCTCTTCACCTTCCCTTGGCAGCCTATTCACAGGCACAACAGCACTGGGCATCTGTGCTTTCCCACAGAGGAAACATCTCAAGACACTCGTTCTCAGCAGAGACTCTTTGTGAAATGGGAAATGTCCGGCTCCTTCTCCCAAAAGGAAGGTGCCAGCCCTGAAAGCTGTTGCTGGTCTTCCCCTACCCTTGGCAGCCTATTCACAGGCACAACAGCACTGGGCATCTGTGCTTTCCCAGAGACGGAACAGCTCATCGTACCCGTTTCGGCAGAGCCTCTTTCTGAAACAGGAAAAGTACGGCTCCTCCTCCCACAAGGAAGGTGCCAGCCCTGAAAGCTGCTGCTGCACTTCACCTTCCCCTTGGCAGCCTATTCACAGGCACAACAGCACTGGGCATCTGTGCTTTCCCACAGAGGGAACATCTCAAGGCATTCGTTCTCGGCAGAGACTCTTTGCGAAATGGGAAATGTCCGGCTCCTTCTCCCGCAAGGAAGGTGCCAGCCCTGAAAGCTGTTGCTGCTCTCCACCTTCCTTTGGCAGCCTATGCACAGGCACAAGAGCACTGGGAATCTGTGCTTTCCCAGAGACGGAACAGCTCATCGGGCCCGTTCTCGGCAGAGAATCTTTGCGAAACGGGAAATGTCCGGCTCCTTCTCCCACAAGGATGGGGCCAGCCCTGAAAGCTGTTGCTGCTCTTCACCTTCCCTTGGCAGCCTATTCACAGGCACAACAGCCCTGGGAACTCTGCTTTGCCAGATACGGAACATCTCAAGGCTCTCCTTCTCAGCAGAGACTCTTTCGAAATCGGCAAACGTCTGGCTCTTTCTCCCACGAGGAAGGTGCCAGCCCTGAAAGCTGTTGCTGCTCTTCACCTTCCCTTGGCAGCCTATTCACAGGCACAACAGCTATGGGGATCTGTGCTTTCTCACAGACGGAACATCTCAAGGAACCCGTTCTCGGCAGAGCCTCATTCTGAAACAGCAAATGTCTGGCACCTTCTCCCACAAGGAAGGTGCCAGCCCTGAAAGCTGTTGCTGCTCTTCACCTTCGCCGTGCAGCCTATTCACAGGCACAACAGCCCTGGGGATCTCTGCTTTCCAAGGAAAAGCATATCTCATCATGGCCTTTCTCGGCAGAACCTTTTTTCGAAAAGGCAAACGTCCGGCTCCTTCTCCCACAAGGAAGGTGCCAGCCCTAAAAGCTGTTGCTGCACTTCACCTTCCCTTGGCAGCCTATTCACAGGCACAACAGCACTGGGCATCTCTGCTTTCCCAGAGAGGGAACATCTCAAGGTGCCCGTGCTGGACACAGCCTCTTTCTGAAAAGGCAAACGTCCAGCTTCTTCTCCCACAAGGAAGGTGCCAGCCCTGAAAGCTGTTGCTGGTCTTCGCTTACCCTTGGCAGCCTATGCACAGGCGCAACAGCACTGGGCATCTGTGCTTTCCCACAGAGGGAACATCTCAAAGCACTCGTTCTCAGCAGAGACTCTTTGCGAAATGGGAAACGTCCGGCTCCCTCTCCCACAAGGAAGGTGCCAGGCCTGAAAGCTGTTGCTGCTCTTCACCTTCCCTTGGCATCCTATTCACAGGCACAACAGCTATGGGGATCTCTGCTTTCCCAGAGAGGGTACATCTCAAGGTGCCCGTTCTCGGCACAGCTTCTTTACGAAATGGCAAACGTCTGGCTCCTTCTCCCACAAGGAAGGTGCCAGCCCTGACAGCTGTTGCTGCTCTTCACCTTCCCTTGGCAGCCTATTCACAGGCACCACAGCCCTGGGGATCTCTGCTTTGCCAGATACGGAACATCTCAATGCTCTCCATCTCAGCAGAGACTCTTTCGAAATTGGCAAATGTCTGGCTCCTTCTCCCACAAGGAAGGGGACAGCCCTGAAAGCTGTTGCTGCTCTTCACCTTCCCCGTGCAGCCTACATACAGTCACAACAGCACTGGGCATCTGTGCTTTCCCAGAGACGGAACATCTCAAGGTGCCTGTTCTCGGCACAGCCTCTTTCCGAAATGGCAAACGTCCGGCTCCTTCTCCCGCAAGGAAGGTTTCTCATGACCCAGACTATACAGACCAGGGAGTCATTTTTAATTCAAAATTCCCTCAGGCTATATTAAGGTGAAACAACAGCAAATGATCAGGGAAAGATTTTATGTATGACAGAAGCAAGCTGAACTGGGGAAGCGTGGTAGTAGGTGGCAGGGTTTCTCACAACAGGAATTGCCATAAGACTACTTCTGTTAATCATGTAACCATATACAAGAGTTCAGGGTATAAGGAGATCCCTCCCGCTGAGTCACGAGGTTCAGAGCAGACCCCCTTGCTTTCCAGACTCCTCCTCAGAGAAGGGCCCAGGGGCGGCTGGATCCACTCTTAGTCTCAGACTTGGTCAACGGTTTATATCTTGAAATGGATGAGGTGTAGGGATTGTGGAAAAGGAAAAAGAAAGAGAGAAGAAGACAGAGAGAGAGAGAAAGGAAGACAGAAGGATTTCACTGGTCCTGGGTCCAGCGTTGGTTCACTCAGTCGAGGTGTCCAGTCAGCCGAGGGGTCCAGTTCCGGTGGGCTTGCGCACCTGGGGCTTCAGTTTGTGTCCTTTTATCATCCTTGCCCCTCCTTCGGGAGGGCACCCAAACTCCTCAGGTTAACGAGCAGTTTGCGAGCCTTTGGGCTTGGGGGTCGTTTGTGGGGTAGCTTCTCTCACCTTGCAGACACAGCCATTCTTTGATCTTTGTATCAGAACAGCTTATCACAACAGGGAGCTGCCCACCCTCCAGCACGCCCTCCCCCTCCTGTTGCTGATGTCTGAGCTGATGGGTTTTCACCTTGGTTCCCTGCTGTGCACAGTTTGTCTTTAAGCAGAACTTGCCCCACCACAATGTTTGAGACATTCACTCTTTCAGTCTCTCACAAGGTGCCAGCCCTGAAAGCTCTTGCTGCTCTTCACCTTCCCTTGGCAGCCTATTCACAAGCACAACAGCTATGGGGATCTCTGCTTTCCCAGAGAGGAAGCGTCTCATCGTGTGCATTCTCGCCAGAGCCTCTTTCTGAAAACGCAGATGTCCGGCTCCTTCTCCCACAAGGAAGGTGCCAGCCCTGAAAGCTGTTGCTGCTCTTCACCTTCCCTTGGCATCCTATTCACAGGCACAAAAGCCCTGGGGATCTGTGCTTTTCCAGAGAGGGAACATCTCAAGGTGCCCGTTCTCGGCACAGCCTCTTTCTGAAATGGCAAACGTCCGGCTCCTTCTCCCACAAGGAAGGTGCCAGCCCTGAAAGCTGTTGCTGGTCTTCACCTTCCCTTGGCAGCCTACTCACAGGCACAACAGCCCTGGGAACTCTGCTTTGCCAGATACAGAACATCTCAAGGCTCTCCTTCTCAGCAGAGACTCTTTCGAAATCGACAAACGTCCGGCTCCTTCTCCCGCCAGGAAGGTGCCAGCCCTGAAAGCTGTTGCTGCTCTTCACCTTCCCTTGGCAGCCTATGCACAGGCACAACAGCACTGGGGATCTGTGCTTTCCCAGAGACGGAACATCTCATCGTGCCCGTTCTCGGCAGAGCCTCTTTCCGAAAAGGCAAACGTCCGGCTCCTTCACCCACAAGGAAGGGGCCAGCCCTGAAAGCTGTTGCTGCTCTTCACCTTCCCTTGGCAGCCTATTCACAGGCACAACAGCACTGTGGGTTGGCACTTGTAATTCTGTCCTGGCACCTTCCTTGTGGGAGAAGTAGCTGGAGGTTTTCTGTGCTGGAATTAGGCAGCGGAGAGATTGAGAGTGGTGATATGTTTAGGTCACTAGGCAAGCGCAGACCGTGAGGGACTGGAAGAGTTAATGTCTCAAATACTGTGGTGGGGCAAGTTCTGCTTAAGGACTGACTCTGCATAACAACAAACCCTGCCTAGCATTGAACTACAGGTGAAAATAACCTGATCAGCACCCATCAGCAACAGGAGGGGGAGGTCGTGGAGGAGGGTGCACAGTTCCCTGTTCTGATGTGCTGAGGGAAGGGGAAGTTACTCCCCAAACAACCCCGAAGTCCCAAAGGCTCACAAACAGCTCATGACACCTAATTAGCCTAATAAGTTTGAGTGCCTGCCCGAAGGAGGGGCAAGGATGATAAAAGGACACAAACTGAAGCCCCACATGTGTAAGCCCACTGGGACTGGACCCCTTGGCTGACTGAACCAACGCTGGACCCAGGACTGGTGAAATCTTTCCTTTCTCCCCTGTCCTTTTAGACATAAACCGTTGACCAAGTCTGGGACTAGGATTGGATCCAGCCGTCCCTAGGCTTGTCACTGAGAGGGAGTCTAGAAAGCAAGGGGGGCTGCTCTGAACCTCGGGAGTCAACGGGAGCGATCTCCTTATTGTCTTCCCTGAACTGAGTCCCTAATAAACAAGGCCTGTAGGGTGTGTTTGGTGATGTATGGTTAACACGTTACACAGTTTACTGACATGTTTTAATGCCATTTTTTGTTGTGAGCATACCAATTTTGGTGGTAAGCATACCAATTCTTGTTGTGAGTGAATAAAAGTTGAGTTTTCAGAGTTAAAGGATCCCTGGGGTCATTTCACCTTAATCCTGACCTGGGAATCGGCAAACCTGAGTCATAGTCCTGAGAAATTGGGATGTGACACCTGTAAAACTTGGCTGATGCTCAGCAGGGTATTGAATAGTTTTGCCTCTTTTCACACAGATGTTTTGCACCTGTTTCTCTGTTACAATTCCCCTGGGTCCACCTTGCCCTTCTGAAAGCATTTCTGTGGCTGTCAATGAGACGCAGAAGCTCTGAGATCTGTGCATGGAATCAGAGTCCCTTCAGAGTGAGGCAGCAATTATCTTCAGTTGTCTGAGGGAACAAAGTGTTTTCTTTTCCACTGCAGAAGGAACTTTCCTATCACAGATGCAAATAACCTACAGTGTAAGGATCCTTTCATAAGGAAGAGGAATTGTCAGTTTTGTACGGTGTTCCTCTCCCAGTTAATGAAGAAGGACAGTGTTTGGTGTACAGTGTTGTTGCCAGGCAAACAGCAGCAACAAAAAGCCATTAGGAGTTATTTCAGGAAGTGCTGGGTGGCGTATGCCTCTTGGTTATTACTTGTAAGGGAAGATTGCAGTTTCCTGCCTTCCTGAAGTATTTTGAAACATAGCTCTTGTTTCGAATGTGTTTTGTGATCTTCAGGGTATATCCAAGAGACACTTACTGTGCCTTTTCCATCCGTGTAATTGATTTATTACCTAATTTTAGTAACTAATTAGAATCTTAAGTCCAGAGAGACAGTCAAGTCATCCAATATTTTTTATCAGCAAGAGGTTGCTGCATGTTCTTGTAACTTTGTGACCCTACCGATTTGTTTTCTAGGGTGTGTTTATGCCACCTTGTGGTGGGTTGACCCTGGCTGAACACCAGGTGCCCACCAAAGCTGTTCTATCACTCCCCCCTCCTCAGCTGGACAGGGGAGAGAAAATGTAACAAAGGGTTTGTGGGTCGAGAGAAGGACAGGAGAGATCACTCACCAATTACCGTCACGGGCAAAACAGACTCAGCTTGGGGAAAATTAACTTGATTTATTACAAATCAACCAGAGAAGGGTAATGAGGAATAAAACCAAATCTCAGAACACCTTCCCTCCACCCCCTCCCTCCTTCCCGGGCACAACTTCACTCCCGGATTCTCTACCTACCCCACCCAGCGGCACAGGGGGATGGGGAATGGGGTTTACGGTCAGTTCATCACACGTTATTTCTGCCGCTTCATCCTCCTCAGGGGCAGGACTCATCACACTCTTCCCCTGCTCCAGCATGGGGTCCCTCCCACGGGAGACAGTCCTCCATGAACTTCTCCAACGTGGGTCCTTCCCCCGGGCTGCAGTTCTTCACAAACTGCTCCAGCATGGGTCCTTTCCATGGCGTGCAGTCCTTCAGGAGCACACTGCTCCAGCGTGGGTCCCCCACGGGGTCACAAGTCCTGCCAGAAAACCTGCTCCGTGGGCTCCTCTCTCCGCAGATCCGCAGGTCCTGCCAGGAGCCTGCTCCAGCGCGGGCTTCCCACGGGGTCACAGCCTCCTTTGGGCATCCACCTGCTCCGGCGTGGGGTCCTCCACAGGCTGCAGGTGGAGATCTGCTCCACCGTGGACCTCCATGGACTGCAGGGGGACAACCTGCCTCACCATGGTCTTCCCCACGGGCTGCAGGGGAATCTCTGCTCCGGCACCTGGAGCATCTCCTCCCCCTCCTTCTTCACTGACCTTGGTGTCCGCACAGTTGTTTCTCTTACATGTTCTCACTCTCTCTCCGGCTGCCGTTTCTGTCTGTCCCAACCTTTTTTCCTTCTTAAAAATGTTATCACAGAGGCGTTACCACTATCACTGATTGGCTCGGCCTTGGCCGCCGGCGGGTCCAACTTGGAGCTGGCTGGTATTGGCTCTGTCGGACACAGGGGAAGCTTCCAGCAGCTTCTTACAGAAGCCACCCCTGTAGCCCCCCCCCGCTACCAAAACCTTGCCACACAAAGCCAATACACACCTGTACTGTTGATGTTTACAGCACAAGCATTTCAAATCATATTAAGTTGCTGGCGTTTCCTGCGTGGTACTGGGATTGAACACTCTAGAAAACTCTTTGGGTGACTGACTCTGGAGGGGCCTGAATAACCTCTGGCTTAGTAATGTGCACACCGGCTGCGCAGTTCCTGTGCTAACAATTTATGTAGTGCTGGATAAAAACTCTCAGAAGCAGAATTTGCCTCTTTATGAGGCATTATTCATTTGGTCTGAGACTTTTCTGAGTCCTTGTTGGACTCAAAATCCCCCAAGAATAGGTTTTCTTATGAGGAACCTTGGCTTCTAAATGTGTCAGCCACCAGGAAAGCCTTCCTTTGGTACTATAGTGCTTCAGATCCCTGTGTGGGATTGATCTTGTGTAGGCATTTTGTTAATGACTGTGACACAGAAAAAAGGAAGGTGCTGATAATTGCTGCTGAGGACACAAAGCGTTGCCAGTACAGGGGAGGAGCTGAATATCTCACAGAAAGATCCACGTGACCCAGAGGATGGGGCTAACAACAAGGGCTGAAATTAAGTAGTACGGAGTGAAAGATCATGCAGGTGGGGACTTAACAATGAAAGCTTCTGCTATGATCTGAGAGTCTGTTAACTGTATGAGGGGGGTGTCGCAGCACACAACTAATGTGTGACCAGGCAAGAATAAGGCCTCTTAAAGTTTGCATAAGGTACCTGTGAGGAAATGAATTGACACTGAAGAAGTTCAATAAAGATGGGGAGGGGATATGAAGATACCTATTCTGTTAGGCAAAACTAGATGATCATGGTGTGTTTAGTCCACAAAATGATGGTGGAAGGGGGGTGTTCAGTTTTTCCGTGCCCAAGTCAGAATAGGATTAAGCACCAGAAAAAAAAAATACTTCAGCTTAAAGAGATTGCTGGTGCAAGAACAAATTGGTATAAATTGACACAAATTAAATGATAGGACATAATGGGCACTGCAGTCAGGTTCTGGCAAAGTCACATAAGATGGGTAAGCATAAAAAAGAAGCTACTCTTAAGATCGAGCTTGGTAAGGTTATAAAACATCTAATGGCATTATAGTCTTTGAGAGCAAAAACTGCTGGAGTTTCCAGAGATGATCTTACTTTGATTTGCCTGTAAAAAGCAGACGGGCACAGTTGTCTCAGCAGTCACAGCACTATCTTTTATTCTCCTGAGTTTAAAGGAAAAGATTACCATGAGATGATATGTTAGGGTAATCCAAAGATTTTGGTTTTTTACAGGAATGCTATTCCAAATATGTGGCATTGAAGGGGAAAAGAAAGAAGAAAGAAAAAAGAAAAATCCTAGAGAAGAGTTTATTCAGATTGTGTGTTCAATGTAAATTTATCTACATATGTGTTCTCACCTTATCTAATGTACTTTTCCTAACACTGACAAATTTACTAGCAGTGTGAAATACACACGTAGGCTGATCTGCCCTTTGGCTGATTTAAAAAAAAAAAAAAAAAAGTCTCCTTGAAAGAATGTGTTTACTGGTGGGTAAAAAATACCTGACTTTCTTCAGCCTCTCAGCTGCTTAATGGCAAAATATAGATGATGTACTGTTTTCTGTCAGTCTTGATAAGTCAATACTACTAAGTGGTATGTTTTTCTTTGCATTGCACTAGAAGTTTGACAAAGGATCTTTGGAAGCTAAATTGGCTGAGGGGGCGTACTGGTGAAATTGATGCCACCTATTTCTACTGGAGGTAAGCTGCAGGAAATAGTTTAACAGGGCAGACATTAAAAAATGAAGCCTGCCCGTGAAGTGGGCATGCAGGGAACTCACATTATGAGTGATCCACATTAGTCAAAGAACTGATCATGCCTATGAAGATATTTTTATAATTGCAGTGAGAGGCTCTTGAGATTTCCAGGCAGTTATGATACAACATAATACTTTTGAAATGGAAGGAATTTGGCTAGGCCTGGTATTTTGTTGTCTACTTGGACAAGAGAGCACAGACACCATGTGAATGTTTTGCTCTAATGGGGTGATTACAGGATGATGTCTCCTGTCTGTCATGGCTGTCTTTCTGAAGGAACAGAAGTTACTTACAAGCTACCTGTATGTTGCTATACCCTTCACCAAGATTTATTTGCTTGCAGGTTAGAATGGAAAATAACTTCAAATGTGCATGGTTTAGTATTTAAAAAAAAAAAAAAAAAAAAAAAATTGATGGGATGGAAACTGAAGACGGTCCCACTCACTTAGGAGAATGAAGTAAATATCTGCAGTTTTCATGCTGATGGTCTCATCTAATCAGAGATGAAAATCAGCCTAGACTTCAGTGGACAAGGGTAGAGTGTTCCTGGAGAATAAGCATATCTGAAGAGACAGCGGTACAGGAAGTCTTTGGAAATATCAGAAATCGTCTTTGGTGTGGGTTGTGACTTGCTCTCTCAGACATTCAGCTTCTTTAGCTTCATTAATTCATACCTGCCTTCTCCCAAAAGCTTATTACTATTAATAAACTTGAATAAACACAGGGTGGAGAAGATTTCAGGCCATCTGGAGAAAAAGTATTTTCTCATTTACATGTATCACATAGGTAGGCCTGTTTAATTCTTTGTGTCTCCAAAGACTCCTGTAAGACAACCGTAGGATATATATGCAGAATTTCCACAGCAAGTAAAATCTTCTAAGATTTTCACACAGAGCAAATGCAGAAATGCGCTTTGCCTCTGAATCCTTCCCCTTTGATTGCAGGGCTAAACCAACCCGAGATCTCACCTATGCATGTACCTCCTTCGTCCCAGACAATTCCCAGGCAGCAGTTAGCTCACTGGTACCAGGAATCTTGCTAGTAATGCAGGTTCAGCATCCCCAGTGCTTTCTGTCCTGCTCATTGCTTTGCTGTTCTATCTGCACCCTTGCTCCATGTGGCTGTATGCCAGATGGAAGGGCATTACTCAGTATATGACACTGTCTGACGTTTGGAAGACACTGACAACCAAAAACAAACCTAAGCAGCCTGGAATTGGAAGATGCTTATTTTTGAGCAGGTTAACAACACCTGTTGTGTTGGATGCTGTGAGTCTGGGAGCTGAGCTGCCCAAACACAGATGGTGGGTGGAGTGCTCCAAAACTCTTGTTGCAACATCCAGCTGGAGGGTGGCACAAAGGTGAGACCTTGTGTGCACCTGAAGCCCGTGGTGACCAAGGAGTGCCATCTGCCACCAGAGTGGGGGAAATACTCTGAAGTGGATAATAGTGCAGTTAAAAGGCCCTCAGCAGGCTCCTTCCTCGTTGATCTAATAGTCCACTTGATGTTCCAACTTAGACATCAGTGCATGTTATGAATTTGCCTGGGCTCTGCTGTGATACAGAGAGATACCTAGGACCCCAGAAGGGACCAGTCTGGCAGGTGATCTCTCAGCCTACCCCCTGTGCAAACTGTCATCACTGAGTTAAAGACAAAGCCTGGCCACTTGACCTTTACATATTGGCTATAGCAGTGTTTTCTGGCATGGTTTTTGATCTTACTGGGTCCAACTCTTGATTCCTGTCTCATGGAGGATGCTGCTGCCTCTCCTTCACCATGCCATCGCCTCAAGCAGAGCCAGATTTGACTCTGAAATGATGAACTGCTCTGGACCTGCCTAACTCTGTGCAGTCACTCTGGTGTCTCTGCACTCAATGTCCCCAGAGGGCTTATTTGGTTGGGGTTTGTGCTGCAGGTACCTGGGATGGACTCAAGCCAAGGAAGGGTGTCTTGTAGGAGCCAGGAGACCTCAGGGCTGCCGCTCGGGCTAGCCTGGCGAGTTCCCCAGACTGATGGAGAGGCACCAGTGTTTTAAGAGCACCATCCACTGGCTAATGGGAGCAAAATGAGGCAGGGATTTGTTATTGAGTCCCTTTGTTCATGACACTGAGTGTTGTAGCCACCTTAATCAACAGGTAAAGATTGGAGAGCAAGTAGGGAAAGCTGGAGTGACACTGGGTATGGGTCTTAAGTAAAGCCAAACTTAAACTGACAACCTTAAGACTTGTCAGAAGAATTAAATTTCATCAAAAGTATTTTCTGGCTTCAAAAAGTCCATTATAGTTTAGTTGACATTATCTTGCCAGGAAGCTGTAAGTCTCAGTTCCAGTCGTGTTTTGCATCCTTTTGTGGGCTTTTGTAGCTTGATTGGTCTTGTCTCTAGAAAACAGCATTTTTAAAAAAGCAAAGACTTGGCAAGGTTTCTGTGTGCACTTATAATATGCTCTCCTCCCTATGTGCCCATCAGTGCTGTTCCTTATGATTATTCTAGCTGCAAAAAATAAAAAGTCATGGGTGGTAATTCCTCTCCTTGATAACTCTTCTCTTTTTTTCAGCTGTAGTTCAATATTGTGAGAACCTGTCATGGTTTCAGCCCAGCCGGTAACAAAGGACAACGCAGCCGCTTGCTCACTCCTCCCACCCCGCTCTGGTGGGATGGGGAGGAGAATCAGAGGGGAGAAAAGAAAAAAAAACCAGAGACCTCGAGGGTTGAGATAAGGGCAGTTTACTGGGACTACACAAAAAGAGAGGTTACAACAACAACAACGGTACTAATAAAAGAATATACAAAAGAAGTGATGCACCGTGCAACTGCTCACCACCCGGAACCTGACGCTCCGCCACTTCCCCCACCGAAAGTCGAGCGCACTCCCCCCAGCCCGCTCCCCATATATACTGAGCATGATGTCACATGGTATGGAATAGCTCCTTGGCTAGTTCAGGTCAGCTGTCCCGGCTGTGCCCCCCCACCACCTCCCAGGTTCCTGTAAAAATTAACTCTATCCCAGCTGAACCCAGGACAGTATCCACCCCTTATTCTATACCATCTACATCATGCCCAGATCTTACATTTTCCAATTAACCACTACCACTTTCCTTGTCTTGTATACATATATATATGTGTATATGGACAACACCCCCCACCCCCAAATAGTATTCCCTTAGTCGATGGGCTATCCCTCTAATGTGTCCATCAATTTTATTTAGTCCATGACTTTGGGGCTCCATCTGTTGTAACAGTCCTTCAGGATAGGAGAGATGGTGTGAGGTGTTGGATTGTTGTATGCTGCCTCTGGAGCTTGCGGCTGGTACATTTGGTGCAACCCACGCCCTTGGTCTGCAGGTCGAAGATGTTGATCTTGAGGAAATCGCTGGGTGCCAGTTCAAGTTCTATCACTGTTGTACTTGGCGCGGTTTCAAAGTCCATCCTTCAGTCATTTGGGTAATTCTTACTGTAATACCCTTGGTAGGGCATATAGACACTATAGATACAATGACATACATTGGCAGGTTATTTAGCAGTTAACATCATACAGCCTAATTCACTGGCTATTCTCTCCCAAAATCAAATCTCCCTGAGGTACACATCGAACTTCCCCATCCTTCTGCATCACCCACCAAGTGTACCCAGGTCCTTGAGCAAAAGGAGTCCCTTGGATGGGTTTGTCTCTGCTTGAGGCAGGACTAACCCAGACTGTCTTTCCTAACATACCCTTCATGCACACTACAGGGACTTTATCTCCTTCTACAGTATGTGGAAGTCTTGGTTGGGCGGGACCAGCCCGATTGGCAGATCCTCTAGTATTAACTAACCAGGTGGCTTTTGTTAAATGTGTATCCCAATGTTTGAAAGTTCCACCCCCCATTGCTCTCAATGTAGTTTTCAGCAGTCCATTGTATCGTTCGATTTTTCCGGAGGCCGGTGCGTGATAGGGGGTGTGATATACCCACTCAATGCCATGCTCTTTGGCCCAGGTGTCTATGAGGTTGTTTCGGAAGTGAGCCCCATTGTCCGACTCAATTCTTTCTGGGGTGCCGTGTCGCCATGAAACTTTCTCTTCGAGGCCCAGGATAGTGTTCTGGGCAGTGGCGTGGGACACAGGATATGTTTCCAGCCATCCAGTGGTTGCTTCCACCATTGTAAGCACATGGCACTTGCCTTGGCGGGTTCGTGGGAGTGTGATATAGTCAATCTGCCAAGCCTCCCCTTGTTTATATTTCAGCCATCGCCCTCCATACGACAGGGGTTTTAGCCGTTTGGCTTGCTTAATTGCAGCACATGTTTCACATCCATGGATAACCTATGCGATAGTGTCCATGGTCAAGTCTACCCCTCGATCACGAGCCCATCTATATGTTGCATCTCTTCCCTGATGGCCTGAGGTATCATGGGCCCACTGAGCCATAAATAGCTCACCCCTATGTTGCCAGTCCAGATCCACCTGAGACACTTCAATCTTGGCGGCCTGATCTGCCTGCTGGTTGTTTTGATGTTCTTCAGTGGCCCGACTCTTGGGTACATGAGCGTCTACGTGATGTACTTTTACCACTAGCTTCTCTATCCGAACAGCAATATCTTGCCACAGCGCGGCAGCCCAGATGGGTTTACCTCTGCGCTGCCAGTTGCTCTTCTTCCATTGCTGTAGCCACCCCCATAGGGCATTTGCCACCATCCATGAGTCAGTATAGAGATAGAGCACTGGCCACTTCTCTCTTTCAGCAATGTCTAACGCTAGCTGGATGGCTTTCACCTCTGCAAACTGACTTGATTCACCTTCTCCTTCCGCAGTTTCTGCGACTTGTTGTGTAGGACTCCATACAGCAGCCTTCCACCTCCGATGTTTTCCCACAATGCGACAGGACCCATCAGTGAACAGGGCATATTGCCTCTCATTGTCTGGCAGTTTATTATACAGTGGGACCTCTTCAGCATGTGTCACCTCCTCCTCTGGCGACATTCCAAAATCTTTGCCTCCTGGCCAGTCCATGATCACTTCCACAATTCCTGGGTGACTGGGGTTTCCTATGCGAGCTCATTGTGTGATCACTGCGGCCTACTTACTCCATGTGGCATTAGCTGCATGATGTGTAGAGGAGACCCTCCCTTTGAACATCCAGCCCAGCACTGGCAGTAGGGGTGCTAAGAGGAGCTGTGTTTCAGTACCAACCACTTCTGAGGCAACTCGAACTCCTTCATATGCTGCCAATATCTCTTTTTCAGTTGGAGTATAGCGGGCCTCGGATCCTCTGTATCCCCAACTCCAAAACCCCAGGGGTCGGCCTCGGGTCTCCCCAGGTGCTTTCTGCCAGAGGCTCCAGGTAGGGCCATTCTCCCCGGCTGCAGTGTAGAGCACTTTTTTAACATCTTGTCCTGCCCAGACTGGGCCAAGTGCTACTGCTTGAACAATCTCCTGCTTAATTTGTTCAAAGGCTTGTCGTTGTTCAGGCCCCCATTTAAAATCGTTCTTCTTCCGGGTAACTTGGTAGAGAGGACTTACAATTTGACTGTAATTTGGAATATGCATTCTCCAAAAGCCCACAACACCTAAGAAAGCCCGTGTTTCCTTTTTATTGGTCGGTGGGGACATAGCTGCTATTTTGTTGATCACATCCATAGGGATCTGACGACGCCCGTCTTGCCATTTTATTCCTAAGAACTGGATCTCCTGTGCAGGTCCCATGACCTTACTTTCTTTTATGGCAAAACCAGCCTTCAAGAGGATTTGGATTATTTTCTTCCCTTTCTCAAAAACTTCTTCTGCCGTGTTGCCCCATACGATGATGTCATCAATGTACTGCAGGTGTTCTGGAGCTTCACCTTTTTCCAGTGCAGCCTGGATCAGTCCATGGCAAATGGTGGGGCTGTGTTTCCACCCCTGGGGCAGTCGATTCCAGGTGTAGTGGGTGCCCCTCCAAGTGAAAGCAAACTGGCCTGCACTCCACTGCCACAGGAATGGAGAAAAATGCATTAGCAATGTCAATTGTGGCATACCACTTGGCTGCCTTTGATTCCAGTTCATATTGAAGTTCTCACATACCTGGCACAGCAGCGCTCAGCGGTGGCGTGACTTCATTCAGCCCACGATAATCTACTGTTAGTCTCCATCCCCCATTAGATTTCCGCATGGGCCATATGGGACTATTAAAGGGTGAGTGAGTCTTGCTGATCACTCCTTGGCTCTCCAATTGGCAAATCAGCTTATGGATGGGGATCAGGGAGTCTCAGCTGGTGCGATATTGCCGCCAGTGCACCACTGTGGTAGCAAATGGCACCTGTTGTTCTTCAACCCTCAGCAACCCCACAACTGAAGGGTCTTGAGAGAGACCAGGCAGGGTAGACAGCTGTTCAATTTCCTCTGTCTCCAATGCAGCTATACCAAAGGCCCAACGGTACCCTTTGGGGTCCTTGAAGTACCCCCTACTGAGATAGCCTATACCAAGGATGCATGGGGCCTCTGGGCCAGTCACAATGGGGTGTTTATGCCACTCATTCCCAGTTAGACTCATTTCAGCTTCCAATACAGTTAGCTCTTGGGATCCCCCTGTCACATCAGAGATACAGATGGGTTCTGCCCCTTTATAACTGTCCCGATCCAATGTCAGGGAAGGTTTCGATATGATCCCAAGAGCGAGATTAAGACACAAACGAGGTCAAATGCCGTATACCCAAAAGGGTTTTTATTATCAAAAGTAGAAAATAGTAGCGATAGGATAGAACGGAAGAAAAGGCAGAAATCAAGCAAGCAGTCGGGATAGAGTTGCAAGGATAGTCACCACCATGGATCCAGCGGCGTCCCGTTGGTCCTCAGTCTTCAATTCTTCGGTGATGGGTGCACACCACGGCTTGTCTCCACAGTCTTTTATAGGGCATACTTTGATGAGGTATGCACATATGTATTGTTCATGCACTGTTCACACGCTGCAGGTTTCGTCTATCACACAACCTTTACGTGACCAAATCTTATCTCAAAGACTACAGTTTCCGTGAGAATGGTAGCCTCCACATCCTTACATCCTTGTCGACTTCAGCCTGTTTCCTCTCCTGAATGCCTCAGTGGCCTAGTAATTGTCCTTATGGACGGGGGAATGTCCTGCTTAGACAGGCCATCTCAGAGACAAAGGGCTCGAGATAAGATGAATGGCTTGAGAAGTCTCTCACACCTGACAATCTTTGAGACAAACAGCTCAAGATAACAATTCAGTCTCTCACACCACCCCGTGGCTCAAAGATTGCTTCGGGACCCATGGTGGTTTTGAGAAAAGATAGTTATATAGAAAAGCCAGAAAAGAGCATTTCATACAATCTGTACTACCGACAGTGTGGTTCGACGCACAGCGCGAATTTGTTTAACACCATCAGGTGAAACAGTAGTTACAAATTGCATATTAGTTACAACACGTTGAATCAATTGTATAAAACATGGAATGATACATGGTAAAAACAGCAACATGGCAAAACCACACAACAAGTAAGATAGGATTCGCTTAACCCATGGACCACCAGGGAGCCAGGAAAACATATCAATGTCCCAGACTTTCCATGTCTGGACAGGAACATGGGTCAGCTTTCGTATTCCTGTGGTAATTTGCTTAACAATTTTCCCACTGTCATCAATTTTTAAACAACAGTTAGAATCATTTAGTTTACCACAAACACCTCCTTCCTCAGCTAGCAGGTAGTCGAGAACCATGCGATGTTGTAATATTGCTGTTCGCATTTGTGTGGCTTGATCCGCCAATAGATCAAGGGCACGGGCTGTCTCATTAGTAATGATCTCTAGGACGGCTTGTAACCGGATGATGTGATTTAGATTATAGATAGGTTCTCGAGCACCGCTAACCCACTCGTTGGGGTTCCAGGTGGCAGGTCCATAATGTTGTATGATACGTTGAAGGGTCCACTCGTCTTTGCCCCAGGTTTGACCACTCCCACCTGCTATAGAGGTATCAATGGATCGCCGATATCGATTGAGATCATCGTATACCTTAACACCCAGTCCATCCCCTTCATCCTCTGGGAGCAGAAAAAACAAGGGGCAAATTACCCCCACATAACACACTCCAGTCCAATTTGCTGGTAGCAGTTTGTAGGCACGTTGGCCACACACCCAATAGTGACCCTTTAAGGCTCGTGCACCATTTTCGAACAAACCGTTAGGTGTCCGTGGTGATTGGAAATATGTTGAATTACCTACTCCCAGAGGATGATCTGATGGACCGTTCATCAACAACCTGTCCACGGTTTTTCCCACTTCTTCTGTGGTGCCCCAACAGATAGGAAGTCCATCCGGACCTATGCTAAAATGTCCCTGACAGTGGTCTTTATTATCACTTGACCACCAAATTTGAGTCCCATCAGGGAGACGAAAATACGTTTTATCAGTGAGTCTGCATTTCCAGGCACCAGAACCACGGTGCCAAAAGCAGGTAACATTAAGATGGTTATTAGACTGATTAGTGGAAGACCAAAAATGGGAAAACTGTTTCCTGTGTCCTGTTTGATTCACCCAAGCCCATCCGGGCCAGCGAGGTACAAAATCTGGGGAACTGGAACTCAAGAGGCGACAATATGCCTGGTCGTCCCCTTCTGGCAGTGACATGGCTGCCCTATGGTTTGAACAATCAATTGGTCTACAACCGTCAGTGAGGCAATGGTTGTCATAAGTATAGGTCCAGTTGCACTTGCTATTTCCCACGGGAATACCATCTTTCTGTGTTCGGTTCAGACAATATTCGCCTTGGACTGGGTATCGTATTGTCCAGGGCTGTGTGTCTTCACTCCAGTAAGAACCATTTTTGACCTCACTGTAATTACTCACTAACCATTTTGGGGAAATAGGGACAGCAGTCCATGGCCAACTTTCCAAACCTAAGGGTCCACCACATACCCAACAATTAGTCAGATTAAAAGTGTTGGCCACTTGCTGGCCTAGAGCCATAAATTCATTTTGCCACCCCGAGCCAAAGAGGGGGGTACAGGAGTGTGGGAGTATATCTGGCTGACGCCGGTTACGAGAAGATTGCAGAGGCATTTGAACAACCGTGACAGGATGAGCTTAATTTACAAAGGAACGTGGACAGTTGATAATCAGAAGGAACACAGATGTGTAGTTGCAAAAACTGTGTTGTAAGAGCCAATCACGACGAAGAGGTGTTGTTGCATGCTTTGCAGCTCTTAACGAATTGAATGTTGTTATTGTTTGCGTGATATTGTATTGTTAACCAATCACATGCTTGGGCTGTGCGCGTGAACATGATTTATGTAACCACACTGTGTATAAATTAAGGAGATAGTGAGTAATAAATAGTCGTTTGTTATAACCTAACAAGCGTCCGTCTGCTGCAATCTCCTCACAGGAGTTTCCCCAAATATTAAAGGCGGCGACAATGGTCGACCAAAACAACGTCTGCGGTGGTATATCAAACATCCTATAAATATTAACAAAGCAATCACTGATGAAACTACACAGATGATCAACAACTTCATGTATTCCTTCAGGCAGGCTCCAGAGTCTTCACCTGAAAGAGAAGAGAAAAAACAGACTCGGTTCGTTCTACGGAACTGGAAGCAAATTGTTATTAGAAGGATGGAATAATCCACCTGGTATTGATTTTATGTTCTTTTCCACGAGCATCTTTTGCTTTCCAAGCATATTTATTCATCGGGGTTTCCAGTACCAGAGGTACGGCTCCCACCGTGGGGAGTTCGACTAAGACTGGTTGATACTGTTCTGCACAGAGGCTCTCTGAGCCACCCCGTCAGGGGGCTGAGTTCCTGCTAAAACTGTCTTGGTTACTTTAAACGGGCCTCTAAGCACTATAGGCTGTTGCCGAATAGTCCGTTCAGCCTCTCTCAAGGCTAAACTGACTACAAACAAACCTTTCTCCCAAGCAGTATATCTTTTTTCCACATCCTTAAAACCGCGAGAATAGAACCCAATAGGTTGAGTGGGTCCTTTGGGGCCCTTTTGCCATAAATGTATTGATAGCCCGCTCTTGGCAAATCCCCATTCAATACGGACAGGGTCTGTGGGGTGAATAGGACTGAGAGCTTGATGGGCAGTCGCTTCAAAAACTAGCAACTGCAATGCCTCTTCGTGGGATTTAGTCCATTCCCACTGAGCCTCTTTTCCCAACAAGTCATACAGGGGTCTTGCAATAACTGAAAAATCAGGGATATGTTTCCTCCAAAACACAAGTAATCCTAGTACGTGCTGCAAATCCTTTTTTGACTCTGGCATTTTAATGTGATCCAATGGGGAAAGGGTGTCAGGGGGGATACATGTCATTCCTCCCTTCCACCAAATTCCTAAAAACTTTACTTCGCTTGAGGGTGTTTGTATTTTCTCTGGTGGAATTTTCAGCCCCAAGCTTTCCAAGTGAGAAATTATATAATCCTGAGTTTTCTGAACCTTTTCTGTTTCATCCCCACTGTGACGGTCTGACAAATTATAGTCAATGTCTCAAACATTCGTTAAAGAACTTTGGTGGAGAAAACGGCCTCTGTAAAAACGCTGGAGTTTTGTGAACAGGACAATGTGGCCGGAGGAGAGGGCCCCACGGAGGGTGGGACCGCACTTCTCCAAAGCCGCAATTCCTTATCTTAAGTGACCAGGAGAAGGAGCACAGCATATGCGCCTGGAGGAGGAGGCCCCACAGAAGATGGGACTGTGCTTCTATCTGAAGTGGTCATGCCAGCAGGAGAAGAGAGGCAACTCCGCAATGAACCGCCCCCCCCCCCCAAAAAAGCTCACCGACCGATTCCAGAGAACCCCATGAGTGGAGACTGCGCATGTCGAGACCATCAACTAACACACTATAAAAGAAGGGAGAATGAGTCCTCAGCGTGCGCCCTCCGGACCTGGATCTCTACACTGGCTGGACCAACGCTGGACCCAGGACTGGTGAAACCCTTCTCTTCTCTTCTCTCTTTCTCTCTCTCCCTTTTTTCCTTCTCTCTTTTCCACAGTCCCTACACCTCATCCTTTTAAACATAAACCGTTGACCAAGTCTGAGACTAAGAGGGGATCTAGCCGCCCCTGGGCTCCTCTTTGAGAAGGAGTCCAGAAAGCAAGGGGGTCTGCTCTGAACCTCGTGACTCAACGGGAGGGATCTCCTTCTGATATATTTCATGTTCCTTTTTCCATTTCTCTTTCTACACCTCCCCTCTCTTTTCAAACAGCGGCTTAATGACATGCTGCAAGGTTCATATTGATAAGTTCACTTGTACTTGAGCAAGGTTAGCTAGGTTGAATAAATGTTGATTGTTGCTTGAACTCCCCTGGTGTCGTTTCACCTTAATTCTGACAAAGGAAATCCACGAACCTGAGTCGCTCCAACTTTGGGACGCAACACCCACCCACAAGAATGTCGTCAATATACTGATAAACACTGATCCCCTCCTCTGTCTGAATTACTTCTAGCTCCCGCGATAACGCATGGTGAGCTAGAGTGGGGGAATGCTTATACCCTTGTGGGAGTCGGGTAAAAGTAAATTGCTGACCCTCCCAAGTAAATGCAAAGCAGTCTTGATCCTCTGTTTGCAAGGGGACCATAAAAAACATATCTTTAACATCCACTGTTGCCATAATTGGGTGGGCTCGTTCCTGGATTGTAGCTATAAGCTCAGCAATATTCGGTACCGCAGCTGTCAATGGACCTGTATTTGCATTAAGTCTGCGATAATCTACAGTCAATCTCCACTTGCCATTAGGTTTTCACACTGGCCACACCAGGGAGTTAAAAGGAGAATGGGTTGGAATCACAATACCCTGTCCCTTTAAGTCCTCTAACACAGGCGCTATTCCCTCTCTGGCCCCCAAGGGTATTGGGTAGGGCTTAACATTTGTAAGCTTTGAAGGGGGAAGCAGTGGCGCGGCTTGTAACAGCCGAATATCTGTTGTGAGAGAGCCAAATGACCACTGTCTCCCTTTATTATCCATCCAAGTTTTTCCCTTTAAAACATCGAGTCCTAAAAGGTTAAGTGGAAACTCCCCCACAACCATTGTCACTGTAGTGGCACTATCTTCTCCTGGCAAACGCAGGCTGACCATTGTTAATGCCTGTGGCTGAACAATGCCGAATGCATCTGCCACAAAAAGCTGCTGTTTGGAGGGTGTAATTCCGCAGTTAGCAGCGTCTTTGGTTTTAATAGCTGAAATTTGAGCTCCGGTGTCTACCAAAAAGGTGACCTGGACTTGTCTTGGCCCCACAACGTCTGTAATTAGTAAATCACCCCGTCTGTTTTCAGTGAGCTGTCTGATATACATCCAACCTTCGCCCCTCCGCTCACCACCAAAAGGTGAAGGATCTAGTTTCCCGCAGGTTTTTGGGTGGCATTTGGTTCTGATAAATCAATCAGGGAGGGTGCGCTGGAAGTAGTATTCTCAAAATCCACTTTTCTATTTGCTGATTTATCAGGCCACCCTGTTACCAATTTTTCCAATTTGTCTGTTGGCATCCCGTCCATTAAGTCACGCGGGATCCCCTTCTGGTATCCCTGTGTTCACAGTCTATTACGTTTGTTCGGGATATCTCTCCCCCCAGCGGTTTGGCAAGGGGTGTTCTCTTATCACTCCCAGGGCACAGAACTATTTTTACTTCAGCCCGCCTCAAGCCCCTGGCGTCTGTTTTGGTGGCTGGAGGCTTAACGGGACCATACTTGCACCCGTAATTAATTAATTCCTGGGCCACTTCTCCCCAAGTCCACATTTTCTTATCTGGGGGTTGGCGGTGCCTCCTGAAGCAGCCGCAACACTCTCGCCCTGAGGCATCGCCTGTATCTTTCCTTGTAATTGTATACCAATCGGCTTCAGAGAATCAGGGAGTCCCCGTATAAGGGGAGTCATTCGCTCAGGATCCACCGACATCATCATCGGGGACTCCTGCGTAGGCTCCAATTTTCGATCATACATCATTTGCAGACAAGCTGCCTTTTGCACACTCTCCACTAATTGATCAACAGTCCCCATAATCGAGAGGGGATCCCCCCTGTCTAAGGGGTTCAAACCCCCCACCCAATAGGCTGCCCGTTGGGTTAAAGACCAGGGGGCACGGTAATCCCCAGTAGTTAAAAACACTCCCGGTCCCCAATACCCTTCCGCCTCCTTTTCACTTAACAGAATCTGGTCCCCCCCCGACAATGATACCCTCCACACATACTCCGTTTCTGACTCCTTAGGGGTTCGGCCAAATTCCTTTTTTAGTTTTGCCAACTCAGTGGCAGTATAGGGGACCTCTTTAGTTGTAACTTGGGGGAACTTGTCCTGCTCATCATCATAAATATATTCAGTTTTCACTAAGGGTCTCAATGAAGGCAGCTCCAACTTCTCCACTCTCTCTTTTGCTGCTTGCAGGTCCTTAAAGGGGTAGTCAATTTTTGATCTTGGAGGAATTTCCTCATGGACAGTATCCGCAAGGAGCTGCTCCTTAAGAGCCATTTGCAAATGTTTCACTTGGTTCTTTTCTGCTTCAGGTTGTGCTTTTAATCCCGCCACTTGTCCCAGAAGGGACTGAACAAGATTTTGGAGGGATTCAATAATTTGAGATTGTGCAGTGAGGTGGCAATCCCTATCCTCCACTGCTGCGGCCAGACTGGCACCGAGAATGGCACAGACAATTGCTTTTCCTTTCCCTGACCGCACTCTAGCGTCTTGCTGTAAAGCGACCATCCGATCAACAACGCTCTGCAGGTTATACCAATTTCCCTGAGCCCAGTCTACCCCAGGCACAGAGGGTCGTGCTTTATGTTTTTCTAAAAAATCAAACAAAACTTCTTTCCCCAAAGGGCCAATTTTACTATCACTTATCTTACACAAAGCGGGGAAGCAGTCGTCTCAGGAAGGCAGCACGTAAAGTTTCAAACACAACAACACAAGCCTGCTCCCCTTACGTTCCTGAGAGGTCTCACGTATTTAAGAAACAGTACAGCACTCTCATCTCAAGGGATTCTGTCCGTGACGCCAATTTAAATGTCCTGATCCAATGTCAGGGAAAGTTTCGGTATGATCCCAAGAGCGAGATTAAGACACAAACGAGGTCAAATGCCGTATACCCAAAAGGGTTTTTATTATCAAAAGTAGAAAATAGTAGCGATAGGATAGAACGGAAGAAAAGGCAGAAATCAAGCAAGCAGTCGGGATAGAGTTGCAAGGATAGTCACCACCATGGATCCAGCGGCGTCCCGTTGGTCCTCAGTCTTCAATTCTTCGGTGATGGGTGCACACCACGGCTTGTCTCCACAGTCTTTTATAGGGCATACTTTGATGAGGTATGCACATATGTATTGTTCATGCACTGTTCACACGCTGCAGGTTTCGTCTATCACACAACCTTTACGTGACCAAATCTTATCTCAAAGACTACAGTTTCCGTGAGAATGGTAGCCTCCACATCCTTACATCCTTGTCGACTTCAGACTGTTTCCTCTCCTGAATGCCTCAGTGGCCTAGTAATTGTCCTTATGGACGGGGGAATGTCCTGCTTAGACAGGCCATCTCAGAGACAAAGGGCTCGAGATAAGATGAATGGCTTGAGAAGTCTCTCACACCTGACAATCTTTGAGGCAAACAGCTCAAGATAACAATTCAGTCTCTCACAATAACTTGATGGCATTAGGGTACATTGTGCACCAGAGTCAACTAGAGCCTTATATTCCTGTGGGTCTGATATGCCAGGCTGTCGCGTCCCAAAGTTGGAGCAACTCAGGTTCGTGGATTTCCTTTGTCAGAATTAAGGTGAAACGACACCAGGGGAGTTCAAGCAACAATCAACATTTATTCAACCTAGCTAACCTTGCTCAAGTACAAGTGAACTTATCAATATGAACCTTGCAGCATGTCATTAAGACGCTGTTTGAAAAGAGAGGGGAGGTGTAGAAAGAGAAATGGAAAAAGGAACATGAAATATATCAGAAGGAGATCCCTCCCGTTGAGTCACGAGGTTCAGAGCAGACCCCCTTGCTTTCTGGACTCCTTCTCAAAGAGGAGCCCAGGGGCGGCTAGATCCCCTCTTAGTCTCAGACTTGGTCAACGGTTTATGTTTAAAAGGATGAGGTGTAGGGACTGTGGAAAAGAGAGAAGGAAAAAAGGGAGAGAGAGAAAGAGAGAAGAGAAGAGAAGGGTTTCACCAGTCCTGGGTCCAGCGTTGGTCCAGCCAGTGTAGAGATCCAGGTCCGGAGGGCGCACGCTGAGGACTCATTCTCCCTTCTTTTATAGTGTGTTAGTTGATGGTCTCGACATGCGCAGTCTCCACTCATGGGGTTCTCTGGAATCGGTCGGTGAGCTTTTTTGGGGGGGGGGGGCGGTTCATTGTGGAGTTGCCTCTCTTCTCCTGCTGGCATGACCACTTCAGATAGAAGCACAGTCCCATCTTCTGTGGGGCCTCCTCCTCCAGGCGCATATGCTGTGCTCCTTCTCCTGGTCACTTAAGATAAGGAATTGCGGCTTTGGAGAAGTGCGGTCCCACCCTCCGTGGGGCCCTCTCCTCCGGCCACATTGTCCTGTTCACAAAACTCCAGCGTTTTTACAGAGGCCGTTTTCTCCACCAAAGTTCTTTAACGAATGTTTGAGACATTGACTATAATTTGTCAGACCGTCACAGTGGGGATGAAACAGAAAAGGTTCAGAAAACTCAGGATTATATAATTTCTCACTTGGAAAGCTTGGGGCTGAAAATTCCACCAGAGAAAATACAAACACCCTCAAGCGAAGTAAAGTTTTTAGGAATTTGGTGGAAGGGAGGAATGACATGTATCCCCCCTGACACCCTTTCCCCATTGGATCACATTAAAATGCCAGAGTCAAAAAAGGATTTGCAGCACGTACTAGGATTACTTGTGTTTTGGAGGAAACATATCCCTGATTTTTCAGTTATTGCAAGACCCCTGTATGACTTGTTGGGAAAAGAAGCTCAGTGGGAATGGACTAAATCCCACGAAGAGGCATTGCAGTTGCTAGTTTTTGAAGCGACTGCCCATCAAGCTCTCAGTCCTATTCACCCCACAGACCCTGTCCGTATTGAATGGGGATTTGCCAAGAGCGGGCTATCAATACATTTATGGCAAAAGGGCCCCAAAGGACCCACTCAACCTATTGGGTTCTATTCTCGCGGTTTTAAGGATGTGGAAAAAAGATATACTGCTTGGGAGAAAGGTTTGTTTGTAGTCAGTTTAGCCTTGAGAGAGGCTGAACGGACTATTCGGCAACAGCCTATAGTGCTTAGAGGCCCGTTTAAAGTAACCAAGACAGTTTTAGCAGGAACTCAGCCCCCTGACGGGGTGGCTCAGAGAGCCTCTGTGCAGAACAGTATCAACCAGTCTTAGTCGAACTCCCCACGGTGGGAGCCGTACCTCTGGTACTGGAAACCCCGATGAATAAATATGCTTGGAAAGCAAAAGATGCTCGTGGAAAAGAACATAAAATCAATACCAGGTGGATTATTCCATCCTTCTAATAACAATTTGCTTCCAGTTCCGTAGAACGAACCGAGTCTGTTTTTTCTCTTCTCTTTCAGGTGAAGACTCTGGAGCCTGCCTGAAGGAATACATGAAGTTGTTGATCATCTGTGTAGTTTCATCAGTGATTGCTTTGTTAATATTTATAGGATGTTTGATATACCACCGCAGACGTTGTTTTGGTCGACCATTGTCGCCGCCTTTAATATTTGGGGAAACTCCTGTGAGGAGATTGCAGCAGACGGACGCTTGTTAGGTTATAACAAACGACTATTTATTACTCACTATCTCCTTAATTTATACACAGTGTGGTTACATAAATCATGTTCACGCGCACAGCCCAAGCATGTGATTGGTTAACAATACAATATCACGCAAACAATAACAACATTCAATTCGTTAAGAGCTGCAAAGCATGCAACAACACCTCTTCGTCGTGATTGGCTCTTACAACACAGTTTTTGCAACTACACATCTGTGTTCCTTCTGATTATCAACTGTCCACGTTCCTTTGTAAATTAAGCTCATCCTGTCACGGTTGTTCAAATGCCTCTGCAATCTTCTCGTAACCGGCGTCAGCCAGATATACTCCCACACTCCTGTACCCCCCTCTTTGGCTCAGGGTGGCAAAATGAATTTATGGCTCTAGGCCAGCAAGTGGCCAACACTTTTAATCTGACTAATTGTTGGGTATGTGGTGGACCCTTAGGTTTGGAAAGTTGGCCATGGACTGCTGTCCCTATTTCCCCAAAATGGTTAGTGAGTAATTACAGTGAGGTCAAAAATGGTTCTTACTGGAGTGAAGACACACAGCCCTGGACAATACGATACCCAGTCCAAGGCGAATATTGTCTGAACCGAACACAGAAAGATGGTATTCCCGTGGGAAATAGCAAGTGCAACTGGACCTATACTTATGACAACCATTGCCTCAC
Organism: Gypaetus barbatus; assembly: GCA_028022735.1. Taxonomy (NCBI): domain Eukaryota; kingdom Metazoa; phylum Chordata; class Aves; order Accipitriformes; family Accipitridae; genus Gypaetus; species Gypaetus barbatus. Next base: position 9,493,438 of record CM051549.1, on the reverse strand, counting down.
TGACGGTTGTAGACCAATTGATTGTTCAAACCATAGGGCAGCCATGTCACTGCCAGAAGGGGACGACCAGGCATATTGTCGCCTCTTGAGTTCCAGTTCCCCAGATTTTGTACCTCGCTGGCCCGGATGGGCTTGGGTGAATCAAACAGGACACAGGAAACAGTTTTCCCATTTTTGGTCTTCCACTAATCAGTCTAATAACCATCTTAATGTTACCTGCTTTTGGCACCGTGGTTCTGGTGCCTGGAAATGCAGACTCACTGATAAAACGTATTTTCGTCTCCCTGATGGGACTCAAATTTGGTGGTCAAGTGATAATAAAGACCACTGTCAGGGACATTTTAGCATAGGTCCGGATGGACTTCCTATCTGTTGGGGCACCACAGAAGAAGTGGGAAAAACCGTGGACAGGTTGTTGATGAACGGTCCATCAGATCATCCTCTGGGAGTAGGTAATTCAACATATTTCCAATCACCACGGACACCTAACGGTTTGTTCGAAAATGGTGCACGAGCCTTAAAGGGTCACTATTGGGTGTGT